>CM060493.1:0-379526 GCA_030544225.1 Skeletonema marinoi
CCTAACCCTAAAACCCTAACCCTAACCCTAACCCTAACCTAACCCTACCCTAACCCTAAAACCCTAACCCTAACCCTAACCCTAACCCTAACCCTAACCCTAACCCTAACCCTAACCCTAACCCTAACCCTAACCCTAACCCTAACCCTAACCCTAACCCTAACCCTAACCCTAACCCTAACCCTAACCCTAACCCTAACCCTAACCTAACCCTAACCCTAACCCTAACCCTAACCTAACCCTAACCCTAACCCTAACCCTAACCCTAACCCTAACCCTAACCCTAACCCTAACCCTAACCCCCTAACCCTAACCCTAACCCTAACCCTAACCCTAACCCTAACCCTAACCCTAACCCTAATGAGAATATGATTACAAATTGTCCCTACACCACTCGCGACCTTGGCAATGCAGAATACATCTGGGGTAAAGACCTGGGTAGCATCAAGGCTAAGACCGTACGTCGCAAACCGCGACAACGACAGGTGCACCAGGGGACAGACATTCCTCTCACAATCATGCAACAGTATCGTAACGTCACACTGAGCGTTGATATTATGAAAGTCACGGGTATTCCCTTCCTTATGACGATTTCCAAGCACATCAAATTTGGCTCCGGCGGCCGTCTTCTCGATATGAAGAACGAGACCATCCTGAAACACTTCAAGGCCATCATCGGTGCTTATTCCATTCGCGGATTCCGAGTCAAGATTGTGCTAGCAGACGGGCAGTTCGAATCTTTACGTGGTGACATAGCAGACTTGCAGGCCGATCTCCACATTGTTGCACCTGATGAACATGTTCATGACATAGAGCGATTCATTCGCACCATCAAAGATCGTATGCGTGCTGATTGGATCATGATGCCTTTTGAAACAGGCCCTCCTTCCTTGGTAGCTGAACTTGTCGCACGTGCAGTTTTCTGGAGGAACATGTTTCCCCTCAAGAAGGGGATCTCACGTACTCAAAGTCCTGGTGAGATAGTTCTCAACCGCAAGCTCGACTTCAATACACACTGCAATGTTGAGCCATTCCAATATGTCCAAACGCATGAGCAAACCGACAACACCATGAACCCCAGAACGGTTGGTGCCATTGCTACTCGGCCCACTGGTGACGGATCCCACAACTTTATTAGCCTCTTGACAGGCCGTGTGCTCAACCGCCGTGAATTCACCTTCCTTCCTCTACCTGCCGAGGCTCGTGATCGTATGCACACGCTTGCACGACGTGCACGCATGGCTCCCACCCTTACCTTTACCAACAGAGATAATGTTGATCTCGACACCCTCTACGCCGACCTCGAACGTGATGAAGACGATCTTCCGCTGGATGCTTTGACCGCAGGAGTGAATGCTACTGATGACGACGATGAGGATGACGGAGATTATGTACCAGATGAAAGCGAATCAGATTCTGATGATGAAAATGATGATAATAATGATGCAGATTCTGTTGATGAAAATGATGATAATGATGATGCTGCTGCTGATAATGACGGCGCAGAAATCAGCTATGACGATGCTGCTGATAATGACGGCGCAGAAATCAGTTATGATAATGATTATACCGCCGAGGCAGACGGTGCAGAAAATGCAGGAGTGATAAACAATGAAAGTGAAGACAACAATGACGAAGAATATGACGGAGATGAACCCGCAGGAGTGGATAGCACAGATCAAGATAATGAGCCGACTGATGGAACACAGGTCCAAGCTGCAGAAGATACATCCACCATTCGCCGCAGCACACGTGAGGGGCGTGGAACAACCAGTAGATTTGACGATTTTGTCTGCACTACAGCGTCTGAAGCCTCACCCGAACAAGTCACAGTGATGAGCCCAAGCAAGTTTAACAGAGGAGTGAACGGCATGTCCAACACAGTCAACTTAATCAGCCCACGTATGTTCAGCAGCGATGCTGTCAATATGGCAACTGGCATGGCTCAACCACAGCAAACTACCATGTCCAAGCCTACTCATGTCGCATGTAATGTATTCGCTACATGTGGTGATGAACTGAAGGAAAATGATCAGATCCTACTACTCAATCTCAACTCGACGAACGATAATGGGTATGATGAGACCATCATGGCACAAACCGAAGCTGAATGGATGTTCCTGACTAAACACCTTGGCTGGGGAGAAGGCTTGAACTGCCATGACATCGAACAGGATGAGGAGTTCGTGTTCACCACTGAACAAATGAACTGGAAAAAAGGACTGAAGGTATTTGGAGAAAAAGGGGAAGATGCCATACAAAAGGAACTCCAGCAGATTCACGACATGGAAGGGTTCCAACCGAAACACTGGCATGAGCTGACCAAGGAAGAGCGTGCAGATGCGCTCAAATACCTCATGTACCTGAAAGAGAAGCGAGATGGCCGAATCAAAGGCAGAGGATGCGCAGATGGGAGAAAACAACGTGCCTACATTCCCAAAGCAGAAGCATCATCACCCACCGCAACGTTGATGGGCATCATGCTAACATGCATGATCGATGCGTATGAAAAGAGAGATGTTGCGACAGTGGACATTCCCGGGGCATTCCTGCAAACCAAGATGCCTGTAGAGGATAGAGATGTGCATGTGGTGTTAGATGGACGGATGGCGGAACTATTGGCAAAGATATCACCCGAGGACTACCAGAAATACGTTCATCAACACCGTGGACAATCACAGATTTACTGCAAGTTGAACGTCAGTCTTTATGGAACTCTGAAGGCAGCGTTGCTCTTCTGGAGGAAGCTCTCTGGGTTCTTAAAGGATCAAGGATTCAACGTCAACCCCTACGACTGGTGTGTGGCGAATAAGATCATCAACGGAAAGACATGCACCGTTGTTTGGCATGTGGATGATCTGAAGATATCACATGTTGACTCATCTGTGGTAGACGAAATTATCGAAAGCCTCAGGAGTGAATTTGGAAGGGTAGGAGACTTGACTGTCAACCGTGGAAAGGTACACGACTATCTTGGAATGGAATTGGATTTCACAGACGAAAAGAGCTTCACTGTGGGCATGGAAAAATACTTTGACGAGGTGCTGAAGGACCTTCCTGAAGACATGGATGGAACCGCGGCAACTCCCGCCGCAGAGCATCTGTTCAAGACTCGTGATGATGTAGCGAAATTGGATGAGGAGCGAGCAGCACTGTTCCATCGTGTCACAGCGCAACTGCTTTTTGCGTCACAACGGGCCAGACCGGATTTGCGAACAGCCGTATCCTTTCTGACGAAACGCGTCCAGAGTCCAGACGAAGATGATTACAAAAAACTTACACGAGCGATCAAATATGTCAGGCGGACAAAGTTCTTGAAACTCAAGGTTGAGGCTCATCGGCTCGACAAGAATCACTGGTTCATTGACGGAGCATTCGCGGTTCATCCAGACATGAAGAGCCATACAGGGGCGTACATGACTTTTGGAAAAGGCATGGTCAACGGTGCATCAAGTGCACAAAAGATCAACACCACAAGTTCTACTGAAGCAGAGGTTGTTGCTGTGCATGACAACATGCCAGCAATCTTGTGGACAAGATATTTCATGGAGGCACAGGGTTATCCAATGGAGCCGTCAGTTGTGCACCAGGACAATCAAAGCGCCATACTGTTGGGAACAAATGGAAAAGGATCTAGCGGAAAGCGAACCAGGCACATGAATATTCGGTATTTTTTCGTCGCTGATGTGCAAGAGCGAAAACAAATTACAATGGAATATTGTCCCACCGATGAGATGATCGGAGATTTCTTCACAAAACCACTACAAGGTGCCAAGTTCAGAAGGTTTAGGAATATAATCATGAACATTACTGAGGACGAGAACGGTGCTGTTGATATTGATGAATTGACAAAGATTCATTACGAGAAGATGGAAACCAGGATTAAGCATGCCAATCTCGAGTCCAAGGACGACCATTGCCTTGAGCAGTCGACCGAGGACTCGCAGGAGTGTGTTGGAGGCAAAATTCAGGACAGCAAGAAGACAGCGTCTTACGCTGACGTGGTGCGATCAAATCAGTAGCAGCCAACAAATCTTTCCCAACGAGAAGAGAGCTCATGGACTTCCACGCCGAAGCTCACTTCTTGTTGAATACAAGACTTTAACAGTAACTAATAAAGAGTTGTTGTATATTGTTGGATATATTGAACATCTGGTGGATTCAGGTCGAGGTAATCTTCGCCATTGCCGTCAGAAATTACACGTTCAACAACCCTAACCCTAACCCTAACCCTAATCCTCTCTGCTCATTCTTTTTTGGTTGGTCATCAACCAATGCACTCATCGTAGTCTGCGTGGGTTACTCTTGGCATTTCTTGATGAATGAATAGATAGAATTTAAGCGGCCCACTCCCCACCCTTTGACCAAACGGGCTCTCACGAAAACATCTAAAGATGTTCCCGTCTTGCAACTTGGGGTGTGGGTTCGCATCATAGATTTAACCCACACAGTTTCGGCACCCAACAACCACTCTCTGTTGTTTCTCTTGGTGGAGTACAGATCTTCACACCCGCAGTATCCTTTGAGTGCATGAAGACTGTGCAGAGAGAGTAGCGAGCAAGAACCTAGGTCCAGTGCTTGCACTTGATTGAGGTGATGGACAGACACGATCGAGCACAATGCACTCAACGCTCGTCCTCACCTTGCGGGTTGGAGTTTGTTGCTCCTCTCTGCTCATTCTTTTTTGGTTGGTCATCAACCAATGCACTCATCGTAGTCTGCGTGGGTTACTCTTGGCATTGCTTGATGAATGAATAGATAGAATTTAAGCGGCCCACAGGAGTGTATATTATGAGAATCCCGCCTCTTTCAGCAGCGGCGCGGCGGTAGTTTTTGTTGGAGCCTCATCGGTTGTTTCCGACAGATGTGCAGACGTGGAAATCTCTTGGTGGCGGAGCTCCATCGACACGAGATGTGGCAGTGCAGTTGTCGGCAAATTGTTGGAAGATTCTTGGTGCAGGCAAAAGCCCACAGGACCGTTAGCAGATCGACGCTAAAAACAGCAATGCAAGCGGGTAAGTCGTTGTGAAGGCCATCGGCCCACATGCCGTCAGCAGCAGCGGGCGGGCGATTTATTTCAACCAATAATTATTCGTCACCGGTGCTGGTATATTTTAAGTAGAGGGGGCTGCAATGCTAGGGGATGTAGGTGTGGTGTTGGATGTTATTAATTTCATAAATCTATGGAGAACAACAAATTGTTTGGTGGAAGATCGTATTTTTTGCTGGGGAGCCTCAGTCAACTGAAAGCAGTCTCCCACACGAGCTGTTATCCTCCACCTCCGACAGGTGGAGCGGAGTTCTGTCAAACCGCACATCAGTACAGAATTCTGGGTTGAGCTGACAGCGCTCTCTCTGAGAGAGATGCTTAGCTGACTTTCGATGCTACAGTCCTACGGACAATTGGAGGGGACCCTGGCCGCTTTGTGCTATGACTTGTGGCCATCTCGTGACCTGGACCTATATCATGGTTACATCACTGGGAAGGACTGGGAAATGGAGGTGCACACTGGGGTGTAAGTAGAAGTGAACTCAGTCAAACACACCCAAAGGGGTAAATGATTGCGTTTTTGCTGGGGAGCCTCAGTCAATGGAAAGCAGTCTCCCACACGAGCTGTTCTCATTGGAGGGGGACCTTGGCCACTTTGTGCTATGACCTGTGGCCATCTCGTGACCCGGACCTATATCATGATTAAATCATCGGGAAGGACTTGGAAATGGAGGTGGGAGTGTAAGTAGAAGTGATAAGAGACGCAGAGAAAAGTGAAAAGATGTCAGATGCGAATGCATTTCCCGGGTTCGGCATGGCCCCTATCTTGTGTATACTACGCCGAGTGTATGAAACTATGTTTTCGCTGCATGGGGTTCGTTGCACCTCCCCCCCTCTTCTCGCAGCCGAAATAATAGAGGAGAGGGGTAGGTTGGGTGGCCGGCAGGCACTGGTACATACTATTGCTATGTTGTATGCACAAGAGGGGGCAGGTAAGAGTGAGAGTGTGTTTGGTGTCATTTATTTGCGTTATTACTAAGATATCCAGGCATGGCGATGCAATTGAAAGTCGTGGCAGTGCAATCGAACCCCAGCACTATCACGCAATTGACAGTCGTGGCAATGCAATCGAACCCCCGCATTGTCACGCAATCGAAAGTCGTGGCAGTGCAATCGAACCCCAGCACTATCACGCAATTGAAAGTCGTGGCAATGCAATCGAACCCCCGCATTGTCACGCAATCGAAAGTCGTGGCAGTGCAATCGAACCCCAGCACTATCACGCAATTGAAAGTCGTGGCAATGCAATCGAACCCCCGCATTGTCACGCAATCGAAAGTCGTGGCAGTGCAATCGAACCCCAGCACTATCACGCAATTGAAAGTCGTGGCAATGCAATCGAACCCCCGCATTGTCACGCAATCGAAAGTCGTGGCAGTGCAATCGAACCCCAGCACTATCACGCAATTGAAAGTCGTGGCAATGCAATCGAACCCCCGCATTGTCACGCAATTGAAAGTCGTGGCAGTGCAATCGAAACCCAGCACTGTCATGCAATTCACGCTAACAATGTTTTCTTTCACAATCGTGTTTTTCCTTTTTCAGAAGCCTCTTCAAGGTGGCAGCAACAACAGAGAGTTTACGGTCTTGGATGCGACGCACATGCCGGCCTGATACATGCTTCCATGTTCGCACATCCTGGTGGGGTGTCCCTTCACTTTCCCTTCGTTGCTTTGACCTTTTCAAGGTCGGGTGGGCTCTCACGAAAACATCTAAAGATGTTCCCGTCTTGCAACTTGGGGTGTGGGTTCGCATCATAGATTTAACCCACACAGTTTCGGCACCCAACAACCACTCTCTGTTGTTTCTCTTGGTGGAGTACAGATCTTCACACCCGCAGTATCCTTTGAGTGCATGAAGACTGTGCAGAGAGAGTAGCGAGCAAGAACCTAGGTCCAGTGCTTGCACTTGATTGAGGTGATGGACAGACACGATCGAGCACAATGCACTCAACGCTCGTCCTCACCTTGCGGGTTGGAGTTTGTTGCTCCTCTCTGCTCATTCTTTTTTGGTTGGTCATCAACCAATGCACTCATCGTAGTCTGCGTGGGTTACTCTTGGCATTGCTTGATGAATGAATAGATAGAATTTAAGCGGTGTAGATTGCCACATATCTATTGCGGCACATGCTCCTCTTGATCTCCGATATAATATTAGAGATGTGTGAGGATGCGTGTGCGAAGTCGTCGATGCAGGCAATTGTTGTGCCATGCTGTTGGGGGTGGTGGAAGAATGAAGGCGATCGACCGAATCCAAATAATTTTGTTGTTTGATGTCGGCTGTATGACAAAATAATTGTATTCTAATGGCACTCCCCCACCCTTCAACTCAGTGGCTATTCATGTCGTGTCGACACATCGCCGGCGATATGAAGAGCTGTAGATCACATCAACTAGCTTGATACGTTGAAATCGCCGCATATCAGTCGCTGCGCCGTGGCGATGGGATCAAGATACACGTGCTGATCACTAATTAAATCCCGACGGTTGCCTTTTAAGCGCACGGAACATGCCGTCTCGCCATGGTTGTTTTAAGTGTGGCTGGTGGCTGCTGAGCTGAAAAAACTTCCAAAAAATCTTTGGGAAGCAACGTGGCGCGCGCGCGCAAAAAGAAGAGGGGGCGGGGGGCGAGCACACTTAGCCAAAATTTAGCAAAAGTCTAGAGAGAGAAGAGAGTCAATGACAAGCATTGCAGAGCAACTTTACAGTCGGATACCCTGTAAGAAAAACAATTTCCAGAGACATAATGGGAGAGGCCCCGAGGGCCCGCATTACAGCACAGAACACTCTCACCACTTGGCACGCTGACAGGCTGTACGGCGCCATGGTGATAAGCTCCTTGCCCATTCGGATAGCAGAACAAATCGATTGGATCGACCGAAGATTCTGCATTCCATCAAGAAGTTCCCCGGCGTACAATGAGAATGCATCATCTTCCATCCCTCCCGATTTGCGAACGAGGTGGGAGCACACGCTGTGTCTGATTAATTTCAAAAGAACATTGCTGTCCGATGCTGGCATGAGGAATGAAAGTCATGGTGCGTTAGACAAGGTTGATGTGGAGATATAATGTGCAGGAAATACAATGGGAGTACTCACATATCGACCCGCCTGCCTTAAAACTGGGCCGCCCTCTGCGTGGTGCATTAATAGATCGAGCGACAAGAAAGTAATCCATCGAATTCGGTCCATTCCCATGTGATGGCTTTTCGAATGTGGCAGCGAGAATGATTCCAAAGATAATATTTGTGTCGATAATCTTCCTTTCCGTTTCCAACTTTGCATCCTTCTCTTTGTCATGGTGGTTCATTTGGCTGTGGTAGATCTCCTCCGCTTCCTTGATCTGTTTGGCAATTAGCTGGTTGTTGAATCGGAAAATGAAATGAATGAAGTGGTTCCACTCTGTAACAAGACTATCCACATTCGGCGAGTGAACAAAAGTGCTTCCCCTCACAAGCGTCTCTGCATCTGGGGCATCCGGCGCGCTGACTTGAAACAACCTCCCACGGTGGCCAGAGCTGATGCGAGCAACATCATTATTTGCATTTTGAGATGTGAGCCAGAGGCTCCCTGCCTTCTGAAACACTTTGAGTATTGTATCATCTCCCGGTAGAGATGATGTTGATGATTTCAAAGCAAGATTGCGCCAGTACAACTCTGCATCTTGATTATCGGGCATGACATCGATAACTTTCGTGACGAGGTATAGATGCCTGTCAACGAAATCCTTGTTGCAAGAATCCTTCTTATTGGTTGAAGATGGGTCCACAAAGCATAAGAGCTTCTGGTCGATGCGAGCTTTATCGTTAATTCCATTGTGGGGGGAAGTATCCGACGAAGCTTTGGCACGCTGCATGAATGCAGTTGGTGTTGTGAGAGTTGGCTGAAAGTTCGATGTTGCTGCAGCGGTCAGTGTCTGTGAGCGATGCTGCGGCTGCGGCGGCGGTGTAGATGCATTATTATTTTCTCCTGTGAACATGATTGAATATTAAATGTGAAGAGAATAAAAATGTTGTGAGAAGAATATAAAATATTAAATATGAAGTAAAGAGTAGGGGATCATGTGTTTGGATCACTCACGTTCAGTTGGGTGGGCCGGCATAAGATTGGTTGGAGATGCGGCGACGGCAGTGGTGTTGATGGCGCTTGAGTCGGGAGGGGCAATTGCTGAGTTGGTTGTTGTTTTCATCCGCTTGTTGGGTGTGCTGTTGGGGGTGCGAAAGATTCCACGTGCAGCATCATCCAACATCTGTTGGGGGCATGTGATAACATATCGTCCGACACATACAAGAATCTTCTCCAGAGATGCATCAAATATCTGTGAGCAACCAAATTGATTTTTGTTTCCAAAGTGATAGTTGAAATCCCTCTTATCTTTTGCCGAGTATCCGCACTTCAGGCAGGCATGCGCTCGGTGTGTTGTTGTTTGGCCACTTGGAAAGATGGCGTTAATTTTACGCTTCCCCAATTCATTATCAGCTACTGCTGCCGCCCTGAGGGCTTTCTGACTTCTAATTAATTCTCTCTCCACTTCATAACAATTCGGAGGGGTGGGGCCGGTGTAGCATTTATTTTTTTTGAAGTGCCGGCGGAGACTTTGCTCATCTGGAATAACAAGGGAGTTGCCTTTCAACTTCACTTTCTTGTTGCACTTGGAGCAGTAAACACCAAATATTCCAGCGACCACATGGTGAGTGGAGGAGTCGGAAGGGGCGGTGTCCATTTCCATGATTATTGTATCTTTGACACGGCTATTATTTTTTATTGTTGTTGGGGGAGGGGGATCTCACTAATTGGGGGGAGGATGTTGGGGGGGGCTAGTTGGACCAAGGATTTGTTGAATATGTATTGGGGCGGGTTGGGGAGGGTTGGGGAGGGCTGGGGCTGAATGGGTTGGATGGAATTAATTGATTTACTACGCAGAGGTGGCTGATGACACCATTGTCTTCTGCTTTTTGAGGTGTGATGAGTGGAAGAGGGATGAGTGCGAGAGCAAAGATTACCAAAAAAATGGTGGTCTGTCCTTTGATCTCTTCATCTTCTCTGCTCTCTTTTTTCCCCAGATTTTTTGGGGGGAAAAATCCGACAAGACAAAATCCTCCAAACCCACATCACAATGTCGACGAGCCGAAGCACTCCTCTCCCTAGCCCCAGACACTGGACACAAATACATCACATATAAAAATAGCATTAACGTGACCGCATGGATAATGCCGACATGAGATGCAAAGGAATTGATTGGCAGAGTTAATTATGCACCAACTACGCGGCAAACTCTCAAAATTAATTCAATGACGGTAGAAAGCTGCTGCGGCTGTGTGATCGTACTCGGCGTTTCGGTGGATTTATTCGACGGTTAGCGCCTCTATTTGAAGCTCGTTGATATTGCGATCCATTCGGCAATCAATCGCCGTCTTCTCAGCGGTGTTGAATGAGTAGCGGTGCATCAATTATCCGTGGATGAGGATATCCAATCCGCCCGAGACGTCATGTTCACATAGCTTACATGATGCTCCACATAAATATACAGAGGTGAAAACAGCAACAACATATCAGCGATAACATTAACTGACCGAAACGCCAACCAAACTACTAATAATATTGACTGTATGCATTAACTACAATATTTAAAAATAAATAAATAAATAGTCAATAGTAATTAAACTCCTGATGTGAAGCAGTAGATAACAATGTAAAAATAATAGTTGTGAAAGTATTATTAAATGGGGAGACCCGCATTAATGTTGAGAAGGGGCGGGGGGTGCTACTACGGGGATAATTGATTGGGGAGGACAGAGAGGCGCTGTATTTGGGGGGATCGTGTTGAGCGACGATCTTGTGCTCGCCGCTGCTGATGTGTTGTAATACGGCAGCGGATACATCAGTGGTGGGAATGATATTCGGCGGACAGCTGCGCACGAATATGGTGAAGACAGCCGTCAAAGTATATCTATGTATATAATTAATTGCTCCGGTATTGTGACTTGCTGTAGCTAGTGAGAATGGGCTCCCCATCTTGTGAGCTTTGTGCTGTGAGCGAGATTGGAGATTTGACCGGATCAGAGATGATATTTGCTTGAAGAGCTAAGACAGTGCAAAACAGTTAGCAGTAGCTGGTACGGAGTATGGGGCCAGGGTTCGGAGTATGGGGTACCCCACACTCCGGATTTCTACGGAGTATGGGGCAAAAAAACCTTTTGCTTTAGAGTCAAATTTGCCCCTGGCAGGGGTCAGATCCATTTACACCTCCTCGCCATAGGCAAAAACAAGTCATATCTGTATGATTTCTATCGAGCAAAGACTGAGGAAGAGAAGGCGAAAATAATGGAGAAGTATGCAACGACCGTGTTGGACATGACATCTGATGTTGAAGTTGACGAGGCGCACAAGACAGACACATCCGCTGACTCTATCTCTCCCCTGAAAGGTCGGTTCTGCGAAAGCGTGAGCCACCAAGAGGACGCCGGGCTGCTATGCCAGGAATGCATGGTCCACAAGTGCGACAATTACTGCCTGGGAGACAATGTAAAATCAGAGCCAAGACAATGCCGATTTGAGTACGGAAAGGAGACCGAGTACGGCAAAGCAGACACTGAGGGATGGGAGTTATCAAATACGTCTGTTATAGCCGTTGATCGCAGGGGCATCGAGCACTTTCGACTGAAACTGAAAAGGACGAAATCAAAAAAAGTTGTCCAGCATTGCGTGCCAGTATTGCATGGATGGAGAGCCAATAGTGATGTCCAGCTGCTGCTTTACAGGTCTCACCCCGATAAGCCAGATATCACTATGGCGCCGTACAGCCTGTCAGCGTGCCAAGTGGTGAGAGTGTTCTGTGCTGTAATGCGGGCCCTCGGGGCCTCTCCCATTATGTCTCTGGGAATTGTTTTTCTTACAGGGTATCCAACTGTAAAGTTGCTCTGCAATGCTATCTCATTCTCTCTTCTCTTAGTTTTTTTCTAAATTTTGGCTAAGTGTGCTCGCCCCCCGCCTCTTCGTTTTTGCGCGCCACGTCGCTTCTCAAAGATTTTATGGAAGTTTTTTCGAGCTCGCTCAGCAGCCACAAAAACAACCATGGCGAGATGGCTTGTTCCTTGCGCTCACAAGGGAACCGCCGGGAGTTAATTAGTGATCAGCACATATATCTTGATCCCATCGCCACTGCGCAGCGAGTGATATGCGGCGATTTCAACGTATCAAGCTAGTTAATATAAACTGGTCTGTCCCTGCAGTGCTGTGTGTGCTGTAAGTATGTGTGTACTGCAGTGTGGCCCTCGGGGCTCTGCTCTGATGGGCTTGTGTTAGTCATTTTGTAGAATTTTAAGAACTATGTCCGTCTATAAAGTTGCTCTGCAAAGATAGTATGTAAGCTTTTATGAGGTTTTCATTGGCTGCTTGTGTTAGCTGTTTGGCATTTTATTTTTCCGACTTGGGCAAAGAATTAAATGGCCTTTGATCAGACCGAGGAAAAGAGGGATATGAGTCATGTCTGAAGGTAGGTGTAGTAAGCAATACTCTAAGACCCATCATCCATCACGCATTTTTTGGTTTTCCAAACCAAATAAAATTGACTTTTCTCTTTTTCCCTGGATCTACCCTTGTCGAGGTCGACAGGTGTAGTATGCAATATTCTAAGACCGGTACGTACCTTCTCAGAACAGTGGGTTATTAGAGTTGTGCATGGGCCTCTTTTTATTATTTCACTTCCCGCAATATATTCGATTATGTTCACAGTGGGTTATTAGAGTGTGCATGGGCCTCTTTCTCAAAATAGTGTGAAACAATGCCCTTCCCCAGGAAGCCCCCCCCCCCAAAGTTGCCCACTATTTCACTTCCCGCAATATATTCGAAATTGCTACTCTCTCACTTTGCCTCCATGCTTTGTCTTCTATGAAATCTGGCGTGCACCTATCTGGGGGGGGCGGTGAGCGGGCATTGACTGCTACTACGTAATACAGGCTCCTATCACACGTCACCGAAGACCTTACACTCCACCATGTCAACCGAGCGGAAGCACACTCGCTGACATTAGACACTAGACACAAATTCATCGCATATAACAATAGCATTAACAAGACCACATGGCTAATGCTGACCTGGGCAATATTGTCGGCGCATGGTGTTGGTGGTGGTGCTGGTGGTTGTGCTGCTGCTGCCGCAAAGGAAATGATTTGTAGTGTTAATTATATTCATATAAACTGGTATGTTTCTGCAGTGCTTTGTGTGCTGTTTTGTGTGGCTGGGCCTTGCTGCAGTGTGGCCCTCGGGGCCTTGTGCTGGCAGTTGTTGTGGGTTTTCTTTGAGTCACTAATTCTGACTATAAAGTTGCTCTGCAATGCTGTGACTAAGTATGGTAGGCAGGTTATTGAGTAGAGTAGTGAGTAGGTATGTATGTAGTAATTGTTCCGTTTAGATGTATTCCCAGTTAGCGAACTTGAAGCGCGCCCATCAAAAAACAAAAAAGATTTTTTTTCCCTCCACACATCATCACCATGTCGAAAGTCCGCCGGCCACATCTTGCTGACACTGAGAGTTAGACGACAAGCAGCATCATGTCAGTGTCGATCGCGAAGTAATTGCGCTGCCAACGATAGGCGGCGGTGCAATAAATCCTGCTGCCTCCGGCGGAAATCTCTACCATATCTATCTGCATACACCGCCGTGTCCAAACATCATGCGATCATCAGCGTAATTGGCTGGCACTATCTTTCCATTTGGTGAAATTAGAAAGCAATTGAAGCATTGATCCCGATATCGACCAGAGTGATATGGCGTGACGAATGGGAACGGTACTGTGCAATAATCTTGTCGGAATGCATTAGTGAATACAAACATCTGCTCGACATGATGTGTGCACATCATAAAGAAACATCACATGCACTATGCACTGCAAGCAAAACAAATCGAGCAAACACGTGGATGAGTACACATCAATCAGATAGAGTATGCGCCATGTGAAAGATATGACAGTCAACTGGATAGTGGAGAGTCAACGTAAAGGTGACGAGCGTCAGCATGACGTCATCGAATGACGGAGGCAGTATTTTTGTCGGTTAAAATACTGGAGTCTCCACTATTTTAAAGATGTTGATTGTTAGTTTCGAGTTGGGAAAAAGATATATGAGCACATATGGTACACAAGCAAGTAGCAAGTGGACAAGAATAAAGGCAAGTACAGGTAAACACACAACAATCAACTCGGCAACTGCACGTACGTATTTTGACTAGAAGGCTTTACAGGTAAGATGCAACTCAGATGAATATCTGTAGAGATGCTGCAGCCTGCACAAATGAAGCACACAAAAATCAAATGCATTGCACCTCCTCAAAGGAATACAGCGAATCGATGCAACAACGTAACAACGAACAGCAGCTGTGACGATCAAATTAGTTAGATGGCGTAGGACAGCGCAATACACTGGACCGGGTCGAACATTTCGATTGATAGAATTCTCAACTGCGCCAAGAAGATGAATTGCAAAATGATCAAGAGAGATAAGTGGGCCGAACACCTGGAGAAGAAAGCTGAACACACGGCGAAAGTGACATACAACAATGAAAGGGCAACTATGATCCTCAACACAACGTACAAGACAGCAATGGAGGGAAATCTGATACCCGACAGAGAGACTCTTGTGACAAAAATCGGCAACATGATCAAATCTCCTAACAGCAACTGGTCCGAGAAAAAGCCGGAATGGGAGCTGCCAAGGACATATTTCGATACATGAGACTGTTCTGACCTAAGTAGAGGGAATGAGTGCGAGGTGGTGTTGGTGTGGAATTTAAAATCCTTCCAAGGTGGGAAAATTAAGGTACAATAGAGGGAGATGATTTGAGATGAGTGAGATGACGTTCTTGTACATGAGACAGCTTCTGGCTAAGAAGGAAGAAGAATGCGTTTGGCATCAAACATTTACGAGAAAAATGCTTACAAGATTAAGGTGCAACCGAATTCCCACGCAGCGGTATCCTGTAGCCGCCAGTATGCTCCACAATGGGAATTAAATTTCTACATGTGCAACCAGAAATATTTCTTCCTAAATCCATAACATAGTAATTCCTACGTTAATCCCTGTAGAATTGCTCTGGGTAATTTTGGGTAAAATGACCTACAGGGTAAGGAGGGCACCTCCGTGGCCGCCGATAAAAGCTACGCTAACCGTCTGGGGCCCCGAGGGCCGATTAGCACTTTTATAATCACCATGGCGCCGTACAGCCTGTCAGCATGCCAAGTGGTGAGAGTGTTCTGTGCTGTATTGCGGGCCCTCGGGGCCTCTCCCATTATGTCTCTGGGAATTGTTTTTCTTACAGGGTATCCGACTGTAAAGTTGCTCTGCAATGCTAATACCCACTCTGTTTTCTCTCTTCCTTTTTCCTACCTTACTTCAGATGTGCATCTTGAAGAAGTTTGGTCGCAGCGATATGGGCGCTCACCCCCTGCCCCCTTTACTTGCTTCCCAACAATATTCTGGAACTTTGACGTGCCGTGCAGCTGTGCGCGCCTTGATTCCTGAAAAAATCTGGAACTTGAACCGTGACGCGCGCAGCTGCGCGTGCCTGATTCCTGAAAAAAATCTGGACTAGAAGTTGCTTGAGGACCGCCAAAACTGGCGCGATTTTTCCGCGAAATCGGGATTTTTCCGCCACCCAACACCAACACAACACAACTAACACAACATAACATAACACAACATAACATAACACAACATAACATGGTGGTGCAACCTTCCGGCCACTAACTACACAGCGTTACGGACCGGTTATCACGTCTACAGCCGCTATATTCAGAGGTAAGTCCAGTGATCGGCCCGAGGGGCCCCCAGCGCGTGTGCTGGGGCGACTTGTGGCCTTCTTTATATACACCCCGGATGGGAGCAGTTTGGGAGCAACTTGGGCACAGATGATTAACCCTATATGGCACAGATAAACCCCCATTTTGCCAAAGTAAAAGAGAGGAAGAGATCACTTAGTCACGGCAACAAAAACTGTGCAACGCGTAGAGGCTCTGTAGGACCATATGATTGGGCCTATTTTGCAAACCCATTGGGATGGTTATCAGTGCCAGAAGGACCTTTGAGCTAGGTAGGAATTGGTACTCCAAATTGGCAGAGTAGGAATTCAGTATTGTCTGTGTCTGATGTGACAGCAACGATGTGGCAGGTATGGTCAGGTGAAGTTGTGGCAGGGCTGTTGTGACGGATTTTCCGTGTATCCCGGAATATCCGGTTGGTATGTTTTAAGGAGAATTGGCTAGCTGTGTCTGCCGTGCGCGTCTGCGACATGCGACAATGACGTCATTTGTTGTTGTTGTTGCCAACATCACTCCTGAATAGATGCAGACAGAAAGCAAGGACAGGATGTGTGCATTATTCCATTAGCAATCTGCTCAGGAGTGATGGTGTTGTGGACAGGAGCACAGTAGCCATATTGTTGTTTTGGTGACATTTTTCAACTTAGTTGGAGGAAGAATACATAGCACGGCAGATATTCTGATTAGACATGATTTCAGTTTGGATAGAAGTAGGGAAATAGGATATGGGAGACATGCTTACCTTTACATTCTGATTCTGATATGGTCCACCTGAATGAAGTACATATGCTTGAAAGACTGTTAGTGTTGTTAGTGTTAGTGTGCTTGTTGCTTGGAGCGTGGAAAGACTTGCATACCTACCTATGTATGACCCTTGCTACCAAAAAAGCTGATAACATCAGAAAATTCGTCAGAGCTGGAACTTTCATAGAAACTTACCTACTTATGGTACTCACAGATTCAGATCTCCATCATTCTGTGCTTTGTGCTCTGAGCGTGGAAAGACTTGCACACCTACCTACCTATGTATGACCCTTGCTAACAGGAAATCTGGACAGATTTTCAGTTTCACGTGACAAACTCCGTCACTTCATCACGTGACTTCTCAAATCACGTGACAAGTCGATGTTGAAGTGGTAGTAGTGAGCAAATTGCTGGAAAGATTGCATTTAAACTCACCTTGCTTTTATTTACTCAACTCTAATCTGGCATATTCGGAACTCCGAACAGCAAAAATGGTCGCTACCATACGGCGCTACGGAACCGCTCATCGCTCTCTTTAATGGCGCTCCGACGGTGGATACTCTGCACGACGCTGGCGAATTGTTGCATAAAGCGATGCTCATCAACATCTTGATGGCAACACCTACTCGTGTCTTAGCTGTTATTCGGCGGGTGGTATGACTCGGGTGCATCAAATAAATAAGTTCCTGCGGCACAAAATTAATTAAGTATCGATGCAACTTACGAGTTTCAAATGATTCTTCCACTCAATTAATCATGGGCGGACGAGGCGAATAATTCGTTATCGTTGGAACCGATCTTATTCGTCAGAGGTGCTCTGCACACGACATGGATTAACTCTCCGGCGATTGCCGCTGTGATGCACCGGGGATTTTTATGCCATCAATAATACCCATGTGCAACTCACAAAGAGTTTCAAATGATCCTTCTTCAACTCAATTAATTATTGTAGACTGACGTGGCGAATCATTCGGTATCGTTGGAACCATTCGTTATCGTCGGAGGCGCTCTGCACAGCATCGAGCATCGTCAACTCTCCGGCGATGTCGCTGTGATGTGCCGCGGATTTTTATGTAGTTGAAGTTGATAAAGTAGCCGTAGTCTACGGAAACGATACGTTCAGATGATCGTAGCATATTATCGCTACACATGCCGTTGGACTTGGTCGAATAGGCATGTTCGTCGCTTCCGAAATCAAGTGGGAGGGGGCTGGTATTGTAGGGGGTGGATTGCCGTCATGGTGTTGTGTTTTGTGCGTCATGGTGATTGATTGCGATTTTTTTCGCTTGAAGCTAGATCGTGGAATTTCCAATTGAAGAGTGATTGAGGGAGCGCGCAAAAAAAGGGGAGAACCAGGAGGCGAGCGGCTAGAGAGAGAGAAGCAGGCGCAAGTACAAGGACGCACACAGCCGAGATAATCTTACTATGTAACACTAATAAAAAGTGTGTAGAGTAAATTCTCTAAGACTCTCTCCTCCAGCAAAAACACAAGGGAGGAGTAACTACTCACTACTCCTACTTATTGCAGAGCAACTTTATGGACACATTACTTTGTAAAATAAACACAACAACAATAACAACAATAACAACAAACATCATTGCACAAATATACTACGTAGCTGATGGCAGGGGCCCCTCGGGCCCAGTTTCGCACGCTCACTCAGCTGTCAGTTGCATGTCTCACCTACTGCCGACCGAAACCTGCTCACTTGTAGGCAACGATCCGAAGGTTCGAGTTATTTGAAGGCGATAACGGCTCAGTATCTATGGCGTCGAGGAAAGATCTTGTGGCGATGACCAACCAACTTATGTATCAGCCATAACAATACACACCAGCGGTAACCAAATCAAGGACGGGCTACGCCAATTTAATAAACACGACGCGTTGCCGCCATCGAACGTTGTGGCGTCTTCGATGCAGCGTGGCGTCGTATTAATATCCGGAGTCAACAAACAATGACAGCACAATCACATCCATAATTGCAGCATCATGCGGTGACTACAGCAAATATAGCAGATGTCTCTTGGATTTGGTCTTTTACAACAAACTTGGCGGGTTCGGCAACAGAGGAAATTCTCAGTCAGAAGAAAATCGGCTCCTTACTCTGACTCTCAATGAACAAATAATTGAATCTTCACTGCGGGTTGGTGCAAAAATAAACCGAAGTTAGGTTTTTATACCAGTCACGGGTTGGTGCAAATCTGCGGACAAGGACACAACAATACTGTCAGAGAACGAACACCTTCAATCAAAATGAGAACAAAATAAACTAAATTGCTAACTATCTTTTTTATTGTTCCACAGCTTTTGTCACACAGCATACAAGGAACACAGTTATTACAGCAACAGCAACACAACATTGGTAGTCGGCAAAGCATCAGTCGGTATGAGTGACTCTTCAATCAACATCAAACAGGCAGTAGTCACGCCAGAGAAAGCAAAGCAAAATAGACATCCGAGTTTGAATCAATCACCTGTACCAAAACAATCTAGAGGTGTATCAATATCAGTCAAGCATGTCATTTATTACGTCACGACTTGGCTTCAAGCAGTTATTGGTATGAAGCAGTTACGTCGTGTTGGGATAACAAATTCAATCATCAAGAGCAAGTCGAGATTGGGAGCGAGAGAGCTGGAAACAGGAAAGCCCGAAGTGAGGCTGGACTTCGAATCCTCGAAGAGTGGAGACAACTCTGTTGTAGTTGTTGTTGTGACACTGGCCAACATACTTGCGATTCAAAAGCACAATAATTTGAAATGTACTAGATTTGTAGATTTCGCCAATGCAATTATCAAAGCTACCGCAGCAAATGTTGAAGCGACTCCTCCTCCTCAGCCGGTGGCATTACAAACGAAGATTGTCACTTCTTATGTGAGTGGGGACGCAACATCTTTTCATCTACCATTTAGGTCGACAGATCAAAGCCTATTATCGGCCGATGAGTGCTCGAACGAGCTGAAGGTGCAACTGAAAAGACTCAATGTGAGCAGCGGCAGCACCTCATCGCGACACTTTTTCGAGAACTCGCTCCGAGATATAATTGGTACAAAATTGGTCGTGAATGGTAATGACGTGGCCACTCTCAAACCGCACCAGCTTCTAAATGACGTCATCATCAATTCGTGGTTAAAGTGGCTGACTACGCCAAGGTCCCGCAACGACACAAATTCCGATGTTCATGTCTTTTCCAGCTACTTCATATCTGCAGTGATGGCCAATGGGTACAAGAAGTCGCTCCAACGTTGGTTGAAGAAAGTGAATATATTTGAAAAGAAGTTGCTTCTCTTCCCAATCCACGCCGGGTATCATTGGAGTCTAATTGCTGTCATCTCACCTAAACTGATCAAGCAAACATCGAAGCGCTACGGAGAACCAAACTACTCACAAGGTGTGACGTGCATGATTCATCTGGACTCTCTGGGCAGTTCAACAGTGCATGATCGTCATCAACTTGGCTGGGCGATTCGTGGAGTACTGAACGTCGAATGGGGCAGACATTTTAATGACACACTTGATAAAGAAGCTAAGCCATTCACTCACAGAACGTTCAAACTTCATTATCCAATTGGTAAGTTCAAGTTGAAGGAGATGATGTCATTTGAATAATGCTTTGTATGATTTTACCCGTATGGCTTTAGTCACACCGTCACTAACAAAAAATCCTCTGTTTCTTAGTGCCGAAGCAGGATAACAACTATGATTGCGGTGTCTTCCTTCTCAGGAACGCCTTCAACTTGGTCCAAAGAGTACACACGAAAGTACTCATGACCGACATAAACAACAGGCTTCAGACTTACATTGACAATAATGAGCTCTTCCACTACGATAAAGCCGATATTAATCGGATGAGAGCAGAACTGTTCACCATGTATGGATGTCTTACGAACGTGTATCAACATCGCAGGGTGATGACACAGCCGGCTTGCCTTGATCCATTAGAGTTAGAGTCGGACAGCGAAGAGGAAGACGAAGTTGTCATAATATCATCCTATCCCGATCGCCCTGACACCGCATCAAATGAAGACTCAGATTTGTCTTGGCGCGATGACGACGGCGCTGATGATTTAGGCGGACTTGACGATGAGGACAACGACCATCTTCTGATAGCGGATACGGCAGGTGAGTTCAAAATAAAACCGAACTTCGTTTTTTTTCATCCAGAGGAGAGGAGTGCAAATCTTCCATCACAACTCGTCCTCAACCATTTATTTGCATACCTGCACTTGTACTCCGTGCTCTTCCTTCAGACGACATCGAAGAGTTTCGATCTGGACTTGACTTTGACCATACGACATGCTTTAATGAGGAACCTACGTCAATCAACAACAGCCTCAATGCGTACGTCCAGCTTGGAGATGTAATTGAATACCGAGACTCAAAGAAGCCTATGCCGAGCAAAGGGGTAGTGACATCCATTGGGGCTCTTTCTTCCGATAAAATTATCCAAGTATCAGATGGGACGTGGCTGTATAGAACTGTGCATCAAATAAGGAGGGTCGAAATCCAGCGGGAGGATCACGACCGGCGTCTGGTCAATCCGAACCCACTGTGGAAGAGCCTCAGCAAAGTGTTCGTCATCCCCCCCTACGAGGACGCAGACGAAGATAGCGATGACGAGGAGGATGGACACGATGAAGCACCAGCAATGTCAGAAGCCCATGGAACCAGTTGTGAGGCACGAGAACAACGAAGTGAGGATGATGCAGACGATTGCGGCGGAGATGACATGAGCGGAAGTGGTGAGGGAGAGGGCCAAACTCCCACGTTTACCGCAAGGTCCGAGAGACAAAAACGACAGAGGACATCTTGTGGAGAGACGAACGACAGTGACCGAGTCAAAAGAAGAAGGATAAGGAACAAAGAAGCCGACCTTGACAGGCGGCGTATGACGGAGAAATACATCTGGTGGGCTGATCCCGGCAAAGAGTACAACAAGGCGAAGGAGGTGGTTAACTCGCTGTACCTTGACTCTCTCAGTTACGGCATCGTGGACAAGTTCTACGAGAAGAATCTCTTCGAAGGACCAAACGACAGGAGGGAATTCAAGTTACAGGAGAAGGCACTGAGGCAGTTCATAGATCGTCGAAAGGACGCAAATAATGTCAGGCTAACAATCAACGCCGACGTGAAGTTCATGGACAATCCGAGGCATGGTGTAATGGGGCGTTCACGTGAGACAAAGCGACAAAGGAGGAACATCGAGGAAATCTTCAAGTTCGAATACAAGATGAGAACGTTGCAACTTGAGACCTGTAACGTGTGCCTGGAGAACAAGCTCGTCTTCTCCAAGAAAGAGGCCTGGTCAATGGATGCCGAGGGAGAGATTGGCAACGTCACGTGTGACACTTGCAGGACGAACAAGTGCAGTGAAACTGAGTACTATCTGAAGATGAACCTCCAACCTATTTGGTTTGAGCGTCGAGCTGACGGGGATCTCAGACTTGACGAAGAAGGGAATCCCGTCCCGAGATACGACATTCCCAATGAACTCAAAAGCCTGACAATGGCAGAGAAGTTGCTGATTAGGAGGTGCTCGCCGCTCATCCCGTCTCACCACATCAAGAATGGCACGTATGGTATTTTCGGGCACTGCGTAGCATTCCCACAAAACATCGACGAGATGTGTACGGATCTGCCGCAAAAAGAATCTAACATGGTCATCTTCATTCGACAGGTCAGTAACCGTGTGACAGGAGTGTCCCATTCTCAGCATTTCAGGGTGAATAAGAACAAGGTTCTTACAGCGCTTCGGTGGCTGAAGAAGCATCACCGTGGCTACCATGACATAACAATAACCGAATCGAACCTAGACTGGATCGAGGATGAATCTGTCTTCAACGTGGCGAAGAAATACACAATGAGCATGAGGCCCAGCAAGAGGGATGCGGTGGCTGATGCGGAGGAGGCAGTATCGGCTAACCAGTGTGCCAATTCTAGGGGGGAGGATGTTGTGGACATCGAGACTGTCCATCCAAATTACAAGGATGATAAGCCCAATGAGGAACAAAGCGAAATCATCAAGGGCTTTCAGAAAATTGCGAAGGACTCCAATCAATCAAACAAAATGCTCAAGTTCCCACCCATCGACCACACGAAGCCGCTTAAGTAAGTACTGATACTGCTATGTATCCCTTTTTGTTCCCATGAATATCGATACTCACTGCATCCTTGCTGCTTTAAACAGTGAGTATGACTCGACCGAGCAAGTCTTTGTAAATGCATATCCCTGGCTATTTCCTGGTGGGATCGGAGATGTTTACGATCCCATTCGTGGCAAGGTGAAAGACATTTACGAGTGGGCGAAGCACCTGCTACGATTCCATGACGGTAGATTTTTGCAAGACCAGCTCTTTGTACTTTATGTCTTCAACATGCTTCAGCGTCACTTAAATAACACCCAAGGCAATTTCTTCTTCAAGGACAAAAACTTCCTCGGACGGAATCCGCCTACTGTGGAAGAGCTGCAGGAACAGATAAGACAGGGCGATTTTAGCTACATCAACAAGCTGCGTTACCTTGCGAAGGGCATTAGGGGCAGCGACAGCTTCTGGAGGGGAAAGACCGAGGAGCTGGAAGCTTGGATAGACTTCCACATCTCACGTGGCAATGGACCGCCGACGCACTTCGCGACCTTGAGCTGCGCCGAGAACTGGTGGCCAGACCTCCGCAGGCTGATGATAAAGTTAGAGAGGCAGAGGGGAGATCGCGACCAGGTGCGATTGCTGGAGGAGAACGACTTCACTGCTATGTGCAAGTCGGCAAGGAGGTTCACTGTTTATGTCAATGATTTCTTCATGAAGAGATCTAGAGTGTTCTTGGATACAGTTGTGAAGAATGCGATGGGAATCGAACATTACTGGGCGAGAGTCGAATTCGCACCAGGGCGAGGCCAGATTCATCTTGCATTTGCTTGGAATTGGGAAAGACAAGTCGTACCTGAATGACTTCTACAAAGCGAAGACAGAGGATGAGAAGGCAAAGGTCATGGAAACATATGCAACAAGCGTCCTCGACATGACGGCTGACGTTGAAGTGGACGAAACTCACGTGACGGACACGAGCTCAGATTCCATCTCACCTCTGAAGCATCGATTCAGCGAGTGCTACAACCGAAAAGAGGACGTGAGAATGTTATGCCAGGAATGCATGGTGCATCAATGCAACAATTACTGCCTTGGGGACGATGGCAAGTGCAAGCCGAGAGAATGCAGGTTCGATTACGGCAAGGAAAGTGAATACGGCAAGTGTGACACCGCTGGCAAGCGCCGCATCGAAACGTCGCTCATTGTTATGAACAAAAGAGGAGTGGAACACTTTCAAATGAGAAGGACGAAATCCCGCAAGGCCGTCCAACACAGCCAGCTGATGCTACAGAGCTGGAGGGGGAACGTCGATATTCAATTGCTTCTTTACCGCTCGCATCCCAACAAGCCTGATGTCAGCGAGATTGAAAATGTTTGCAAGTATGTTGTGGCTTATGCGAGTAAGAAAAACCACACCTCGAAGAAGGAGAAGGAAGCAATGCAAAACATTATACAGAGGTGAGAAAATAAACCAGTTTCCGTTTTTTTTCACTGGATTGAGAGTGATTATATACTAACATACATGTTTTCTTCCATCAATGTCAAATAGTGCAAGCTCGGCGGATATCAGCGGAGTGTCCACTCTGGTGAAGATGTCTTTGAATTGGATGACAAGCAAGAGACTCATCAGTATCCAAGAGGCAGTCCACGAAGTAGATCGCCAAAGTCTTACATTGTGCTCCGAAGTAATCAACTACGTGTCGTTGCAAAGCTGTCTAAAGCTTAGGAAGTCGTCAGATCCCAGACCAAGGGATCTCGTATACACCTACGCTAACCGGCCCGAGGTATACATTGCTCTTTCTCTGGAACAGTACTTTTATCAGGTATGGTGCAAAGAGAACTTCCTGAGAGATAAGGACAGCGACAGGCCAATGAAGAGGATCCTAATTGCGCGTGGGCTCAACTGCAGGCCACGACATCCAATCGACTTTGACTATGCAAGGGGGATGCTAGTATTGCACAAGCCGTGGAGCGTTAATCAACCTCTAAACACCAGAAACAAGGACAAGACTATTGAAACATTCAAGAAGATGCTTGACAACAGGACAGTGCCAACAAGCGTGCAGACAGAGTACATGAGGGCGGTGAGATATTCACAGGAGAAGCGGATCGAGGTGGTGGCGAAACAGGGGGTTTTGCAGGGCGAAGTAGACATCGACGAGCTTGACCAAGACGACGCCGACCAGCACCTGGCCTGGCGTGCCGCAAGTCAATTTACAGACGGTATAGCTCCGCCTGTATTGACTAATGACCGGATAGTGGACATTGGGCTTGAGCATGATTGGTCGGAAAGATTTTACAAAGGCGTACGAGACATTGCATGCAGAGGAGAAGACTATACCACTGAACTTCGAGAACAATGCTCCAAAGACAATGCAGATGGCTTCGCCGAGTTATCAATACCCACCAGGTACGACAGGCGCAACTACAGTATTGATGATTTATCCGATGAGCAGCTGGCGATTGTCCTGGCAACAATTGATACAGTCGTCAAATTCCTCACGAACGATGAGGAGTACAAGCCACTCCGAGCTACTATCATAGGGATGGGCGGATGCGGGAAGTCACTCGTCATAAACACAATCATTTCAATCATCAGGGAGCTCACGGAAGTCAACAACTCAGTTTTAGTTGCAGCGCCATCTGGCAGTGCTGCGTACAACGTGAAAGGATGCACCCTGCACTCACTACTGTCCATCAACGTGCAGGTACCATGGAAGTCGCTCGACGAAAAGAGGAAGGCCGAACTCCGCAAAAAGTTGAGCAACCTTCTCGTGTTAATGATTGACGAGAGGAGCATGCTGAACTCCCAGGTGACGTTTGCAGCAGAAGAGCATGTCAGGGAATGCGCCTACAACGGCCACAACTACAAGGAGAGGTGGGGTGGGGCGCCTGTTGTCCTCCTCTTTGGAGACGACTACCAGCTACCACCAACCGACAAGAACGGTGTGATTGACGGCTTCACTAAGTTCACGTGCAGCAACAAACCAAGAGCCGCCACGGCAAGGAGCAAGAACCAACAAATCTGCGAGTACGAGGGCTATCGCATCCTGGCCGAGATGATGACCAAGGAAGTGTTCATGCTAACAAAGAACTTCCGGACGTCAGACGAAGAAGACAGCAACCTTATGAACAGGATGAGGGTAGGCGACCAAACAACGGAGGATGCGGAGAGATTGATGAACCTGCACACTTTCTACTATCCAAAGTCGTTCATGAACGAAATCGAAGACGATCCCAAAACGCTATGGGCTTATGCAAAGAGGGACGACATGAACAAAAAGAACGTAGACATGCTGGTAAAGACGCAGGAGACGCGGAAGGTGCCAATCGCCAGGCTCAAGTGCCGATTTGAGAACAACATGGCCAGCGATGCGCCGGCGTATGTCAGCCACTTCTACGGGAAGAAAATCTTGTACGATCTCGACGTCTGCGTGGGAGCTCAAGTTTGCCTGGAAACCGCCAACATCCACCCAAATTCTGGACTATTCGTCGGTGCAATCGGTCAGGTGGTTGATATTGTGTACGACAAGTCAGTGGGCCCAAATGGCAATAAGCATGAACGCCTCCCGAGGTACATAGTGGTCGACTTTCCCTCCTTCAAGCCTCCAGCTAATGTGGAAGTCTGGGACAAGAACAATCCGACGGTAAGCGAAATACACGCTGCTTTGACACTTGCTTCTTGTTATTTGCCAAACTTACATTTACTAACATCCGTCGCATCACCTCATCCTTACTTGCTTCCTGCGACGTGGGCAGCATGTACCCATACCACCCTACACTCACGTTTGCAACAAGGGATGCTGCAATGTTACTTTCATGCCGCTCCAACTTGCATATGCAATCACCATACATCGCTGCCAGGGACTGGAGGCCGGATTTGACGAGGGGGATAGGTGGAAAAGAGTGATCATTGATCCATCGGACGTGTTGTGGGAAATCAGCAAGTGCCTTGGAACAATGTATGTCGCGACGAGCAGGGGCAAGACGCTGGGATCGAAGGGTGTAAAACACCCCACCGACAGCTCCATATACTGGATTGGCAGCAACGTGTCCCTGGAAAGAATTCACAACTGCAAACAAAAGAAAAACAATCAGCTGTGCGATTCATTTCAGAAGAGGAAGAAGTGGGTGACCCACCTGGAGAAGAAGGCCGAGCAGACCAGGGAGAAATTCAACCAGGCGAGGATGGACGAATTGAAGAACACAACTGTCGCCAGGGCTCTGGAAGGTGGTCTCATCCGCAGCAAAGAGGATCTCACCGCAAGGATCATTGATATCATAACAAACCCCAACCAAGCTTGGAGGGAAGCCAAGAAGGACTATCAGCTTCCGCCAAATTACTATGATACATGAGAGACGAGAGAAGAGGCGCGAAAAAACCTGAAACTGGTTTATTTTCAGTTCCAAACACATTTGAGTTGGAACGTGTATGAGCAAAAACTCCCAGAATAAGGAGCTTTCCTTGGAGCAACCCAGCAACCGGATCAGCTAAATCACTCTGTTTCCTGTATCTCTTTCTCGAAATGAGGGATATAGCCAAATAAAAAGTGGTTTTAAGCCAGGTACTTCTCGCTTTCTATGTAGGAATCACTACAAAACCTACGCCGGTATGGTCTACAGAGCCTCTACGTGTCAGACAAGATTTAAATCTCCTAAATCCTTCGTTACTAATTCCTACGTGGTTTCCTGTAGAATTGAGTTGGCTCGTTTTGGCTCAAACCCTGTATATGGAAATGGAGGCACCTCCGGTTCCCCGGACTCCGCTTTGCTGCATCTCCCCGGGGCCCCGAGGGCCGATTAATGACCGATGAGCCAGGTTAATTAACTCTTTCACGCAGTGTCTTCATCTATATAATGCTGGCTCTGATGCGCTTTATTTGCCTCTCTAGTCAAGGCTTGGTCTGTATCGTGTGTGCTCCATATACGCAACTATTCGGGGTACTTCGTCTTGCTGTTGTTGTTGTTTTCTGGGCTCTTCTTTCATATCTGCGCTTCTCTCATTATCATCCATGTATTTGAGTATTATCAATTCGTCGAATCCTTTTGGAAACGTGTTTTTCATCCTTTCTATGTATTGTGGCAAAATTGTTCTAGCCTTCGCTATTGAGCGATTGGATTGCCCAACAATCTTGTCTATTATTTTGTCGCCGAAGCAATTGTCAGCCAATCCGTGCTGTTGTCGTAACTCCATCACTAGCGTCTCCATTACCCCACTTATTGCAAGGTCGTCGTTCTGACCATTCATCAGTAGTGGTGCATGCATCTTGGTTGGTCGTTGTCAATGGTACATGCATTTCATGCGTTGGATGGAGTTTTTTGGCGAGCTTTTCTCGTGTTCTCGCCCCCCTTTCCTTTTAATGCTCTCTCCACTCTGTCCTTCTTTCTACAACATCTACCTACCATACAGCGTAGCAATCCAGTTGCATCCTGTCTTTTTATCTTGTTAAATTAATGAATGGTTGTGTGGAATTCTACTGTTAATACTCGTGTCCGAGCCAAGGAGCCTATTTCGGTCGATAAGCTGGTTTCTCGCCTTCAACTCTTGCTCATACACGATATTGTTGTCGACGTATACAGTTCTGCCGATCAGTCTGGCTGCCAGTGTCGTGGGCCAGGGTTAGCGTCTTATTGTGTTCATCGATTTTTTGATTTAGGTGGCGTGTTAATATCTTGCTCTCTGTCTAATAAATGGCACACCAGGCGCCGGTTTTTGCTAGACTCAAGTTTCTGGCGGCTGTGGGATGTTATCGCTATGAGTGGCTGGGTTTCAGTGTCGATGCTATCATTTCAATCAGTTTACGATTTGAAAGATGACGTCTGTGATGGCCTTATTCCTCTGTTGCCAACATCGAATACATCAACGGAGTGTGCTCTGGCTGGTGATGAGCTGTCATTTTACACCGTGGGATACGGTATGTTCCGTGATATACTCGATTTATTCAAGCATTTCATCTCTACGGGTCGGTGGGGATTTGGCTCTGACATCGGGTTGACTAATGGCACCAGTGCTTCTTTTCTTGATTATCATATTAGGTTATTGGATTTGATGATTTCACGCCTTGCTCAACCTGTCGATATCCTTCATGTTATACTTGAATTGAATCTATGGGTTGTCTGCAAGTCGTCGTCAATCAATTACATTTGGCCGCATGTAGCTGATGACCCACTGGATATCTTACAATATAATGCTATGATGCTAGTGTTGCGAGCTTCGTTTTCTTTTTCGGTGACTTCACGGTACTGTGTTAACATTACAAAGCATTGCACGTTCGATAATTTTAATTGAGAATTAACTTCGTGATCCTTTGTAACTTCCGGCATCTTGCCAGTGATGGGCTTTATGCCATTCAAGAATCCTACCCCCCATCTCTTTGTCACATTTTGGACATGGTGTTTGCGTCGTTTCAACCGTTTCATAGCAGTCATGGCAATACCAGGCGTCGTCGTCTGGATGGTCCTTCCTGAACCTGCGCTGTTTTCTGACAAATGTTTCAAATTCGGGCATTGTCAGTGGAACGAAGTGAATTCCTTCTTTACATATCGGACATGGTATACGAACGCTTTGGACTCCTTCGTCACATTCTTCGCACACCCAATAATTCCTTCCACTAAGCATTACATCACGCGTTTCTTGATTTGATGACAATCTATAGCCTTCTACTCTATATCTTTCTCCAGATGTCTTTGTACCGAATTGCTTAATTTGGGCAGAACATCCTCCAACTACTCCACGTAGATGGCTCGATCCTCTTATCTCTACGATGTTCGGTTCCACTCTGCTAATTCCAAGTGACATCATCTTTTCATCGATCTGAATTTCTTCTTCCACTATCACATGTAACACGATCTGTGGAGTGTTTACAATCATCCATGAGTGCAGATGTTTGAGGTGATCATTGCAATCGTCTCCATGTTCTTGATGATTTTCTACAACACTTTCTACAATTGCTTGCCCGAGCCTAGCTTCACTCTCCTCCAGCGTTGTCGGTTTGATCAAACCTGAACGGTTCGCTTGAACTCCTAGCAAGTAGCCTTTAATATATGTCAAGAAGTGGAGCTTTGTTGATCTCTTTTCGTTACCATCTTCTATAGCGGTCGATCTGTTGAAACTAAGCATGGATGAACTATTTCTCTGTTAGTGTTCACTTCATACCTTCACATATTATTTGATCTATTACGTTGTAACTTACTCATCCCTTTCATTGTCAATACCATCATCTACGCTTTCCGTGCCTTGACTTAGCCTTTCTAGGTCACTGTCTTCAATCTGTAACATTTCGTACAGATCCCGATACTGTCCTCCTTTTCCCCCCTCGATCACTGTTGTAATTACCCTGAGGGGTCCAAAGCTGCTCCCCTCACCCATGACTCTTTGTGCCACTGATGCTGCGACTCCTCTCAAATCAATTCCTATCTTCTGCTTTTTGTTACTGACAACAGCTGCTTGATTTGGTTCATTTAGTGTTGCCGCTCCTTCATCTTCAACTGTCCCCGCCACTGTCACAATTTGCACGTCGTCGTTGTCGTTTTTATCGTTGTCGCTGTCATCGTTGTCGCTGTCATCGTTGTTGCTGTCATCATTGTCGTCATCATCGCAGTCGCCTGGATTGTTTTTCTTAGCTACAGACTTGACGGCGGTCACTCGTTTACGCTTCTTCTCCTTCTTCTTCTTCTGCTCGTTATCTATCTGCTCGTTATCTATCCAACGCAACTCAAATTTCTCCTTCCCTCCATTCTTTCCATCATCCAATGCATTTCGTTTCTCCTCTTTTGGTGTAAATATCACTTCCACAACCTTTTTGAATGATGGACATAGAAGAGTACTTTCTGGCACAAACGTGTCAGGAGTAGTTATATCCGCCCAATGATTGTCTTCGTCCTTATCCATCACCATCAATCCGTTCCTTTTCTTCCCCATATTGACTTTAGCTTTGAATACTTTTCCCCCATGCATCAACAATCCCATACGTTCCATTTTCTCTAGTGGAACCTCTCCATCATTCTCGGTCGCATCTTTCAGGGCTTGCCAACTTGCTGCTTTGTCCACGACATATAGTAGAAGTGTGACAAGCAATTTATCGTTTTTGTTCACTTGCGAGTAGTTGCCATCACCTCCTTTTGCATCATACAGATGACCCCATCCGCGACCTGATCCCATAATAGTTCCAAGTTTCTTTCTCCACGGTCCATCACCTATCTTCCAAAGTCTAATCCTCATTCGTTCAAATGCCCCATCCTTGTTGCCTAAGTAATATTCCTGGAAGTCTTTAACTGCGGTACACTGGTCCTTTGTGAGATTACTCTTCAACATTGGATTATATCCAAAGTCGAGTAGTACGTCCAGTAGCATTTTCATGTTGCCGAAAAAGAACATGTTCCAATAGAATGTCATATCAACTGCCATGTGATTAATATCTCCAATTACTCTCCTTAAAACCAGGTATTGAACCTCAGTTAAGGCTGCCATTAATCCATACATCAGTCCTTTGTATAGTATAGCACGACCGCGACAATTGTTTCTGTCAGCAAATTTAAAATTGTTCCCATGTTGAAAAATTAAAACACGCATACAGTTTTCACTTACGCAGGCCATTCCAATGATGAGTTTGTGACAGTTCCCCCCTTCCAAGTGTATCAAACAACTTCAGAACGTCTTCTTGTACTTTGAACACATTTCCAACAACGTACAAGGACATTACGCAGACTCCGGCTGCCACTCCCTTATTTCCATCGCTGCCGATCTTACTAATTTTGTTGCACCTCCAATCCCCACTGAAGTTATAGACGCTCTTTTCGATGAAGACCCTAACCATGTCATCAATAGCGTCATCCGATGAGCCACCATGTGTTTTCATGCAATAGGCTAGGATGACTCTTCCAACAACGAATAGATTGAGCTCATTCAAATCTGTTCTTTCTTTCTTGCCTGCTTTGATCTGCTTCCAACATTCTCGTCGGAGTGGATACGTTTTGGATATGTCATCGACAGTAATAGTCAACGAACAAGCCGAGTCTCCTTTGGTGCTGCTCACCAACCTAGCCGCCCATTTCTTTTTTTCTGTGGTGCTGGGGGAGGTGTTGAATTTCTCTCCTTCGATCTCGAATTTGCCTGATAACTTCCGCACAATTTCTAACTTAGACTGTTTCACGGAACCGTCCGATCTGCGGGGAATTGCCTTATTAAGTACCTCTGCAAGGTGCATGAAGTCCGTCTGGCTGGAGCTCGCTTTCTTCGCCAGTGCGTATTGACTACTTTCTCCCCTACATTCGTTCAATAAAGTACCAACAGGACACTTTTCACAGTTCTCGCTTGTAGGGATTGACAAATTCAGGTTCACCATCAATGTAGCGTCGTCATGGATCACCCTTCTCACCCCATCCCTGACATCAGTGCTTCCTTCTACGACGAGGATATCTCCATTGATCGCTACTCCCTTCTTACGTAAATATTCCACCGTCAAGCCCTCACCTTCTTTGGCTTTCTCGGTCGTCAAAGCTGACAATTTATGCACTTTTCTCAGTGCATAAGTGAAGAAAATGCACAGTAGTCTATGATTTCCTTCAATCATCGAGATCATTAATGAGCTAACTGCATCGACTTGTGCTTTGAATTTCATGAATGCTATGAATTCATCCTCTGACGCAACCATGTCTTCATTCTTTTGTGACCATTGAAGTTTGTCAGCAAAATTCAATTCATTGTACTTTTGTACAAATTGCATTCTCCCTTCGGCCATTGTGACGTTGTATTGTAAGAGAGACTCCAATTCCGATCTGGTCAAAGCACCCAATCTCTTGATGTCGTCGGTCTGTTCAGCCGGTGTACAAACCATGCCCGTCGCTAGCATCTGTTTGTTCATTCCTACCATTGCATCTACCAATATGGTGTCGGTGTTGTTCTGTAGTGAGTGATATGAGGGATGATGAGGCCATTGTACAGGTTGCGTGAGTTAGTGATGGTATGCGAGAGGATCGGACCATTGCAGGTTGGGTCCTTTTTTTTTCCGACATGGTCTGAAAAATAAATACACATTTATTGACACTTACATTCGTCACACTGACACACTCAGTTCGCGAGCGTGGCTTATTAGTTATTACGGCCGCCATGATAGAGCTACAAGTGAGCTAGTTTCGGTCGGCATTTGAGGCATGTGACTGACAGCTGAGTGAGCGAGCTTGCGAAACTGGGCCCGAGGGGCCCCTGCCATCAGCTTTTAGTATATTTGTGCATTGTTGTTTGTTGTTGTTGTTGTTGTTGTGTTGTGTTTATTTTACAAAGTAATGTGTCCATAAAGTTGCTCTGCAATAAGAGTGGTAGTAACCAGCTGCTTTTTCTGTTACTGTGTTGTCTTTTTTGGCTTGAGAGAGAGGGTCTTCAAGTTTTCAAAGCCTTCTTGACTGACAAATATTTTTCTCTCCTCTCTCCTGCTCCTGTTCTTTCCATTTTAAATTATTCTAGTTATAGATATTGTCTCGAAATTGAGCGTAATTATTTTTTTCATTTTTATGTACCGTAGGATTATAGTATGGCAGGATTGTATTGGTGCCTAATTCTATGACATTTCCCTCCTACTTTATTTTCGATGCCAATCGAACGCTTCCTTGTACTTCCACTCACCACTCGCTCCTCCGCTCCGCCCAACACAAGATCCCACAATGATGATGCTCTGTAACACGCAGCCATCACATCACCTACGAACAATATAACAAACCCACAACTTGTTCCGCAGATCAATTTTCGACGCTGAATCGGATGGCACCATGGGCGGCGGGTGTTATTTGACGCGTCATTACGAAATCGCCATTACATCACCGGCGGATGTTTATCCCAACCGTCAGCAACACAGCTTGGGCGTCGAGTAGGGATGTCAGTAACGATCAATATGCAGCACTCACGATAACCCCGTCTCCTCACAGGCATTACTCCGTGGATGTCACCGCGCTGTGCCGTGTGCCATTTTCAACACATCATGGACTCAGTTGTCAGTTGGTGATGTTGAGCTATTTTTTTTTACAACCAATCAGAAAATGTGTACTGCTAAAAGTAAACGGATACGATCGAGGTAATAATGAGTGGGGGGATCCGGATACTATACGATGTGGTAGTGAGCATGGTAGCAAGGGCGCTTTTGTTTCATCGATACAATACAATAATTGACCTACATACTATTATTTGGATGTAATGAGAAGTACATGAGGAGTCGATAGTCAACTACACAATTTTATGCCGTCATGCATGGCTTCCTGCACTGAACAAGTTGGTACTCTTCGGTTCCGCACACTGATGGAAATTCAATGCGCATGAACTACCGTGATTGTAAAGTATTATCTGACTCATGTGAGTTGCAGACGCAGATGCATCATGTCGAATCATAAAAAAGCACATGGCGGGTCATAATGTCGTGATCGAACAATAGTTTCATCTTATTAATAAAGATGAGATAATGGTGTATTAATTATGATGCATAGGAGCAGTTATTGCTATTCTATGTCAATAGTGTTGTCTCTATCAAGTGGACAAGACCATGATATACGGTGGTACCTGACTTGAGATGGTTTTTCTTCTGTTGCGTGTGTACATCATTAAACATTCAAAACGATCAAGAACCTGTCGCCGCCGACATCATAATCGGTGTCCTCATGGAAAATAGAGTCGGACAGTGACGTATGTATGTAGTTATTTGCCGTATAGGGTCGTTACTACCAACGTTTACAAAGTATATCCCATGGTGGAGGTGTGTTTGGTGGTGAGTGATGTGTGATGCCTTTCAATGAGAAAAGAGCTACACAAGGCACTGTCAATTTAAGAAGCCCTAAAAGTAAATAGTTTGGTTCTCTCGTCTGACCATCACCTCAATCCCTTCCATGAAAATCGAGCCATTGCATGCTGGCCGAGAACTGCTCACTCACGCAGCACTCACACAGGACTCACAGTTCCTTTGTGGTATAATCAATCGTATGACCTTAGGGGAGTCCTATTATCCGGTATCCATTTTTGACCCATCTGTCTCAATTGAAGTTGAGCGAACCCTGGTGTCAAGAAGTGGTGTCAACATCAACAGCTGAAAGTAGCTTTGTGCTGCACTCACCGAATAAACAAAGTCGACGACACAACAACTCATGCCCATTCATTGCCATCATAGTCACTTGGCAGCATCAGCATAACCATGGCGAAGCAAACCAGCAGCACTACACCTGCCGCAGCCGCAGCGGCAGCGGCCACGCCGTCCCGTCGGCGTCGGCGTCGGCGTCGGGTGGGAAAGGAGGGCAAGACTCGTAGTCCTAAGTTGAAGTTGAAGGTTGTCACCTCCCTTGATAAGAACAAAAAGATCGAACTCTTTCCAAAAGCCGAGACTATCACTGGTACCAATGCCGCCGCGGCCGCAGTGGCCATGTCGCCCCTTCGGAAGGGAAAGGAGGGGAAGAGTCGTCGTCGTAGGCGTAAGTCGAAGTCGAAGGTTGTCGCCTCCCTTGATGAGAACACCTCCCTCGATGAGAACCAAAAGAACGAACTGGTGAAAGCCGAGACTGTCATTCATACCAAAGAGGATAGAAAGGCTTCGAAGGAAACCATCCGCTACCTTGTAATGTTGGCAGATTGGTCGACTTGCAATCAAGTATTTGTCACCAGGATGCTCTCGATGGGGATAGTCAACCCACATCAAGCTCTCCCGAAGAAAATTCACGATAAAGTGATGCTCCTCTTGAGCTTCTGTTCGACCAAAGAGCTCATCCACATCCTATCGTCAGAGAAAAGAAATAGTGCAGCTGCATATGCTGAGCAAGCTACAGCTGACAGCCATAGACTAAGAACTGCTGTTAGAGATTTCTTGAAAGGAGTGATAGCTACTAATGCAGCAGTGGAAAGGAAAGCAATGGCCAAACGCTTCAAGGCCAAGGCCGAGGCTGCGGCTAAGAGCAAACGCAAGGTTAAAGTCACCAAGACAAAGACAACGAAGAGGGCAAATGCAACTGCTAGGTTGGCACAAGCTTCAAGTGGTCTGGCTGTCGCAGATGGAAAAGAGGGCAGGGGGCTTCCCCGCACATATCCCCCAGCACTATTTTCAACAACAACTGAATCTGAATCTGATGAGTAAGTTTCTATGAAAGTTCCAGCTCGACGAATTTTCTGTAGTACCCAGGATTTTTGGTTCTCGCTCTCATCTCTCATCTCCCTTTTTTTCAGATCCACAACAGCAGCAGTGGATAAGGCTAATGAGTGAGTTTCTATGAAAGTTCCAGCTCTGACGAATTTTCTGTAGTACCCAGGATTTTTGGTTCTCGCTCTCATCTCTCATCTCCCTTTTTTTTCAGATCCACAACAGCAGCAGTGGATAAGGCTAAGGCTAAGCACAACAAGGCCAAGGTTGTGGCCAAGGCCAGGAGCAAAGGCAAAGGCAAAGGCAAAGGCAAGGCTACACCAGTCACCAGCACAAAGACAACAAAGAGGGCGACTGCTGCTATTGCTAGTCCTGATGGCAGTGGTTGTGCAGAGACTCTACCTAAAAGCAAGCGAAGCAAGAACAGCAATAGTAGCGCGGCTCACCCTGACCGGATATTCCGAGATACACAGAAAACCCGTCAGGAAATGATAAGAAGAATGCCTGGAATGGCTAGCATGGGTGAGTTGAAGAACAGCAGAGGCAATGATGACAGTGTTACTGATAACACTGGACTAAAATTTGACATGACTTTTCTTACTATTTGGATTCTTCTCTTTGTCTTTGTAACCATCTATGATGACAGAAAGGGTCAATGATCGAATGCGCAAGTGGGCGCCGCTCATTGCAAAGGAGTTGAAGATCAAGCCACTCATTCGATGGTTCGTCATGCAAGAGGTGCAGGAACAAACTGGTCAAGGGGACCAAGATGAAACGGATTACTCTACTCTAGTTAACAAGATCTATAATAAGATGTACCGGCCACCAAACCACCGTGTTGTGATAGTCGACAGCGAGAAATACAATACACAGTTGGGCTCCATTGTTGATTTCAGGCAGCAAACTAATGAATTCGCTGTGCAACTAGATAAACAGCCTCCTGATTCGCAGAGCGATACTTTGTTTGTTGTGTCTCCAAGCCAGCTAGAAGATATCGGAATTGGGAAGAGAATGACAAGTTCTCTTATTAGAACCATGGACGTGGATGTAATGGGTAGGAACGCGCAAGAGGTGATCCATGTAACCATCGATAGGGCCGTGATTGATGGTCTCTGTTCTTTTGGTCTGCAGCAGGTGATTCAAAGCGAACAGGAACGCCTTGAGCTGACAAGCTACTTACAGAAATATGGTAAGGTAAAAATGGATCGCACTGTTCAAGAACAGAATCAGTCTTCTAGCTGGGTCACAGCAGAGACCGATTGCCTGGCTAGTGATCCGTTTCATCTGCCATTCAGCACTGTGGATGGATCATTGGTAAAAGCGTCTAATGGATTGGAGGAACTCTCTTCCCGTCGATTGGGGCTGGCTACCAACAGCAGGTACTTTGAACATTCTCTCCAAGACAACATGAGAAACAATGGTCGGTTGATCATCGAGGGGGCGGACCAGCAAACACTCCTACCTGGAACAGAGCTGAGCCAAGCTATCGTCCAGCTGTTCATGTCATGGATTACAAGCAAGAAAGCCGCAAAAATTGATGTCGAGCTCGAATCAGTGCATGCATTTGGAACCACCTTCGTGAGAGACCTCTTGTCAAATGGCTACACAAAATCCCTAGAGAGGCATACCAGAGATGTCAATATCTTTCAGAAGACTCTTCTCTTGTTCCCAATACAGGCTGACTCAGAGCAATGGTCGCTCTTTGCTGTTGTGAATCCAGGACGAATCCAAAAAACAAAATTTGGGAAAAATCCCAAAGATGAGGTCTGTTGTATGATTCGTTTAGATCCCATGGGCTTTATGAGCTCCAGTGATGACGCAAACGTTGCAAACCAGGTGAGAACGTTGCTGAACAGGGAATGGAGCAGGTTATGTAACAACGGCTTGGACGTTAATCAGATACCATTTAACAAGAGGAGTATGCCAACACTGAGCCCATCCACTGGTAAGTGCTGCCGTTATAGATCATTACCTGTTGTTGCTGTCTGCTGTTGTTGTTCAATGACTAACCTCGTTTTTGCCATCACCAACCGCCTCACTCGCAGTGCCAAAGCAGGAAGGCGCCTCCCAAGAAACAGGGGTCATCATGTGCAAGTATGCTTCCTGTCTCATCAAGCTAACAGGGGAAGCGAAAGTCATCAGGTCGGACTTGGATGACGGACTGAACATTTTCATGACAAGGGGAGGTCATTTTGCTTTTGATCAAACAGCCTTGACACGCTTACGCATGGAGTTGCACACACTTGTGGGCAACATTAGAGAATGCTTTCAGTCTCAAAGGAGGATGAGCAGTGCAGAGGATGATATTGATTCAGTAGGCTCGTCTCAGTCTGCTGCCTCTGATCCATCGACAGAAGCAGAAACGAAGTCAACATCGGACAAAACATTTTCGACTGGAGACTTGTCGCAACAACAAGCAGACTTTGCTGCATCCAGCTCGGATGAAACTAGCGAAGAAGAAGACGAAGCGAAAGAAGGAGGAATGTCCGATGATGAGGTTTACGATGAAGGTTCATCACTGAATGCTCCAACCTCGCCTGCGCGTACAGAGGCAGATGCAGAGGAAGTGGAACAGGAGAGGACGGCCAATCATGCAGCTGGGCAAAACAAATGGTCACGACCGAGGTCTGGCAATGGTTCCTCTTTGAGAAGTCAATTTGTGCGTTTAAGAACAGCAAAACAAAGTCAGTCAGCATTAAACAGACCCAGATCGGTCAAGACTTATCTAAAGTGGACAAGAGTTGATCTGAGGAAGAATCGTTACAGAAATATCAAGGATCATGAGAAAAAACAAATGAGTTACTTCAAGGCTGCAAAAAGATCCATCAACAGGTACTACAAAACATCACTGGAGTATGGCCACCTTGATCGATTCTACGAAATTGCTATGCACACAGCTACAAGCAGGAAGGAGTATATCAAGCGGAGCAGAACTCTTCGGAAGGAGCTGGCCAGAAAAAAGAAGACAGCGTCGCGACTGAAAATCAACATCCCCCTGAAATTCATGGACAACAACAAATCAGGAGAAGAAGGAACAAAACAAGGTACAGCTCGGCAATTTCTAGTGAGGGAAAAGATACTGCAATTTGAGTACAGAATGAATGATCTGCACGTGTGGACTTGTTCGGCTTGTCGGGAAAATATGCTGGTGTTCAACGGCGATAAGACACAGAAGGCGGTAAAAGACCAAAAAGAAGGCAAGTGGGTGTGTCCGCGGTGTGTTGAAAAGCGAAGGAATAAGAAGGAATTTGCCGACTACCATTTAGAGAATAACCTTCACCCCATTTGGTATGAACGCTCTGATGATGGGAGCGAATTCAAGCGTGACGAGCAGGGCAATAAAATTATTCGATACGACATTCCGGAACCATTAGCAGCACTGAACACTGCGGAAAGATTGGCAATTCGACTTTGTGCACCAGTAGTTCCAGCCTTCCACATCAAAAACGGAGTCATGGGCCTGAAGGGGCACTGTGTGTGCTATCCGCAGGATATAACGGAGATGGTCACGGAACTTCCACACAAAAAGGATGTCATTGTTACATTCCTGCGGAACATAAGCAGCCGCAAAACTGGAGTGGCTTACTCTACGCATCTTAATTTAAACAGGGTCAAAGTGCTAAACGCCCTGCAGTTTTTGAAACAGCATCATGCTGATGGATATCGGCATGTTATCATCAATGAGGGCAACTTTGATTGGATGGAAGGGAAAGAAGAGGCCTCACTTGTAACTGAGGATGCGTACCACACAAACATTCAAAAGAGCAAACGGCAACATGCCTTAGATGGAGAGGAATATGTATCGAAAAATCAGTGCGCCCAAGATGGCTTGGAAGATGATGGGGAGATAGAATTCTCTACGGTCCATCCAAACTACAACATGACACCACCTAACAAGAGGCAACGACAGAATGTAGAGACCCTCCATGCAACAGCAGTAGAAACCAACCAGCAAGACAAGATGATGCAATTCCCGCCAATTAATTACGAAGCACCAATATGGTAAGCACCGCTCTTCTTGTTGACATAGTTATTTCTCTTGACATGCTCATCATGCACAACTAACCTGCTGTGCACTCCAACTGCCCATGTTGACAACCAATGTATACAGCGAATTCGATTCAACTGAGCAAATATTTGTCAACTCATTTCCATGGCTATTCCCTGGAGGGATAGGGGATATATACGACCAGCAGCGAGGGAAAATGAAACCAATCGAATGGGCTCAACATCTACTGAAGTATTGTGATGGACGATTTCTGAAGGACCAGATCTTTACATTGTATGTCTTCAATATGGTTCAGAGGCACATCAACAATTCACAGGGGAACTACTTTTTCACAGGGCCGCATTTCCTGGGTAAGCAGCCTCCAACTGTTGAAGAGTTGCAGGAGCAAATCAGACGAGGTGATACATCGTTCGTGCATAAATTGCGGTACTTCTCAGCAGGGATCAGGGGGAGTGACAGTTACTGGTGGCAGAAGCGAGACGAACTGGAGTCATGGATAGACTATCATATAGCCAACGGAAATGGACCTCCCACAAAATTTGTCACATTGTCCTGTGCAGAAAATTGGTGGCCTGACCTGCGAAGGTTGCTGATTGAGCTGGAGGAGAAGGCTGGTGACCAAAAGCAGGTGCGGGAATTGAAGCGTGGAGGAGTGGCTGCCATGAGCAAATCGGCCAAGCGTTTCACTTACTACGTCAACGATTTCTTCATCAAGAGGGCCAAGGTGTTCATGGACACGGTATTGAAGGACGGCCTGGGCATTGAACACTACTGGGCGAGAGTTGAATTTGCCCCTGGCAGGGGACAGATTCATCTGCATTTGCTAGCCATCAGCAATGATAAGGCCTACCTGAATAGTTTCTACAAAGCTAGGACGGAAAAAGAGAAAGCAGCTGCTCTGGAGAGGTACACCACCCAAGTCCTTGACATGACAGCTGATGTAGATATTGATGAAAATCACAAGGTGGACACCTCTAGGACGTCAAAGTCACCCTTGCTGCGAAGATATTGCGAGCAAAAAGACGAAGATGATGACGAGGATTGCCGTCAACTGAGTCAGGAGTGCATGTGTCACAAATGCAACAATTACTGTCTGAAGCCAACTAACAGACAGCAACAGTGCTCCCCGCGAACATGCAGATCTCTGTTTGGCCAAGAATCAGAATTTGGCAGCCAAGACACGGAGGGCAGACCTCACCAGACAGTTTCTACTCTCTACGTGGACCACAGGAAGATAGAGCACTTCTTACTGCCACGGACAAAATCAAAACGTGTTGTGCAGCATAGCAAAACCCTGCTCAAAGGTTGGAGAGGAAACGTGGACATCCAAATACTGGTGTACAGATCAGATCCAAATTGCCCTGACATTCGTGAGATAGAGAATGTGTGCAAGTATTGTGTGGCTTATGCGAGCAAGAAACACCACACGATGAAAGTCGAAACAGAAGCAATCCAAGACTACATCCTAGCGTAAGTACTTGCAATGTATTGTGCTATTGAAAGTTACCAGCCAAATTCAATACTTCAGACACTAACTGTTATCCTTCAATCAGAACACATACTGGCAACATCGACGGGGTTCAATCTATAGCGAAGCGATCCCTTAACTGGATGTCCAGCCATAGAATGGTGTCAATTCAAGAGGCTGCCCATGAAGTAGGTCGGCTAGATCTGACTCTCTGTTCTGACAGCCTATACACAGTGAACTTGAACGCTGCCAACAGGCTCAGGAAATCAACCGACCAGCCATCTGACAAGGATCTCATGAATTCGTACGCCAAGAGGGACAGCTCTATGTACCACCTTTCACTAGAACAGTACTTTTACAAAGTCTGGTGCAATAAAAGTTTCATGAACAATGAGAAAAATTGCATAGACGAGGACACCAAGAGGGAAAAGGCTCGCGTACTACTATACAAGGGTCTTAATTGCAGACCAAGGTATCCGGCTGATTATGACTATGCAAGGGGGATGCTGATCATGCACAGACCATGGAGGCTTGGAAAGCCACCAACACCAAGCAGTAAGAAAGAAACGGTCGACATATTCTTGAGAATGATTGATCAGAAGGAACTGCCACAAACAGTAATTATGGAATACGATAGGGCTTACAAATATAGCAAGGAACGGAGGGTGGAAATGACAAGTCAAGAGGGGGTCATACAGGACGAAGAGGATGCAGAAGAAATGGATGAAGAGGAGCGGCTCAATTTGATCCATACATCTCACTACACCAATGGACATTTGGATGGAGGTAGAAGTGAGGGGGCTGAGGAGAACTTAGATCTAGGCGAGGATCACGACTGGTCAAACAGTGGCTTCAGCGAGCAACGAGATACTTCAATTGCAGGAGAGGATTACATTAGTAGCCTGAGGACAGAATACGCTCAATTGAAGGCAGACAACGCTGACAACCTGGACATACCGACCACAAAGGAAGGCAAACAATTCGAGTTCAAAGATCTTTCAAAAGAGCAACAGGCAATTGTGCTAGCCACAATTGACACGGTATGGAAATTCCTTTTCAATGACAAAGACTACGAGCCACTGCGAGCAACTATCACAGGTCTAGGTGGGGCTGGCAAGTCATTTGTCATCAAGGTGGTAACAACACTTGTTCGACTGTTGACACAAAGGAACGAAACTGTGCAAGTTGCTGCGCCCACAGGATCCAGCGCGTACAATGTGAATGGGTGCACCCTTCACAGACTCCTTGGTATTGACGTGAACTTTCCCACTAAGAATCTTTCAAGAGAACAAACAGACGCCTTGAAAACTCAGCTGCAAAGATTGATGGTGCTGATAATAGATGAACGGAGTTTGCTGAGCTGTCAAGTGGTAGCAGCAGCCGAGGATCATGCTCGAAATGCTGCGTTCAATGGCCACAATTCAGAAGAGATTTGGGCGGGGATCCCGGTTGTTTTAACTTTTGGAGATGACTACCAGCTTCCAGCAGTAATGAACGATGGCATCCTCAATAGAATCAACAAGATCAACCTCAATGAACCACAAGCAGCTAATTACCAACACAAGAACAAACAGATCAGTGACGAAGTGGGAGCTAGACTGTTATCACAGTGCCAGACAGCATCAGTGTTTGAACTAACAAAAAACTTCCGGGTGAAAGATGAACTGCACAGAGAATTACTAGAAAGACTTCGAACAGGAGACCCAACAGAATCTGACTGCGAAAGATTATGCAGCTTACACTTCTGCAACTACACCAGCAACGAGCAAAAGCATTACGTGCAAGATGTCGAAAGTAGCCCAAAAACAGTATGGCTATTCACAAAGAACGCGGACAAGCACAAGAAGAATATGAAGTGCCTCCTGGAACACCAGAAAAAGACTGGACACCCTGTTGCAAAACTCAACTGTCATTACCAGCAGGACAGAACCTACAACCGACCATCAGGGCAAAAAGGAGCAAGTGCAGGAGATCACTTCAATGGAAAGGCCATCATACGATCAAACCACCTTTGCATTGGAGCAAGAGTAACAATTGACACACTGAATTACGAACCAGCGCTTGGGCTGTACAACGGAGTGTTTGGCACTGTTGTGGAAATAGTATACGAGGACTCGGTTGGACCAAACAAGAACAATACCTACCACCTGCCGAAATATGTAGTTCTGGACATCCCCCAATTCAGACTGCCACCAGGACTGGAACCATGGGATAAAAACCATCCACAGGTAAGTCAAACAAAGTGGAGACAACAGATGAAACTTTCCATACAGCCACTCACCCAAAGCACACATTCTGCTCACTTTTTTTGAGGACCATCACAGCATGTTCCTGTCCCACCAGTACACACAAGATGTAAATATAGCAGAAATGGGCCGTGTTGTAGCGTCAAGTACATGCCGCTAACACTAGCATATGGCGTAACGATACATAGATTCCAAGGATTCGAGGGAGGCAAAGACAAGCATGATCTGTTTCAAACAATAGTGGTTGACCCCGGCGATAAAGACTGGGAAATCAAACACCTGGGAACTGGATACTCAGCGGTGAGTAGAGCAAAAACAATTGGTTCCTGGGATACATCACACCCAACCGACTCTGCCTTACACTTCATTGGAAACGGATTATCCATGCATCGACTGAAATCTGGAAAATACAAGCAAGACAAAACACTGTGCAAAGCTGCAATAGCACGAAATGATTGGGTGAAATTTTTACACAAACGCGCCAGGCACACGAAGAAGCATCGATACAACAAGAAGCGGCTGAAGAAGATCAAAAACACAACATTTGCAATGGCAACCGACCCCAGCAACTACATATCGTCAACACAAGAGCTAGACCGACGAATATATGACATGATCACAAATCCGAACAAAAAATGGAAGAAGACGAAGCGAAAAAAGTACATGCTGCCAAGACACTACTTCTCCTAACCATATCCAATTCTCCTTAAAACATACCAACCGGATATTCCGGGATACACAGAAAACTCGTCACAACAGCCCTGCCACAACTTCACCTGACCATACCTGCCACATTGTTGTTGTCACATCAGACACAGATAATACTGAATTCCTACTCTGCCAATTCTGAGTACCAATTCCTACCTAGCTCAAAGGTCCTTCTGGCACTGATAACCATCCCAATGGGTTTGCAAAATAGGCCCAATCATATGGTCCTACACAGCCTCTACGCGTTGCACAATTTTTGTTGCCGTGACTAAGTGATCTCTTCCTCTCTTTTACTTTGGCAAAATGGGGGTTTATCTGTGCCATATAGGGTTAATCATCTGTGCCCAGGTTGCTCCCAAAGTGCTCCCATCCGGGGTGTATATAAAGAAGGCCACAAGTCGCCCCAGCACACGCGCTGGGGGCCCCTCGGGCCGATCAAGGGTGTCAGCGCCTAGTTGTACAGCTTGAATAGGATTCCCGGCCAAGGCGTTTTGTAACTTGCTTGTAATGTCAACACTCACTGAGTTGGCATTTACATTGAGTGCAACTACCCTACCATCGTCGTCAAGCAATGTGAGCAGCATCAGAGTCGAAGCATGTATCTTGAGTCCGTGAAGTTGGCGGACCATTCCGCCGTCGCTTGCTTCTGGAACCGTCCCAGCAACGTTTGCACTGGTGTGTTCCCCGGGTTCGTTGGTATTGGATGATCGAGTGGATTCGCTTGCGACCCGATTATCCTCGGCATTCGCTACAACTACAGCTTCCGCTTGATCAGTTGCAACAACAGGTACGGAGACGTTACGATCTTGGCCGGCTACAACATCATCGGCGGTTGCTCCATCGGGTACGCTGGGACCTTTCAGTTGGACAGTGCTTGACATGGTTGGCTATCGACTGAATGGGTGTCTCGTCTATTCTTCGATGAATTTATGATCCACTTGCGCGAATGGCTACCTACATGTCAACTACGCATGCGTTAGATCCTACTTCAGCTCGTTTACAGAGGAATCCATATTATTTACCCCGCCCTTTTGAAGTTCCGTACATATCCGAGGACTCTGATTTTTTTGCTCTTGTGCCGGAAGTTTCGCTTCTTTTTTTCCTTCGTTCTGCTAATCGCTTTCTGCTACTGCATATATTTTCCAGGGGAATAGCTAGCAGACCAGTACAGCAGATGGCAGATTTGGAAGTGCTATTGAACATTGGCGGTTCGCAAATCTTTCGCCAGCTGCCGCATCTATTGCACTTGCATCCATTACTCTCACATCCTTCGGAACTTGTATCCGGCGCCGTAATCTGCAAGTGCAAGCTGTCAATGCCGATCTCATGACAGCTGCGGATCTTGTGGCAGTTGCCGATCTTACGGCAGCTGCGGAATCTATTGCTCCTGAATCTTACACTCTTTTAACGGCGGAATCAATATCATAACTTCCTTGAAATCTTTTGGAAGCAGAAAAATCCGAAGCGCCGTCGAACTTGCAGCTGCTGTAGCCGACCAAATCTTCGCCTTTCTCGATGCTCTGCCAATGACACATTTGGTACAGTGGAATCAATATCATATCTTCCTCGAAATCTTTTAAGCTGCTCTCTGTTGCAATAGGAACTAGTACTCCATTTTGTGTATCAACACACCGCACTCTCAATCTCCTTCCATAAAAAGTAGAATCTACTTTCTGTGCTGCTGATCTCTTTCAACCATTACCATCATTCAAGTATGAAAGTTAGCCAACCGTCCAAGTCTTCCTCCGCCAATACATCTGGCAAGGGATTTCGTCGCAGTAAGATTGTTGCTCCCCCAGTTACCAGCATTGTGTGGAACTCAGTCGCTCAGTCATTTCTTACAGACTTAGCGGCTGGCAAAGTAGGTGGCTCGAGCAATCTTCCTCCAACCACCGATGAGATCAACACGATCGCATTTGGCTGCTACTCAGCTAAAGATCTCCCGTTCATCTTGCAAGGCCTTGGCTTCAGTAACAACGACTCGCCTTATCCCACCAAGAAAAAGGAGCTCATCAAAGCAGCCGTCAGCATTTTTCACCGCGTATCTTGTGTCCGAAATGACAGGAGCAATGAAGCGAGTGCATTTGATCCCACTAAGTTGGCGAAGTCCTCTTCGTCTTCGTTGGTATCGGTCTCTCCCCAAAGCAATGCTGCCGTTTTTGCATCCAATGCTGCTGATGTTGGCCGCGACAGCTTGTCTCCCGGACTGTCCAATGGGTAAGATACATGTCTCAATGCTCGTCTCTTTTTTTCCCTCCTTTCACTTGCCTTTGAGTAAAAACTAATTCTCAGCTTATTTTTTCTCCTTTGGTCCAAAATTAAATTGGATCTCCTCTTGTTCTCCAACAGAGCAATCCCTTGTGACGATTTGATAGGTCCGGGATGGACCAAGTTTGTAACCCTTCGAAAGGATGGAAGCGGGCGCAGTGATCATTTCTACTTATCTCCACCAGGACCCGATCAAGTGAAGAAGCGCTCATTGACTCAAGCAAAACTTCACCACCAGGAGTTTATTGTCGACGGCACCAATGTGGATGTGGGTATCATGGATAGCGGCAATGTTTTGCCTTCCTCCTCGCAGGGAAGTACCATGCTCTCTGGCACTGGTTATGGCAGCGATGAAGATGAAGCTATGACCTCTTCCAGTAATCAGCGGAAGAGGAAGCAACGCACCCAATCTAAGGAACAAGCTTTTTTGTACGAAGACAGCGCAAGTGATAGCGATGATAATGTTGGTGTTGGCAATGTTGGAGCTGATACTGGAGGTGACGAGCTTGATGACAGCGATGTGGATGAGTCAGTATTCGAGTCCGTGTATAGTTGCCACCCTTCAAAAGTCCGCAACGCTTCAAGCTGCTCCATGACCTATCAACGTCGCTGCGAGGAGTTCTATCATGAGAATGGCGTATCTGAATTGAATCCTAGCAGTGTTGATGGAATTCTTGAGTGTTTGGTCCGCCTTTTTGAATTCACCGATCCCAATAACGTCAAACTTGGTACTGTCGATGGTCTTCTTCGTTTGGTCAGAAAAGAAATGAAGAAATCAAGCAACAAAAATACAAGTGGTACTTCTCTAACACTGTCTCAGAAGCATACATTGAATCAGTTGGTGGGAGCTTATCTTGGAGGCAAGCAATATGGAGCGCGAACGGTTCGCTGGCAAGTTACGGTTTTATGTGCTTTGTCGAAACTTCTCAACAGGACAATCATGGTCATCTCACCACCTGTCAATGGCGAATCGTCTGTTGGGTTGCTTTGTATCAATCCCTCACAGTACCATGATTATCGATTTCATCGAGGACCCGAGTACTTTCCCAAGAATGACGAGGAGGATATTGAATCCGATAGTGAAAGTGATGACCTGAACTTGGGGTTCACTCACCAATTTAACCGCGCATTGCCTGCTTCAGCAATGACGAAAATGGATGAACAGTCTTTGATCATGCGTGCTGTTGTTGACTTTAGTTCGAATACGGTCATTGGGTACATTGCTGTGTCCACGAGTGCTGTTGACTATGGTTTGTCTGATACCGATGACGATGAGGAGATCGATATTGCCGATGCTATTCCAACTACTGCTACTGCAGCCAGGCTTGGAAAAGAAGTACAGAGTAATGATATCCGCCATGATCCATTTGTTACTCCCAGACCAAAGAAGCAAAAAAATGATTCCATCAATGCTGTGGTACCTCCATCACGGCTACCACTATCAACCCCTACAAGAAGCAAGATATGTTGTCAGGTAAGTCCACGTCACTTGTTGCGGTGGGTCACGGAGCAAATGACAGTGGTGGTATTAATGTTAGCGGCGAGGCGAAGGGTGGGTGGGGTTCCTCTCCTCATGTATTGGAGCAACTTAACAGGAAGAACACTTCATCATCTGGGACGAGGTCGAAGTCTCGTAGCCAAGTTGTTCTGGAACTGACTCATGGTATTACCGATCGATCCACCGGCGAAAAGGTCTCTATTGGCTGTTTCACCAACATCGGGAACGAGCTTTGGTATTTTAAAGCCCTGAGTTTCAACGCCGCATTCGAACTCTACTTTGCCATGGGAGGTCCTACACCTATTGAGCCGGCTGCTACTTGTTACAAGACATGGAAAGACGAATTCATTCGTCGTTCATTTCATGGGGAAAACAAGTATCAGCGAAAGGGACGAATCGTCAATGGACAAGCACCTTATCCTGTGTCCAAGCCGATTTGCGAATTCAGGTGTTCCCCTTGAGGTCTTGCTCAAAAAGTTTGAATCCAACTTTAGGAGCATGTGCAGTGATGGGAGCGTATTAGCCGCCTATCTCTACAACAGCCTCGAAGAAAGCGGGTCGGGAATGTTGAATATGTTTCTGGATGGGAAGTTCAAAAAGGGAGCGGATAAGAATGTTCCATACAAGAGTGCAAGCGAACTCAAAGGCTTATTCACGAAGGACATTGAAGAGACATTCAAGAATGGATTCGCCAGAGTCGAGGTCAAGAATCATTTTGACAAACACTTCTGTGATTTCACTATCCAACAATTCTTGATCTCACTTGGGTACCATAGTTTCGACGAGCTAAAAGAAGAGGAACGTTCTCTCATTTACAAATGTGGGCGTTTCCCGGAGTGGGATGAGATCACCGAAGAGCCTATTAGTGTTAGCATTTAATTGCTCTCCTTTTATTGGGTTCGATTTCAAATCATCGGTGGACGTGTGGTGGGGAGGACTAATGATTTGCAATGACTGAATCTGCTCTTGGAGTTTGTTACGGGGTTTCTGATTCATGTTATTCGTGTGCTTTGTAAACAGTTAAGCTCACTAGTTGTTTTATTCCTATTGATTCCCTATTACACCCCATCTGTTCATTTATCTTCAGCACGCAAGCACATTGTTGCTTATTTGAATGCGTGGTTCTTGGCCAACACGAAACGCAAACGGCACGGCAGGCATGGCATAAGCAATCACGATGTCCAAGATCTTGCCAATGACATTATCGATCGAATGGAGGCGGGGGAGGAGTCATTCTTGTTCGACTTTAGACCGACAGGGTCCAATAACAATATACAGGTTGCGGTATCATCTTCTGATATGCTTTGGCTGCAAAAGATGGATCCTGATCCATCATCGCAGAAGACTCGTCAGTTGTGCAAAGGATTGGTAGCCGCCACCTCGAAAACAATGGCGAGCGCGCAGAAGTCATCACGTCCCGCACCTGGTGGCTATCGAACATTCGTCACTGGCAATGAACACTGTTTCACATTGCCATTCCTGTCGACCAATCCATCGCAACTCCTAGCTTGTGGCATGGGCATGCACTCCACTGAAATCAGCAACCACCGCGACGGTAGTAATGGCAATGGCAACTATTTCTGGAATTCCCTTCGTGACACTATCGGGAGAAATCCCATTATCATCAATGGTATGGATGTCAGAACACTATTGCCAGCAACGTGGTTAAATGACTCGATTGTCAACTTCTGGATGAAGTGGGTTGGCATACCGCAATCTCCCAACGATTTGGCTTCCCAAGTTTACGTATTTTCGAGTCACTTCCTTTCCAGCGTCCTACTAAACAGCTACTCATCTGATTTGAAACGCTGGCTTCGCAAAATCAACATATTCGACAAGAAGTTATTGCTGTTTCCCTTTCACGGCGTCAACCACTGGAGCCTGGTGGCAGTATACAATCCGTCGCTGATCAAACAGACCTCAAAAAGATGGGGCGATGCTTCGTACACTAACGAGGTCTCATGTATGGTGCACTTTGACTCGCTCGGTAGAAAAACTACGCACAATAGGAGTGATATTGCTTGGGCAATCAGGCTTGTATTAAATAGTGAATGGGACCGTCACTACAACACTTCGTTGGATAAAACATCTCGGCCGTTCACTCATCGATGCCTGCCCTTGCTCACGCCGAAGGTCGTTTGCCAAGACAATTCCTTTGACTGCGGAATGTTCACATGCCGCTACGCTTTCAATGCAATTCAGCTTCTGAAGAAACGCCTCACCATGAACGACGTGCACAACAAGTTGAAGTGCCATGTGTCAGAGGACTCCCTGTTTGATTTTTCGAAAGGTGATATAACAAGGATGAGAGTGGAAATACACAATATCCTCGGATCAATTACTGAAGAATATCGCTCGCACCGAGACACCTCAGCAGAAGCGCCTGCGGTAACTGATGTCCATGATGTGGCGACGAACTTATTCAATGATTCTGAGTCCGATGGGGAAGCCGACAATGACGATGATGATGTTGCCTTTACCAATGACAATCACTCATCCGACTGCAGCGGATCAGTCTGGTCTTGCGGCAGCGAGCAATGGCGATGAATTGATGCATGACGAAGACGAACCTTTGATTTATGAGAGCAATGGTGAGCTCATTCTTTAATTCGGCCATACTTTTGTCTTGCATTTGTTTTCCCTCCCTTGTCTGAAAAAAAATGGAGTGCACTTGGAAGCATTGCTCTCTAGAGATTGCTGCCGGCATATGAGGTGCCGGTGCGTCAGATTATAATATCGCTGTAGCCTCGCTCACAGATACTAAAACAAATCTGTCCAAATCTGTCTGAAACATTGTAATTTATTTCTCCTCCCTTGTCGGAAATTCAAATTCTCACACACTTTTCCATACCTTCTTTTAACCACGACCCAACAGGTGACACCATCAGGGTAAGCGGCGGCGGCGGCAGCAGTAACAACAACACAACACTGAATACCTTTATCCAACTCGGCAATGTCATCGAATATAGGGAATCATCTCGCAAGTCAGTTGTGAAGAAGGGTACCATTGCTTCAATCGGTGCGCTTTCGACTAGTCAGAATATAATCGGCTTGGACAACGGTGATTTTTTACACAAGGGTGTCCATCAAGTGCGAAGAATGTCGATCAAGCATTTGGATCAAGACGGTCACCTCCCCAACCCAAACCCCGTGTGGAAGTGTCTGACGAAAATAATCATTATCACACCGTATGAGGATGTTTTCTCTGATGACGAGGAAGAGGATGAGGAAGAGGCGTACAGCTGGGACCATGATAGCACAACCGCATCACCACCATTTGCCGCGGAGCAGCAATCGACGCCATCGCAACCTGACGATGATGGAGCATTCAACTGCGATGCGCATTCCAATAGCAACAGTTGGACAACATGCAAGAAGCGCAAAAGCGTTTTAATTAGGACTCCTCGCTAATGGGGAGCATGCCATTGCACCCTTTACACGATCTCTCTCTCACCTACCTTGCTACCATATCCATGGTTGTTTATGCTTGCTCTTATCCCTTGTTGCTTTGTAATATTGATAATAACACGTGTTACTGATTGTATCTACTCATCTACACTGGACTACCCTCACACTGCGTAGCGTGGGGATTTTAACGGTTCATCCGACCCAAGACTCTACATGCTGCATCTACGGAGGTAAGAGCAGCATCATAATTGATTGAAAATAATGAAGGGACAATTTCGACGTAAGGAAGAAATAAACATGAAAAGGATTAGCCAAGGAACCGGGGAAAACCGGCGCAATACAGGCGAGAGATAGGCAGAACAGCGTTGAAATGACAAACAGATTGACTTGGCAGAAACTAACTAAGTCCTCTGCATGACTTCAAAAGGCAGGAAGTCCTAGGCATGACTTTAAAAGGCAAGGAACTAAGTAAGAAATAGACGAGGAGCCGACCTGCACTATGGTGCAAACCCGACCTGCATGATGCTAACCGGGGTGGCATAAGGAGCCGACCTGCACTATGGTGCAAACCCGACCTGCATGATGCTAACCGGGGTGGCATAAGGAGCCGACCTGCACTATGGTGCAAACCCGACCTGCATGATGCTAACCGGGGTGGCATAAGGAGCCGACCTGCACTATGGTGCAAACCCGACCTGCATGATGCTAACCGGGGTGGCATAAGGAGCCGACCTGCACTATGGTGCAAACCCGACCTGCATTATGCTAACCGGGGTGGCATACGGAATGAACCTGCACTGTGATGCAAACCCGACCTGCATGATGCTAACCGGGGATAATGAACCTGCACTGTGGTGCAAACCCGACCTGCATGATGCTAACCGGGGATGGGCCGACCTGCACTGTGGTGCAAACCCGACCTGCACTGTGATGCTAACCGGGGATGGCATGAACCTGCACTGTGATGCAAACCCGACCTGCAATGTGATGCTAACCGGGGTGGAATAACCTGCACTGTGATGCTAACCCGACCTGCAATGTGATGCTAACCGGGATGGAATAACCTGCACTGTGGTGCAAACCCGACCTGCAATGTGATGCTAACCGGGGTGGAATGGACTGCACTGTGATGCAAACTGAACTGAACTAAACTGAGATAGGCACAAATCATGGGGCCGCTACGGGTCCCTGATGCAATGAACTAAACTGAACTGAACTGAATTGAACATAGGAAACAAAGCTAAGGTTGGACGGAAGAGCCACAGGGGAGCACACCCCGGGAAACAAAGCTAAGGTTGGACGGAAGAGTCACAGGGGAGCACACCCCGGAAAACAAAACCAAGGTTGGACGGAAGAGCCAACAGGGGAGCACACCCCGGGAAACAAAGCTAAGGTTGGACGGAAGAGCCAACAGGACCGATAGAGTAGACAAGTCTGAGTAGTAGTAAACTATTTGCCAAAGACGGCTAGGAAGAGTCGCCAGCCACCATAAGTGGTGAGTACCTAATAATAATAGGACGAGAATGAACGAATAAGAAGGAAAGCTGACAAAACATCAGCAGGTGCACTCAGATAGAGTCACTGTTGAATGGCATATAATTAGTTATAGAGAGGCTACAACTTGGAAGATAGCCAAGGAAATACTAGGAAGATTGACATCTGATGAACATGATAATCAACTCGATGACTCGATATTTAGGAAGAAAAACTGGCAGAGGACAACTGATGTTCGACATACCGGAGAAATCAATTTTGTAGATAGACAATAGACGCCACGGTGGAGATTGATATGATATCTTCGCGTTGCACGCACTGATAATAGTTTAAATGTCCGTCGTCAGGACGGCTGGTTTTGAACTCGTGGCGGCATCAGGTCCAACAGGGGAAGATATAAGATATTCTTGGTGGACTTCATCCGATTAGATTCCCTGATGGACGCCATCTATTCTTTATTTCTTAGTACGACACAGGACAGAGGCAGAGACGTCACGAGAGCAAAGAAACGCAAGGGATAGTTCCATTATTTGAGCAGGAATCCAGTGCAAACATGAGGCGAAATGAAACGGATAAAACGGCCGAATGACCTCTAACAACCTGCAACTTGGTCAAAACACATGGATGCCTCATGGCAGACACAAAAGGAAGAAACTCATCACCAGAACAGGGATAGGTGGAAATATATTGTAGTTTGACTCTTGCCATAGACGCAAGGTATGTATTGCCCTGCATTAACAGCAGGATTTAAGATGGAAAGAACGTATGAGAATATCCACTCGATTATTGGAAGTTAGCTCCTGGTACGAATGAATGATTTTATTATATTGAAGAGCATGAGATGCGATATTAGGAAGTAGAACCCATTTTGTATTGAAAACGGTCGATCACAAGACCTGGATCTGAACAACATTGAATGCACAATGAATGCTTACAGAATAACTCTCCACATCGAATTGACTGGCTTGAAAGTACTGCAGGCAAATACACACATTCATGTACAGTATCTGTGACGAGATCACAATAGCTGTCGAAATATGAATATGTTGCAGCTATTTATCCTTCGAAGACTCGGCATGATAGCCGCAAGGAATTCCAACTCATGTTAGATGACGCACGAACCACGGTACGGCAGAACAGAATCGCCACAGCAATGACACTCCTTGACGAGAATTGGAGTGGAGCAGCGGGGAGCCTACATACCAGAGAGGTTTTCTAATCGGTAACAGCGTGCGTGAAGACAGCGCAATGCAAAGATAGTGGACAAGAAATGGAAACGTAGTGAGAAGAACATGACCGCAGACAAGGACGTTATTATCCATGAAGAATTTGATCAATGGAGAAACGTACTGCGGCCAAAGGAGAAAGGAGAATTAGATGCTTGAAAAGGGGCTAGATAATGAGATGTCATGAGATACTTCAGAGAACCTTGCAAGCGAGTGGCGAGGAGGCCTGATGGACACATGATTATCATGGATGGAACAGTAAGGCTACACTCACCTTGTAGCAGAGCAACAGATTGCCATCCCAAAACTCTGAAATAACATGCATTGAACATGAGGATGGTCGACACCTTCTGGGTAGAACTGGGAAGTACTCAATGCATTGAATGTCAAGCAGGGGAGAGTGTTGAAAGATACTCGACATTCTCGAGATGGCACAGAAGTGGCCGAGAATACCAACATGGAGTTGTCTGTAGCGCATGGCGTTCGCCACGATGACGATGAATATGAGCAGGGCGATTATGACTGATCGGCCCGAGGGGCCCCCAGCGCGTGTGCTGGGGCGACTTGTGGCCTTCTTTATATACACCCCGGATGGGAGCACTTTGGGAGCAACTTGGGCACAGATGATTAACCCTATATGGCACAGGTAAACCCCCATTTTGCCAAAGTAAAAGAGAGGAAGAGATCACTTAGTCACGGCAACAAAAACTGTGCAACACGTAGAGGCTGTGTAGGACCATATGATTGGGCCTATTTTGCAAACCCATTGGGATGGTTATCAGTGCCAGAAGTGCTCTTGAGCTAGGTAGGAATTGGTACTCCAAATTGGCTGCATAGGAATTCAGTATTGTCTGTGTCTGATGTGACAGCAACGATGTGGCAGGTATGGTCAGGTGAAGTTGTGGCAGGGCTGCTGTAACGGGTTTTCCGTGTATCCCGGAATATCCGGTTGGCTTGTTTTAAGGAGAATTGGCTAGCTGTGTCTGCCGTGCATGTCTGCGACATGCGACAATGACGTCATTTGTTGAATAGATGCAGACAGAAAGCAAGGACGGGATGTGTGCATTATCCATTAGCAATCTGCTCAGGAGTGATGGTGTTGTGGACAGGAGCACAGTAGCCATATTGTTGTTTTTTTGACATTTTTCAACTTAGTTGGAGGAAGAATACATAGCACAGCAGATATTCTGATTAGACATGATTTCAGTTTGGATAGAAGTAGGGAAATAGGATAGGGGAGACGTGCTTACCTTTACATTCTGATTTATGGTCCACCTGAATGAAGTACATATGCTTGAGAGACTGTTAGTGTTAGTGTGCTTGTTGCTTGGAGCGTGGAAAGACTTGCATACCTACCTATGTGTGACCCTTGCTACCAAAAAAGCTGATGACATCAGAAAATTCGTCAGAGCTGGAACTTTCACAGAAACTTACTCATAGATTCAGATCTCCATCATTCTGTGCTTTGTGCTCTGAGCGTGGAAAGACTTGCACACCTACCTACCTATGTATGACCCTTGCTAACAGGAAATCTGGACAGATTTTCAGTTTCACGTGACAAACTCCATCACTCCATCACATGACTTCTCAAATCACGTGACAAGTCGATGTTGAAGTGGTAGTGGTGAGCAAATTGCTGGAAAGATTGCATTTAAACTCACCTTGCTTTTATTTACTCAACTCTAATCTGGCATATTCGGAACTCCGAACGAACAGCAAACAGCAAAAATGGTTGCTACGGCTAACAGCTACTGCCGCTCATCGCTCTCCTTAATCCTGACGGTGGACGCATGGCGAATTGTTGCATAAAGCGATGCTCATCAACATCTTGATGGCACCATCTACTCGTGTCTTAGCTCTTACTCGGTTGGGTGGTATGAGCTCGGGTGCATCAAATAATAAATAATTTCCAGCGGCACAAAATTAATTAAGTATCGATGCAACTTACGAGTTTCAAATGATTCTTCCACTCAATTAATCATGGGCGGACGAGGCGAATAATTCGTTATCGTTGGAACCGATCTTATTCGTCAGAGGTGCTCTGCACACGGCATGGATTAACTCTCCGGCGATTGCCGCTGTGATGCACCGGGGATATACATAATATCCATGTGCAACTCACCTCACATGAGTTTTAAATGATCCTTCTTCAACACAATTAATTATTGTAGACTGACGTGGCGAATCATTCGGTATCGTTGGAACCATTCGTTATCGTCGGAGGCGCTCCGCACAGCATCGAGCATCGTCAACTCTCCGGCGATTGTCGCTGTGATGTGCCGGGGATTTTTTTATGTAGTTGACAAAGTAGCCGTAGCTACGGAAACGATACGTTCAGATGATGATCGTAGTAGCATATTATCGCTACACATGCCGTTGGACTTGGTCGAATAGGCATGTTCGTCGCTTCCGAAATCAAGTGGGAGGGGGCTGGTTCCAGGGGGTGGATCGCCGTCATGGTGTTGGTGTTTTTGTTTTGTGCGTCATGGTGATTGATTGCGATTTTTTTCGTTGAAGCTAGATCGTGGAATTTCCAATTGAAGAGTGATTGAGGGAGCGCGCAAAAAAGGGGAGAACCAGGAGGCCAGCGGCTAGAGAGAGAGAAGCAGGCGCAAGTACAAGGACGCACACAGCCAAGATAATCTTACTATGTAACACTAATAAAAAGTGTGTAGAGTAAATTCTCTAAGACTCTCTCCTCCAGCAAAAACACAAGAGAGGAGTAACTACTCACTACTCCTACTTATTGCAGAGCAACTTTATGGACACATTACTTTGTAAAATAAACACAACAACAATAACAACAAACATCATTGCACAAATATACTACGTAGCTGATGGCAGGGGCCCCTCGGGCCCAGTTTCGCACGCTCACTCAGCTGTCAGTTGCATGTCTCACCTACTGCCGACCGAAACCTGCTCACTTGTATAATGGAGGTCGCTCGCACGACGAAACACACCAGTGTCAAGCTAGCAAGAAATGATTTACGTGTAGCGCAACCTTCTAATGCTTTTGATTGCATGGTGGTGATGCAGGTTTTATTATTTAGCATAAAGGTAACGCAAGAAGCAAGCCGACGAGTGGTACAGGAGATATCGGCAGAAGGTGAAGACACACTCTTGACGGATCATTTAATCAGGTCAAATGACAACTGCAGATTGACATAGGGAAAATTGGATGAATCTGCAAAGCGGCTAGCAACAACTCGTTAGCGTTGCATCATGAACACAGGGACATAAGACCATTATACCATATATGGGCATGCATAACATTTCTTTGCCCTAGCAGACCGTAGCAAAATACCTCTGAAGAGTCAACTTGATAGCTTAGTGGTTAGTATGTTTCATCCAAACTAGAGCAGAGGTCAAACGGAGAGATTTGAGATGCCGCTTGATAGCTTGATAGACGTTGGGCTCCTACTGAATGTGTCAAACACTATTTGAGAGGGTAAGCAATCACATAGCAGGAGCGCACGTGACACATTTGGAGATGACTAGATGACTGAGTAAGACATCTTCTTCGAAATGCAAGCATGGCGGCCCGAATGAGGGCAGCACATATTCAACAGAATGTACGCAACGAAACAGATCAACTGCCAGAATAGACTGCCAGTACGGAAAAATATGAGACGGCGACGGCAGAGAAGTGTCGAAATGTTCGCAGTAGAGCACTCATTCTAGAGATTACACATATTCCTTACCACTTGATACAAGAGACGCAAGTGAATGTAAGATATACCATGTAGAATGTCTGGCTCAGTATGTTGAGCCAGCGATAGGAAATTCGGATCGTTCAACGCTGATTGTGGCAGATCGGGTCATGGCACCACATAACATCATGAGATACCGACTTGACGAATCAGATAAGACTCGGCAAACGGGGACAGTATCAATGATATACCTCGCTTATAATGTTGAAACACAAGATAAGTGCCAGATGAATGCACCGGATAAGTTGAGGTACACACGGCTGAGTATTGAAAATATTGAACCAAGTGAGTCGAGATGAAAGCAGACGCTGGTTACAGCGTCGATGATAAAGTGTTGGACACAACAAGTCAAAAGAGACGTCATGGTCACAGAGAACTCCTGGTAGTCACAGGCAACTGCTTATACCGATGGCAGTGAGTAGGTAGCCACGAAATGCTGAACTGAACAAAGCGAACCAGAGAAAGCAGCCAGATCATGTAGACGCACAGAATCGCATGCACCAACACAGCACCGCAGATATATTATCCACGCGACAGTGTTCGCCTCGTCTTCATGATTGACGATCTGAACAAAGTAGATGTATCGACTATGAGTGTAGACAACGCTTGACTGAACGTAAGTCGACAGTGTCGTGAGAAATTGAAGCTCGGATTATTGAGTGAGATAACGAGAATGAAGGGAACGGGATGATTTTCACACGTGCGTTACATGGCTTAAAAAATGCTCAGGAGCTGCATGGAGATCATCACCAACCAGTTGAGTTCCCAATCTACCATCGTAGTTCAAGATATATACATTTACATGAGGAAGCGTTACTCTCAAGCCACGAGATTACGAACACATCCAGCACTATGACCTAGAGTATCGACATACGTAGACGACATCCTGCTAATAAGCATGAATTTGAAAGAGGTAATGGCGAAGTTAGGGATGAATCTCAGGTTGAAAGAAGGTTATGACAAGCCTACCACGTACAAGCACAAAGTTCAAATGAAGGAAATGTACGATAAGCAAGACAAAGACTTCAAACTTCCTCACTCCAAGACGACACAGGAAAGTATCCGACATACTGACCGCATGAATTAGATACCTCTGATCTACTCAACCACGCCATATATACAGGAGGCTTTCAATGAATGGGTTGCCAGCGTAAGCTGACATCTCACGGGGAGCGTTTTATGTAGGACAGAACCTATGTCTGTCATACCATAATATCCCAATACCTGGCAGCACCGAGGGAGGGCCACCTTGAGGCAGTGTACGACATAATCAGATACCTTACTCAAGCCAGACCGTCGCTTGCTAATGAACCCGAAAAGGATTGATCAAACGGAGGAGATTAAGAACAGCTTCAATCTCAACGCCGACTGGAAGGAGTTTTACGGGGAGATGAAGATGAAGGAAGAGGATCCGCATGGAATGCCCACACCTTTAGGTGAAGCTGTCAAGATCACTACCCACGCGGACGCAAACCACGCTAACAACGTCGCCACAAGGAGATCCCGTCAGCATTGCTCTCATCGTACAGTACAGAAGAAAGAAAAAAAAAGCAGAACACAGTCGAATCGGTGACTTTTGGAACAGAAATGTAAGCAGAACACAGTCGAATCGGTGACTTTTGGAGCAGACATGGTTGCTATGCGCACTGCACGTGATCTCAACAAGTAGCCTTGAGGATAAAACTCAAAAATGTTCGGCGTCCCGATCGGTGGACCAGCAGATTTCTTTTGCGACAACAACAGAGTTGTCAAGAATACCAGCATTCCATCATCAAGCACAACTCTGTCAACTCCCACATCACCAATGAGTCTGCAGCAGCAGGAATCCTAGAAGATTCCTACGAAGGATAACAAATCTGACGCGTTCACCTAGATTTTACCGCAATACCAAAGGAACAACGTGTTGAATGACATTATGTAATATCGTTCTGAAATCCATGAACCTGAAGGAATGAATTAGGACCAGCGAAAACAACCATATGCATAATGCTATGAATGTGAATGAATTGCAACCGTGAGCTTACAATTCACGGGGAGCGTTTTAATTAGGACTCCTCGCTAATGGGGAGCATGCCATTGCACCCTTTACACGATCTCTCTCTCACCTACCTTGCTACCATATCCATGGTTGTTTATGCTTGCTCTTATCCCTTGTTGCTTTGTAATATTGATAATAACACGTGTTACTGATTGTATCTACTCATCTACACTGGACTACCCTCACACTGCGTAGCGTGGGGATTTTAACGAAAGAACGTCATGTGGCCAGACACGCAACTCAGACAAAGCGCAAAGCGTGCGTGTAAGGCGAGAGGACACTAAACTCGACAGGAGAAGACCGACAGAGAATTATCTCTGTTGGGCTGCCCCTGGAAATGAATACGATCGGGCGAAGCAGAAAATAAATGAGTTGTATGTGATGTCGCTTCAATTTGGTGTCGTGGAGAAGTTTCACGAGAAGAAGATCCACTTTCAGAGGAGCAAGACTCGTTTCGATGAGCACGAGAAGACTTTTAGGCGGTTCTTGGTCCGTAGGGAGAATAGCGGTGCAATCAGTCTGGATGTAACAGAGTCGGCCGACATCCAGTTCATGGACAATCCCAACCACGGTGTGGTGGGGAGATCTAGAGAGACCTTTCGCACCAGGCGCACCAAAGAAGAGATCATCACGTTCGAATACAAAATGAGGACACTGCAAGTATCTACGTGCTGTGTCTGCAGGGAGAACAAACTGATATTCCCCAAGGGCGTTGCCAAGGATTTGCCCAAGGGTCTTACCGTGGGTGATGATATCTGTAGTCTCTGCAAGAAGAACAAATGTCAAGAAAACAATAAGTATTTGAAGGAGAACTTGCAGCCAATCTGGTACGAGCGTGACAACGATGTATTTGAAGACACTGCTGCAACCCGAGGTGTCTTCACACTCGCCGTTGCCTGTAGCAAATGCTAAAGAGTTGTGATAATTCATCTGTTAAACAAATTATGGCATGAATCCAACGCTTCGGACGAATCCAACGCTCAGTGCTCGGAGTCCGTTCCTATAGAAAAGGACTCCCGATACAGCGAGTTCAAATACTCCCCTCAAGCTAGCTCCCGCATGGTGCTAGATTGCTCTCGCGTATTCCAATGCCTCTACTACTTCTATTCGATCTCCACGATCTATCTAATCTCACCTAAAACCCTACCGAGGGAGGATGAGTTCACATAAAGCTAATCTCACCCTGCTACGATATGCTACTCCAGCTTGCATCAGAGGCTGGCCAGCCATACCGCCAGCGAAGTGTTCGGTTTCCGCGTTGCCGCGTATTCCCTAATCACTCCTTACTCCATCTGAAATAAATTGTAGGATTTTCTCGACAAAAGCACTCCTCTTCGCTCCCAATGTCATCGACATTCAAGCAGATAATCAACACTCCATGAATATTGATCTATTATCAATCGCTTCTTCTCTTGTAACACCCTCTCGAACAAAATGAACAACTGCGGCTGCGGCGCACTTCTTCTTCAAGCAAGTGGATCCTTGGTACATCGTGTTAGATAACACAGACTGATCATTGCCAACACACAGGCCCTCAAATAATTCTCAGCAAATATCTCAACGCACGAATGTATTGTGTAGGCTCAGCCTGGTAAGTCGAACTATCAACACTCCCCTGTCTCTTGGAACACCAATAGATAGGAGCATTATTCAAGTCAACATAAAACCAGCACGAGATTTCCTCGTCACCGTATCACCAGCTCATATGCATCAATAGAACAACAGATGACAAATCCTTTTCCTCTCGGCTCAGGCATATCAAGAGGCAGAACCTCCTTCCTATCCTTCTCCGTCATAGTGGATGGAATACGTCCAATCCTGCTTCTGAAATGCTGCTGAAGTGATGCATGGCACAAAAGGATCATACGACATCTCGGCATTCTGATACTTACCCAAGTATGCGAATAGGTGAAACAAACACTCCAAATGACGTTCCTGAGCAAGATGTCTACTTCTCATCATTGAAAACTCCCAACAAATATCTACCCGACCAGGCTCAGCTCTCTATCGCAGCATTCATTCCAATCGAAAATTGGCAATATATATAGGACGCTTCCTCACTAGACACTCTCAACTGACATCTATCTGGCCAATACTCAATCTCGAAGGAGCTTCAGCACGTCTTGGCAGTGTTCGGCCGCTCAAGCCAGTCACTCCTGAACATACGTCACGGCTGAGCTGACATACTGGATCGAGCCAAAAGGCCCAGCACCAGGCGCCAGTGTTCAACTCCACTTCACGAGGTCGATTGCCAAGATGCATTGATGGCCTCTCAATGAATGCCTCTTTCACTTCTCAATGTCATCCGTCTCATTGTGGAGCAAGGCTTCTGCAATCATATAGATCATCAGCACTTCGTCTACACGCAACAAGGCATCCTCCATGTATTATGTCGCATCACTAAAAGGACGAAAACAAACACAGGTCACATTCGACGATTGAAAGCGAAGGTCATACATACTTACTTGAGTGTAGCCCAAAATCCCTGCCTGCAACAAAGCTTCCATGAACCTCTCGCTATGGTAAGAGCATTCCTTCATTCTCAACACCAAATTCGGACTAGCAGACAACATAGCGCTTCTCAAGGACTTCAAAGATATAAATTCTTGGTCTTTCCTGTAGGCATGGAGGGATCCATCATCGGCGTAGGTGAATGCATCATTTGCACTCTCGACTTATCATACCAGCATGGCTTCACACCATCACACTTGTAGATCTTGCGGCTTGCCTACCCTTGATATCAGATGATCCTCATCTCCTTCTGCAACGCAACCTATAGGGAAACAACACTGGAATACACCTTCATAATTGATCATCCTCGCACTAAAATACTCGGCCATCTCCACACAGTTGATATATTCCAGATCCTTTAGCCAGCTGCATCTGCATCCATTGCTTGTAACACTCAATTAAGAACACCCAATTTACCGTAGACTGAGAAACTTCTTCTGGCCACACCTCATCGTGATATACTTCTTCCCTTTGGATATAGCATTTGCTTCACGGCACTTTACACGGCAGTGATCCAGTTCTCTCATCAATCTCTTGGAGTGTTGTATATTGTCGACGTAGTTCAAAATAACATTTTGGGCAATGAGCGCACAATAACTGCTTCACATTCTCATCTTGGAGCCAAACATTGTAGATGTGTACACAGGGCTTGATCGGTAATAGGCACTAGGTGTCTAACCATCCTTGTCGACACTGCGACATCGCACCTTGCACAACTTGTGGCAATCCTCCCCTTGAGGGAGAAAGACCTCTACGCCACTCTGGACATCACAAGTGATCTGTCAGTAATAGGGCTCCCCTGAAGCGCTGCACGCATCAGCCTAAGCTACCACATAATATTGTCTTCGAACCTCATCCACAAGAATTGCAAGAGCTTCCATTTACCATCATGACTATGCCAGCCGCTGATAACATTAGATCATCAAACCGCATTTTGTAGAGTTTCTCCTCGGCCTCTTCCTCACCCGTAGATAATTAACCAACACCTACCGGAGGCAAAGTCGCCGCATTTCCAAAATTTGTATCGAATATTATTCATAACACAGCCAAATGCCGCGGTCGACCTCATTCCTAGCTATTTCGTTGCCCCATGGTCATTAATCTAGGCTCCAACAACATCCCAAATCCGCAGTAGCGTGTGGGATCTTGTGTCAAAGAGTTCCTATCCTCCAAAGAATAACACCAATTGATATTAAACCAATCAACCAACCAAACGTCGCAATATTACTATATCTGGCTCATGCGTAGTCACTGTGTATGGATGTAATCCGCCGAGCTAATGTGCCATATACCGTAAGGTTCATGATTTTGCACCCTCCACTCAAGGCAATAATACCAATACAAAAGAAGCGTTGCTTTCCCGAAGGTCAGCCATAACTCTGTTATTCAGCAACCCAAAGAAGCGTTCAGCCAGACCAGCCAACTGCGTACCTCTCTCTAACACTCATAAAGCAGTTCCCACCTCGTATAGAAACCTGCGCACTCCTTGCAAGTCTGAGTTGCTCAAGGGTCGCAGACGAGCGTGTCTGGAACATGTACTTTCATGCCGTTGCTGCCATTCCATGCTCAGCATCGCATCCGTGTAGAAGACGGCATCAATTAATCGTTTGTTGTATAGTGCATGATCATTTTGTTGGAAACTCTCTTCACAAAGTCGTGTTGGATGGATACCTCCCCAGCTGCGTGGTCTTTTCAATAGTGAGCATCCTCTTCTGAAGTGAGTCATAACTTACCAAGTCTCTTCGGCTGAAACACCAGTAGGATCTCAAACTCCTACGCACTGAAAGTACCCATAGTAGCCGACACAATAGCTTCAAAATCTTCTAAGAACAAGTCATTATCATCCCTTGCCTCATCAGTACTGCCAGCTGCAATACCATACGCAATAGATATATCTCCAGTGGTTCCAAGGCATCTCTGCTAGATAGTTCCTTCTATGAGGCAACTACTCTCATCAGTGCTAACATTACGCACCAATGTGATCCTTCATCACCTCTATGGAAGCGAGCATCCTCAGCAGGATCTCCTAGCATTCATTACGAGGTGGAGAGACAGTTTCTCTCGATCATAGCATCATGCACATGGACCTTGAGCGCTCTTGCATAAGTAGCCTGGATACTACCTCATACTCGCTCGTTCCTGATCTTTAATGAGATACAGGCAAATTCGCCGGCTCAGGGGCCATGCATATAACAGCTTGGGAGCGTATCATACACAATTTGGTCACGACTCTTCAGAACTATGTCATTTTCCTGACCATACTAAGCCTTGGTATGGATTTAATGCCCTCCATCACGGAGGCGCGCGTAATACTTACGTAATCGCCAATTCTTCAACTACCATCCACAATGCCTTTAAATACCGACACCAAAACTAGAGAAACGGTATGGTGCCATTATTCTGTGGGCGAAGTCTCATCCCTGCCTCGGCTTCACATTCGACTGAGCGAGTGGACTGTATCTGTAGAAGCACATTTGCTATTCATTGCCACTCCCAAGATGGACGGCGGAACCAAGTTATGGCTCTACAATACAAGTCTCACATCTCCACAAGTCGTTAATAAATGACAGCGTCCACGGCCGGATATTCCGCAAACTTCCAACCTCATCAGGAAAATGGCATTGACTATAAGGTCAAAACTATTCAAAGTTCTCATACTCACTCTCTCTCCCCGTTCGTGCGGTGCAGTTGGAGGTAAATCATATTTGATTGGGAATTGGGTTTGTCGAGTTACCAGTTTAATACGCATAATCCCGTCATAGATTCCACCTAAGTTGCTGCAGCTACAGGTGCAAACACACTTGCCTTTCTGCCGACATTAGGGAACCAGGGAATCAGATCAATCATCCTACCTTCTTCACACTTCACACACTTCTCCGAAATTGTTGCATTCCTACTCACAACGCAGTTGCTGATTGCTGATATATCGCTACAGTATACGGAGGCAATCCCTGGAGACTAGTCTTGAGTTAGAGATGGCATTTGTTGTACATGAGTGTGGTTCACCTAAGGCATCAGTGAGACTATTTGTGGCCGAGTCGTTGTTCGCAGGTGCAAAGTGACCTTCCTCCCCTGACGCTAGAGAAGCTCTACGTGGGAGAACTAGCGGAAGTCATAAACTGCAACCCATCAACGCTCGCCTTATAAACTCTCTCAGCACAGACGCAGCAGCGGTAATCGATGAGATACCATAGCAGCCATCATTGTGTCCATATGTGCCCTCTAGAGCAGAGCTTTGACCACGAGATTCACATGTCTTTCCGTACAGATGATACCAGTGTTTCCTATCTCAATTCGTACGCCAATCATAAACATAAACAGCTCTTCATCAGGGGGCCCGGAGGACATATCCAACTCCGGCTTCTTCTCCTACTGTGACACCACTCCACACTCTGTCTCCAGTCAACTGCTAACTATCCTGTTATGTATGTTCCCAGTACGATTCATACCCGCCGGCGTGCCTGTGGGGAATTGGTCTACCACCCTACAGCCCTGTATATGCGTCTTCTAGCAGAAAAACTCTCGGCACTAACATTTGAAGTATCATGGTCTCGGAATCTGTGCCCTTGCTCTAACCCTACTTCTCCTTCATGTTTCCTGCATCAACACTGTACTGACATGACAATAAACGCCATGTGCAATCTCCCAGACACGCATGTCACTAGACTCCTCAGTGTGGTCAATCATGGAAATATGATGACACAGTGTCATTCACCTGGTACGTAAAATGAACGTAAAGTTCGCCACAGGCAAATCTACACGAGATAACGAGTCCGGTCATCGTAAGAATGGAGGTAAGTGCTTTTCAGGTCCACAGAAAGTATTCATTGCTCCCGTTGCTTGTCAAAGCGATCCAACATAGTCCCGAATTAATGTCCTTCTTCGACATCAATAGGGACCAAATAGTCAAGGATATGGGGTAGAACGGAGCTTGAGGGTAGAATCATCTTGGCTGCGTGCAGAGCAGGTCTGGCGACCGCTAGACTGCATTGAAACCCATCGATAGTATCGTGTTGAAGGCCAGCCATCTCATCCAAGAAAGCATTCACATTCAAAGTATCTTCATCCGTAATAAAGCCAGAAGGTTGGCCAAAACTAGGTGCAGTTTTCCTTCAAGGACAGATCGGAGTGCGTCATTAAAAGCGAATCAACATCATCAGTACTGTACGATCGTTGAGCGAGAACCTGTGCATAGGAAGTGCAAACTAAAGCGAAAGATGAGATCAACAAATGTAAGCAAGACTCCTCTCAATTGTAAACTTAACCTATCCTATCCTCGATAGAGACCTCTGGCCAAAACGCGGGTGCTGCTCCACAGTAATGTGGGTGCAACGGGCGTGCCCAAAAGAAAAGTCCTCACTAAAAATCCTGGCCAAAATTTGTATCCAGAATCGCCAAAATGAAATCCAACGGATAGCCGTTGAATAGTCATGTTTCTCCACTATCGGATGCCTATCTCGGGACGGGCCATCTAGTGAGATGCGCTGCTTGAGTGGATGTTCTCAAGACTCGTTGGGTAGGATTGTGGGGCGTATCATGCCGCATCACTAACATAGGCTGATTACCCTCCTACCGCACCTCCTGCCCCATCAAAGGTCATAAGTACGGGAGTGGTGGTCATGGTGTTCTCCTTAGGGCGATAAGAACTTGGGTGTTGGGTATATGAGATAGCTAGTCTCACACCCGTATGTATCATCAAAAGTGATACGCACAAGCCATATTGGTTATTTCTCCGTAGTCTACGTCACGGGGCTGTGCCAATGGGGCCACTACTCGTCCCAATAGAGCAAATGATTATACCAGCGGTGGCGCCCATACATGGTTTAGAGATATCCTTTACAAAATACATGCCATTATTTTGCTGTGAGCTTTTATATCCCTAGGGTCGGCACATTATGACTTATGACCGATTATCCTCTCCCATGTGCATGCACACGAGGCTGCTGATCTTATTATCCAAGCAGAGCTCTCTGTTTATACTCCTCTATCCTTAGGAGTTTCGCACTCAACACCATCTCAAGCGGTCGGGCTGTCGACCATCGATCTGTCATATTATGCATGTGAGACTGCCTCCGCGTAAGCTTTGCATCTCAAAATTACTTATATTCTTTAATAATAATAACTAAGTTACATCATCAAACGAGATAAGGGGTTGACCATCTTTATACTCCTCTCTCGTCAGGGAGTCAATACTCAAAACAAGTTAGCCGACAAATCAGCACATGGATTGTTTATACTCCTTTTCCTCATTTGAAAAGGAGTTGACCATCTTTATACTCCTCTCTCGTCAGGGAGTTTCTCGTCCGGGATTTCACAATCAATGGCATCTCCAGCGGCACACACGAAGTTGCCTCGATCCATATCATGTCCAAAATTCCAAATAAGTCGTCCGAGATCGCCTTCGCGTCAGCGCTGCATCTCAAACTACATCCACACGCCTTGTGCGAGTGTTTGGGTCTGATAAACTATTTGAAGACACTGCTGCAACCCGAGGTGTCTTCACACTCGCCGTTGCCTGTAGCAAATGCTAAAGAGTTGTGATAATTCATCTGTTAAACAAATTATGGCATGAATCCAACGCTTCGGACGAATCCAACGCTCAGTGCTCGGAGTCCGTTCCTATAGAAAAGGACTCCCGATACAGCGAGTTCAAATAGATGGGAACTTCAAATACGACGACGATGGTGAGAAATTAATACGTTATGATATTCCCGAGGTACTGAAATCTCTGACGATGGCAGAGAAGCTTCTGATCAGAAGTTGTTCGCCATTGATACCCTCCCACCATATCAGAAATGGGGTGTATGGAATATATGGTCATTGTGTGACGTTCGCTCAAGATATTGAGAGTATGATAACAGAGCTGCCGCAAAAAGAGACTAACATGGTAATATTTGTTCGCAATCTAAGCGACAGAACGTCGGGGGTGATTCATACGCAACACTTTAAGGTCAACAAGGACAAGGTGCTGAATGCGTTGAGGTGGCTGAAGGTGCATCACGTCGGGTATAAGGACATCACAATTAACTCATCAAATATGGACTGGATCAAAAATGGCACCGTGTATGATGTGGAGAAGAGTTATACGTTGCAGGCAAAGAAGCGCAGGCGTGATGGAGTGCAAGAAGCATCGGAGACAGTTTCAGGAAATCAGTGTGCTGGCAACGACGACGAAAATGAATTATCCTTCTCGACTGTGCATCCCAATAACAGGACTAGGGTGCCCACAGAGGAGCAAGGTGACATCATCAGGTCACTGGAAAAAGCAGCGAAGGAATCGAATCAGAAGTTTGACACGCTTGATTTTCCTCCAGTGGACAACACAAAGCCGCTCTGGTGAGTGCCCATTTCTTATCTCCTTGGCGATATTGCATCATTTTATTGCCTCTGACGACTCTTGACAAATATTTCTCTTTCTTGTGCACACTGACAATGACAATATACACGTTGCCGTTGCTGACCTCACAGTGAATTTGACTCCACAGAACAAATCTTTGTGAACGCCTATCCGTGGTTGTTCCCTGGAGGCATAGGGGACACTTACGATCCTAGACGAGGCAAGGTGAAAAGCTTAGTGGATTGGGCTCAGCACTTGATGCACTACCACGACGGCCGATTCTTGAAAGATCAAATGTTGGTCTTGTATGTCTTCAACATGCTTCAGCGTCATATAAACAACACGCAGGGTAACTTTTTCTACAAAAATGACAACTTCCTTGGCAGGAATCCACCAACGGTTGAACAATTGCAGGAGCAGATGAGGAGGGGGAACTTCTCTTACCTAGGCAAATTGAAGTACTTTGCAAAGAATATCAGAGGATGCGACAGCTTCTGGAGGGGTAAGACGGCGGAGCTCGAGTCTTGGATCGATTATCACATAGGGAGGGGGCTCGGGCCGCCAACCCACTTCATAACTCTGAGTTGTGCCGAGAATTGGTGGCCGGATCTTCGAAGGGTCATGGTGGACCTGGAGCGCCAGGCTGGCAATCATGAACACGCTCAGAAGCTACTAGACGATGATTTTGCGGCAATGTGTGCGTCGGCGAAACGGTACAACTTGTTCGTGAACGACTTCTTCATGAAGCGAGCAAAGATTTTCCTTGATACCGTAGTGAAGACCGCCTTGGGCATCAAGCATTACTGGGCTAGGGTCGAATTTGCCCCTGGCAGGGGTCAGATCCATTTACACCTCCTCGCCATAGGCAAAAACAAGTCATATCTGTATGATTTCTATCGAGCAAAGACTGAGGAAGAGAAGGCGAAAATAATGGAGAAGTATGCAACAACCGTGTTGGATATGACATCCGATGTTGAAGTTGACGAGGCGCACAAGACAGACACATCTGCTGACTCTATCTCTCCCCTGAAAGGTCGGTTCTGCGAAAGCGTGAGCCACCAAGAGGACGCCAGGCTGCTATGCCAGGAATGCATGGTCCACAAGTGCGACAATTACTGCCTGGGAGACAATGTAAAATCAGAGCCAAGACAATGCCGATTTGAGTACGGAAAGGAGACTGAATACGGCAAAGCAGACACTGAGGGACGGGAGTTATCAAATACGTCTGTTATAGCCGTTGATCGCAGAGGCATCGAGCACTTTCGACTGAAAAGGACGAAATCAAAAAAAGTTGTCCAGCATTGCGTGCCAGTATTGCATGGATGGAGAGCCAATAGTGATGTCCAGCTGCTGCTTTACAGGTCTCACCCCGATAAGCCAGATATGACGGAAATTGAGAACGTGTGCAAGTATGTCGTAGCCTATGCTAGCAAGAAGAACCACACAACAAAGGAGGAGAAGGAAGCCATCCAAAATATCATAGAGAGGTGAGTAACTTTCTTTTTCAAACCTTTTTTTTCCCTCCCTTGTCAGAATTTTAAACCGAGACTTGTTGCTCCCGACTTTCACTTGCACTGTTGCTTTTGCAGTTCAAGCTCTGATGACATCAGTGGAGTCAATGCGCTGGTAAAGATGTCATTGAACTGGATGACCAGCAAGAGATTGATTAGCATCCAGGAGGCCGTGCACGAGATCGATCGTTTGAACCTGACACTTTGTTCGGACGAGATCAACTACGTACCACTTGCAAGCTGTATGAAGCTACGCAAGTCAACTGAGCGTAAGCCAAGGGACTTAGTGTATTGCTATGGCAACAGAGACATTAAACATGACCACTACTCCCTCGACCGATACTTCTACGAGGTATTCATAAAAGAATCCTTCATGAGGGACGAGGATAGCGGGAGGGTGAAGGACCGAATCTTGATTGCCAACGGCCTGAATTGCCGACCATGTCATCCCATTGACTTCAACTACGCGAGGGGCATGCTCATAATGCATAAACCGTGGAGCGTCCGCAAACCTCTCGACACACGAGATAAACAGGCAACTATCAACACTTTCAAGAAGATGCTGGAGGATAAAGATGTGCCAACCAACGTGTGGACAGAGTACATGCGAGCAGTGAGGTACGCCCAAGAAAAACGCATCGAGGTGGTTGCAAAACAGGGGGTGCTGGATGCAGACGTGGACTTGGACGAATTAGACCACCACGATGCGCAGCAGTATTTGCAATGGAAGAATTCAACCTTCCTGGACGATGGGAGAAATGGGCAAGATTCATTGAAGGGCGAGAAGGTCGACAGAGGAATTGATCATGATTGGAGCATCTCATCGTTTGAAGGAGAGCGTGATACTACAGTTGATGGGGATATGTACACACAACAGCTTCGTGATGACTGCAAACAATTGGAAATCACCAATGCAAACAACCTATCTATACCGCTTAGGTCGGACGGGAGCAAGTATTCGGTGGACATTCTCTCTGACGAGCAGAAAATAATTGTCCTTGCCGTAATTGATACAGTGGTGAAGTTCCTGACGAATGATGAAGATTATGAGCCATTGCGGGCAACAGTGGTAGGGTGTGGCGGGTGTGGCAAGTCACTGATTATTAACACAATCATCACCATCATACGCGAGCTCACAAACTGCAACGGCTCGGTAAAAGTGGCGGCACCATCAGGAAGCGCTGCCTATAATGTTGGCGGGTGTACTCTACACAAGCTCCTGGACATCAATGTACAAGTGCCTTGGAAGTCACTGAACGAGCAAAAGAGATCAGCCCTGAACGAGAAATTGACGGAGCTGCTGGTGTTCATGCTGGACGAACGCAGCATGCTGAATTCTCAGGTTGTCTTTGGTGCGGAAGAGCATGTGAGGGAGTGCGTGTATAATGGTCACAATTCAAGGGAGAGGTGGGGCGGCGTTCCTGTGGGTCTATTCTTCGGAGATGACTACCAGCTCCCCCCAACTGACAAAAACGGAGCCATTAATGGCTTCACGAAGTACTACTGCAACAAATCTCCCCAGCCAACAACATACAGGAGCAAGAATGGGCAGATCTGTGACTACGAGGGCGTAAAAATACTGACAGAAATGATGACTCAGAAAGTATTCATGCTGACCAAGAATTTCAGGGCGTCGAAACCCGCGGATAATGAGTTGATGAGCAGATTGCGTGTTGGCGAACCAACCGAGGAGGATGCAGAGAGGTTGATGGATCTTCATTTGAGCAATTACCCAGCCAAGTTCGTCGAAGAACTCGAGCAGGATCCGCGATGCTTGTGGGCTTTTGCAAAGCGGGATGCCATGCACCAGAAGAATACAGAGATGCTTGTGAAAACACACAGGAGCAACAAAACACCAGTTGCAAGGCTGTCGTGTGTTTTTGACAGTTCTCACGCAGGATCAACCGCTTATACTAGTCACTTCTACGGGAAGAATGTAATATTGGAATTGGATATCTGCGTCGGAGCACAAGTATGCATTGAGACAGCGAACATAGAGCCGAATGCTGGACTTTTTGTTGGTGCCATCGGGAGGGTCGTAGAAATAGTGTATGACAAGTCAGTGGGGCCAAACAGTGAAAGAAGGGACCACCTACCCAAGTATGTAGTCGTTGACATACCCTCGTTCAAGCCACCTTCTGGTGTGCCAGTTTGGGACAGGAACAATCCAACAGTGAGTGTGATTTGATAGATATTGTGTCATCTGCCTACCCAAACTTTTGTCTCACTCTGTTACCTTTACTTCGGCCACTTATCCGCTTCCACTCAGCATGTGCCAATAACACCATTCGTTCTTAGATGCGATAGGGGCTGCTGCACCGCGACATTCATGCCGATGAAATTGGCATATGCAGTGACAATCCATCGCTGCCAAGGACTGGAGGCCGGCTTCAGCGGGGGCGATAGATGGAATCGAATGATCATGGACCCTTCGGACATAAAGTGGGAAATCCAGAACTGCTGCGGCACACTTTACGTCGCAACCAGCAGAGGGAAGGCACTTGGCAGCAGGGGTGGAGAGTGGGGCGATCATCCCCAGGACAGCGCCATTCATTGGACTGGTCCAAACATTTCCATTGACAGGATACTCAACTGTACAAAAAAGATGAATGGTCAACTGTGCGAGGCGGTAATCAAGCGGGAGAGGTGGGTAGAGCACCTTCAGAAAAGAGCTGAGCACACGGCAGAGACATACAACGAGGAAATGGTGAACAGGATCCTGAACACAACGTATAAGACTGCTATGGAACAAAATCTAATACCAGACAGGGAGGCACTCATGACGCGAATTGGCAACATGATCAAATTCCCTAACAATACATGGTCAGAGAAGAAGCCCGAGTGGGAACTACCCAAAACTTACTTCGATACATGAGACTGTTCCAGACATAGAGGTAGAGGGAATGAGTGCGAGGTGGTGTTGGTGTGGAATTTAAAATCCTTCCAAGGTGGGAAAATTAAGGTACAATAGAGGAGATGATTGGAGATGAGTGTGATGACGTTCTTGAACACAAGAAAGATTCTGGCTAAGAAGGACGAAGAATGCGTTTGGGATCAAACATTTATGAGAAACAATGCTTACAAGATTCAGATGCAACCGAGTTCCTACGCAGCGGTATCCTGTAGCCGCCAGTATGCTCCACAGTGGGAATTAAATTTCTACATGGTGCCACAAGATTTATTTCTCCTAAATCCTAAGATACTAATTCCTACGTGCTTCCCTGTAGAAATGGCTGGAGTAATTTGGGGTAATTTGACCAACAGGGTAAGGAGGGCACCTCCGAGCCCGCCGATACCGCTGCACTCAACCGACTGGGGCCCCGAGGGCCGATTACACTTCCAATGGAATCGAATATTGTATGCGGCTCCAATGGATAACAAAGTGAATGACGTCGACTGGATCGATTATCGGGAATTGTGGACTTTACACTGAAGAAGGAGCCTGATAATATCTATTTGAAGCACTCGTTAAGCAGCAAAGGTTCATCTGAAGGATGTGAAAGTAGTCGATGTAAGTGCTTGTCATCAGCCATTTAGCGCAGATGATCGTCCTTTATCGGTAAATCAGCAACTTTTCTTCCCACTCAGTCACGCTAAGTCTTCCTCTTGCAGCTGCGCTTAGTAGTAATCGATGGCGTCAAGCATACAGCAAATATTGTGGAGCGAAAGATCTTCGTGAGGCTCATTGTAAAAACTTGTGAGACCTGGCGATAGGCACCTGACCACATGTGATGTATCTTCATTAATGCAACCGCAACTCGGGCATGTGTTTGATACTGTTGGATCAATTCGTGAGAGTTGACGGTTAGTACCACAAAAGTGATAGACAAAGCCATTCACTCACAGAACGTTCCACCTTCATTATCCAATTGGTAAGTTGAAGTTTAAGTTGAAGGAGATGATGTCGTTTTTGAATAACGCTTTGTATGATTTTACCCTTATGGCTTTAGTCACACCGTCACTAACAACAAATCTTCTCTTACTTAGTGCCGAAGCAGGATAACAACTATGATTGCGGTGTCTTCCTTCTCAGGAACGCTTTCAACTTGGTCCAAAAAGTAGACACGAAAGTACTCATGACTGACATAAACAACAGGCTTCAGACTTATATTGACAATAATGAGCTCTTCCACTACGATAAAGCCGATATTAATCGGATGAGAGCAGAACTGTTCACCATGTATGGATGTCTTACGAACGTGTATCAACATCGCAGGGTGATGACACAGCCGGCTTGCCTTGATCCATTAGAGTTAGAGTCGGACAGCGAAGAGGAAGACGAAGTCGTCATAATATCATCCTATCCCGATCGCCTTGACACCGCATCAAATGAAGACTCAGATTTGTCTTGGCGCGATGACGACGGCGCTGATGATTTAGGCGGACTTGACGATGAGGACAACGACCATCTTTTGATAGCGGATACGACAGGTGAGTTCAAAATAAAACCGAACTTCGTTTTTTTTCATCCAGAGGAGAGGAGTGCAAATCTTCCATCACAACTTGTCCTCAACCATTTATTTGCGTACCTGCACGTACTTCAGACGACATCGAAGAGTTTCGATCTGGACTTGACTTCGATCATTTGACAGGCTTCGATGAGGAACCTACGTCTACCAACAACAGCCTTAATGCGTACGTCCAGCTCGGAGATGTAATTGAATACCGAGACTCAAAGAAGCCCATGCCGAGCAAAGGCGTAGTGATATCCATTGGGGCTCTTTCTTCCGAAAAAATTATCCAAGTATCAGATGGGACGTGGCTGTATAGAACTGTGCATCAAATAAGGAGGGTCGAAATCCAGCGGGAGGATCACGACCGGCGTCTGGTCAATCCGAACCCACTGTGGAAGAGCCTCAGCAAAGTGTTCGTCATCCCGCCCTACGAGGACGCAGACGAAGATAGCGATGACGAGGACGAGGAGGATGGACACGATGAAGCGCCAGCAATGTCAGAAGCCCATCGAACCAGTTGTGAGACACGAGAACATCGAAGTGAGGATGATGCAGACGATTGCGGCGTAGATGACATGAGCGTAAGTGGTGAGGGAGAGGACCCAACTCCAATGTTTACTGCAAGGTCTGACAGTCAAAAACGACAGAGGACATCCTGTGGAGAGACCAATCACAGCATTAAAATCAAAAGAAGAAGGACGAGGAACAAAGAAGCCGACCTTGACAGGCGGCGTGTGACGGAGAAATACATATGGTGGGCTGATCCCGGCGAAGAGTACAACGAGGCGAAGGAGGTGGTTAACTCGCTGTACCTTGACTCTCTCAGTTACGGCATCGTGGACAAGTTCTACGAGAAAAATCTCTTTGAAGGTCCGAACAACAGGAGGGAATTCAAGTTACAGGAGAAGGCATTGAGGCAGTTCATAGATCGTCGAAAGGACGCAAATAACGTCAGGCTAACAATCAACGCCGACGTGAAGTTCATGGACAATCCGAGGCATGGTGTAATGGGGCGTTCACGTGAGACAAAGCGACAAAGGAGGAACATCGAAGAAATCTTCAAGTTCGAATACAAGATGAGAACGTTGCAACTTGAGACCTGTAACGTTTGCCTGGAGAACAAGCTCGTCTTCTCCAAGAAGGAGGCCTGGTCAATGGATGCCGAGGGAGAGATAGGCAACGTCACGTGTGACACGTGCCGGACGAACAAGTGCAGCGAAACTGAGTACTATCTGAAGATGAACCTCCAGCCTATTTGGTTTGAGCGTCGAGCTGACGGGGATCTCAGACTTGACGAAGAAGGGAATCCCATCCCGAGATACGACATTCCCAATGAACTCAAAAGCCTGACAATGGCTGAGAAGTTGCTGATTAGAAGGTGCTCGCCACTCATCCCGTCTCACCACATCAAGAATGGCACGTATGGCATTTTCGGGCACTGCGTAGCCTTTCCACAAAACATCGACGAGATGTGTACGGATCTTCCCCAAAAAGAATCTAACATGGTCATCTTCATTCGACAGGTCAGTAACCGTGTGACAGGAGTGTCCCATTCTCAGCATTTCAGGGTGAATAAGAACAAGGTTCTTACAGCGCTTCGGTGGCTGAAGAAGCATCACCGTGGCTACCATGACATAACAATAACCGAATCGAACCTAGACTGGATCGAGGATGAATCTGTCTTCAACGTGGCGAAGAAATACACAATGAGCATGAGGCCCAGCAAGAGGGATGCGGTGGCTGATGCGGAGGAGGCAGTATCGGCTAACCAGTGTGCCAATTCTAGGGGGGAGGATGTTGTGGACATCGAGACTGTCCATCCAAATTACAAGGATGATAAGCCCAATGAGGAACAAAGCGAAATCATCAAGGGCTTTCAGAAAATTGCGAAGGACTCCAATCAATCAAACAAAATGCTCAAGTTCCCACCCATCGACCACACGAAGCCGCTTAAGTAAGTACTGATACTGCTATGTATCCCTTTTTGTTCCCATGAATATCGATACTCACTGCATCCTTGCTGCTTTAAACAGTGAGTATGACTCGACCGAGCAAGTCTTTGTAAATGCATATCCCTGGCTATTTCCTGGTGGGATCGGAGATGTTTACGATCCCATTCGTGGCAAGGTGAAAGACATTTACGAGTGGGCGAAGCACCTGCTACGATTCCATGACGGTAGATTTTTGCAAGACCAGCTCTTTGTACTTTATGTCTTCAACATGCTTCAGCGTCACTTAAATAACACCCAAGGCAATTTCTTCTTCAAGGACAAAAACTTCCTCGGACGGAATCCGCCTACTGTGGAAGAGCTGCAGGAACAGATAAGACAGGGCGATTTTAGCTACATCAACAAGCTGCGTTACCTTGCGAAGGGCATTAGGGGCAGCGACAGCTTCTGGAGGGGAAAGACCGAGGAGCTGGAAGCTTGGATAGACTTCCACATCTCACGCGGCAATGGACCGCCGACGCACTTCGCGACTTTGAGCTGCGCTGAAAACTGGTGGCCAGACCTCCGCAGGCTGATGATAAAGTTGGAGAGGCAGAGGGGAGACCGCGACCAGGTGCGATTGCTGGAGGAGAATGACTTCACTGCTATGTGCAAGTCGGCAAGGAGGTTCACTGTTTATGTCAATGATTTCTTCATGAAGAGATCTAGAGTGTTCTTGGATACAGTTGTGAAGAATGCCATGGGAATCGAACATTACTGGGCTAGAGTCGAATTCGCACCAGGGCGAGGCCAGATTCATCTGCATTTGCTTGGAATTGGGAAGGACAAGTCGTACCTGAATGACTTCTACAGAGCGAAGACGGAGGATGAGAAGGCAAAGGTCATGGAAACATACGCAACAAGTGTCCTCGACATGACGGCTGACGTTGAAGTGGACGAAACTCACGTGACGGACACGAGCTCAGATTCCATCTCACCTCTGAAGCATCGATTCAGCGAGTGCTAGAACCGAAAAGAGGACGTGCGAATGTTATGCCAGGAATGCATGGTGCATCAATGCAACAATTACTGCCTTGGGGACGATGGCAAGTGCAAGCCGAGGGAATGCAGGTTCGATTACGGCAAGGAAAGTGAATACGGCAAGTGTGACACCGCCGGCAAGCGCCGCATCGAAACGTCGCTCATTGTTATGAACAAAAGAGGAGTGGAACACTTTCAAATGAGAAGGACGAAATCCCGCAAGGCCGTCCAACACAGCCAGCTGATGCTACAGAGCTGGAGGGGGAACGTCGATATTCAATTGCTTCTTTACCGCTCGCATCCCAACAAGCCTGATGTCAGCGAGATTGAAAATGTTTGCAAGTATGTTGTGGCTTATGCGAGTAAGAAAAACCACACCTCGAAGAAGGAGAAGGAAGCAATGCAAAACATTATACAGAGGTGAGAAAATAAACCAGTTTCCGTTTTTTTTCACTGGATTGAGAGTGATTATATACTAACATACATGTTTTCTTCCATCAATGTCAAATAGTGCAAGCTCGGCGGATATCAGCGGAGTGTCCACTCTGGTGAAGATGTCTTTGAATTGGATGACAAGCAAGAGACTCATCAGTATCCAAGAGGCAGTCCACGAAGTAGATCGCCAAAGTCTTACATTGTGCTCCGAAGTAATCAACTACGTGTCGTTGCAAAGCTGTCTAAAGCTTAGGAAGTCGTCAGATCCAAGACCAAGGGATCTCGTGTACACCTACGCTAACCGGCCCGAGGTATACATTGCTCTTTCTCTGGAGCAGTTCTTTTATCAGGTATGGTGCAAAGAGAACTTCCTCAGAGACAAGGACAGCGACAGGCCAATGAAGAGGATCCTAATTGCGCGTGGGCTCAACTGCAGGCCACGACATCCAATCGACTTTGACTATGCAAGGGGGATGCTAGTATTGCACAAGCCGTGGAGCGTCAATCAACCTCTAAACACCAGAAACAAGCACAAGACTATCGAAACATTCAAGAAGATGCTTGACAACAGGACAGTGCCAACAAGCGTGCAGACAGAGTACATGAGGGCGGTGAGATATTCACAGGAGAAGCGGATCGAGGTGGTGGCGAAACAGGGGGTTTTGCAGGGCGAAGTAGACATCGACGAGCTTGACCAAGACGACGCCGACCAGCACCTGGCCTGGCGCGCCGCAAGTCAATTTACAGACGGTATGGCGCCGCCGGTGTTGACAAATGACCAGATTGTGGATATTGGGCTTGAACACGATTGGTCGGAAAGATTTTTCAAAGGCGTACGGGACATTGCATGCAGAGGAGAAGATTACACCACTGAACTTCGAGAACAATGCTCCAAAGACAATGCAGACGGCTTCGCCGAGTTATCAATACCCACTAGGTACGATGGGCGCAACTACAGTATTGATGATTTATCCGATGAGCAGCTGGCGATTGTCCTGGCAACAATTGATACAGTCGTCAAATTCCTCACGAACGATGAGGAGTACAAGCCACTCCGAGCTACTATCATAGGGATGGGTGGGTGTGGGAAGTCACTCGTCATAAACACAATCATTTCAATCATCAGGGAGCTCACGGAAGTCAACAACTCAGTTTTGGTTGCGGCGCCATCTGGCAGTGCTGCGTACAACGTGAAAGGATGCACCCTGCACTCACTGCTGTCCATCAACGTACAGGTGCCATGGAAGTCGCTCGACGAAAAGAGGAAGGCCGAACTCCGCAAAAAGTTGAGCAACCTTCTCGTGTTAATGATTGACGAGAGGAGCATGCTGAACTCCCAGGTGACGTTTGCAGCCGAAGAGCATGTCAGAGAATGCGCCTACAACGGCCACAACTACAAGGAGAGGTGGGGTGGGGCGCCTGTTGTCCTCCTCTTTGGAGACGACTACCAGCTACCTCCAACCGACAAGAACGGTGTGATTGACGGCTTCACTAAGTTCACGTGCAGCAACAAACCAAGAGCCGCAACGGCAAGGAGCAAGAACCAACAAATCTGCGAGTACGAGGGCTATCGCATCCTGGCGGAGATGATGACCGAGGAAGTGTTCATGCTAACAAAGAACTTCCGGACGTCAGACGAAGAAGACAGCAACCTTATGAACAGAATGAGGGTAGGCGACCAAACAACGGAGGATGCCGAGAGATTGATGAACCTGCACACTTTCTACTATCCAAAGTTGTTCATGAACGAAATCGAAGACGACCCCGAAACGCTATGGGCTTATGCAAAGAGGGACGACATGAACAAAAAGAACGTAGACATGCTGGTAAAGACGCAGGAGACGCGGAAGGTGCCAATCGCCAGGCTCAAGTGCCGATTTGAGAACAACATGGCCAGCGATGCGCCGGCATATCCCAGCCACTTCTACGGGAAGAAAATCTTGTACGATCTCGACGTCTGCGTGGGAGCTCAAGTTTGCCTGGAAACCGCCAACATCCACCCAAATTCTGGACTATTCGTCGGCGCAATCGGTCAGGTTGTCGACATTGTGTACGACAAGTCAGTGGGCCCAAATGGCAATAAGCAGGAACGCCTCCCAAGGTACATAGTGGTCGACTTTCCCTCCTTCAAGCCTCCAGCCAATGTGGAAGTCTGGGACAAGAACAATCCGACGGTAAGCGAAATACACGCTGCTTTGACACTGGCTTCTTGTTATTTGCCAAACTTACATTTACTAACATCCGTCGCATCACCTCATCCTTGCTTGCTTCCTGCGACGTGGGCAGCATGTACCCATACCACCCTACACTCACGTTTGCAACAAGGGATGCTGCAATGTTACTTTCATGCCACTCCAACTTGCATACGCAATCACCATACATCGCTGCCAGGGTCTGGAGGCCGGATTCGACGAGGGGGATAGGTGGAAAAGAGTGATCATTGATCCATCGGACGTGTTGTGGGAAATCAGCAAGTGCCTTGGAACGATGTACGTCGCGACGAGCAGAGGCAAGACACTGGGATCGAAGGGCGTAAAACACCCCACCAACAGCTCCATATACTGGGTTGGCAGCAACGTGTCGCTGGAAAGAATTCACAACTGCAAACGAAAAAAGAACAATCAGCTGTGCGATTCATTTCAGAAGAGGAAGAAGTGGGTGACCCACCTGGAGAAGAAGGCTGAGCAGACCAGGGAAAAATACGACCAGGCGAGGATGGACGAATTGAAGAACACAACTGTCGCCAGGGCTCTGGAAGGTGGTCTCATCCGCAGCAAAGAGGATCTCACCGCAAGGATCATCGATATCATAACCAACCCCAACCAAGCTTGGAGGGAAGCCAAGAAGGACTATCAGCTTCCACCAAATTACTATGATACATGAGAGACGAGAGAAGGGAGAGAAGAGGCGAAAAAACCTGAAACTGGTTTATTTTCAAAATGGGGAACGAAGGCAACAGGAAAAGAGATGAAACCTGAATGCATTTAGGTGCACTCAATTGCATTTTGGTTCCAAACACATTTGAGTTGGAACATGTATGAGCAAAAACTCCCAGAATAAGGAGCTTTCCTTGGAGCAACCCAGCAACCGGATCAGCTAAATCACTCTGTTTCCTGTATCTCTTTCTCGAAATGAGGGATATAGCCAAATAAAAAGTGGCTTTAAGCCAGGTACTTCTCGCTTTCTATGTAGGAATCACTACAAAACCTACGCCGGTATGGTCTACAGAGCCTCTACGTGTTACACAAGATTTAAATCTCCTAAATCCTTCGTTACTAATTCCTACGTGGTTTCCTGTAGAATTGAGTTGGCTCGTTTTGGCTCAAACCCTGTATATGGAAATGGAGGCACCTCCGGTTCCCCGGACTCCGCTTTGCTGCATCTCCCCGGGGCCCCGAGGGCCGAATAGGTAATGTTGCATCATCGCTACCTCTAGACCATTCACCAACAATTGGCCCTCAGCTTGCTTGCCCAAACTGCACGACCGCCAAGCACTTCAGTCAGCAGTCTCTCCTTGATCGGAGCAGTGGAGATTCAAGTTGGACTCTGTACGAGTGAGCAGCGGTTTATCTCTTGTGTTAACGTTGGAAGGACAACATCGTCTTGGTATCACAGTTATTACTCAACTTAGATACAAGCATGGACGTTGGGCGTACGAAGACGAAGCAGAGGCAGGGGTTGATCGCTCGTTTCTCATTGAAAGGTGAAAGGTACCAGTACCAAGTAAGACTGTATTGGTATTGGTATGGTATTGCGAGAGTGAACGAAGCAAATGATATGTGAGAGTTTAGAGGACATTGGATACAAGATGCTGGAGAGCAGACAAACATTTGCTCCCCGACGCAGAAGATAGCCAATACCGCAATTCTGTTGTGATTAGGGGACGGACGTCAACATTCTTATGAACGATCAAGTGACAATAATTTACTGACAGATTTGTACGGCCTAGGACCATTCGACTGATGAGGATTGATCCGCTCATCGACAGCATCAAACCCACTGGCCACACCTCTCAGCTTTCTGCTTCACAATCCTCCACCTATACGGAAATCTGAGTCAATACAGACAAGCTAGAAATAGCTTTGGATCCCCAAACCAGAGGGAGCCTGAATGCATTAGCATTAACTATATCTAAACCACAGCGGAGGACAATCTCGACTGTGCTTCTGCTCCGAATTTCTCCAACGAATCAGGTGACAAGAGAACATGAACCATGTAACTCGCCTTTTGATCATCGACACCGGTCATCAGCTTTGGTCACCGGCGGGGTGCGGCTGGGTGAATAGTGTTGGAAGGCAGCAGTAGGGCAACCTGACTTAGTCGGCACGTTACATGTACATAAATTGAACATGTTGCTGAATGAAATATGATGACATCATCCATCAAAGCAGGGCAAGTTGTGTTCAGCAACTTTTCATCGGCGGCTGCATGCCATCCGTGATTACATGACTGCTAAAGAGCCCAGATGATCGTAGGCGGAATTTTTTAGGCGCCGATCTTGTGACTTCATAGAATTTGAATACCGATTTACACGGGTTTGGGTACCGAGTAGTGTTGAAGTTGTTGAAGTAGTCTCAGCTACAAAAGTAGCTCCCTTCATCCTGCGATGCGGCGCTGCGTACTTACTTCTGTACTTCTGTAGCATGACGAAAAGCCAGATGATAGACAGATTGTTTTAGTAGCTTTATCATTCTGCTCAATTACAGCCGACGGTACATATATTATGGTAGAGATGTCAGCTTCCAAAGCCAAAAGCATCAAGGTCGACTTGCGACTTGCTATGTACAGATTGGTGGAGTAGAAATAGTCAGTGCAACGAGAGAGATGATTTGTTGGAGATGGAACATGCGACGGCCGACGGCCTCTTGTAGTCAGTGGTAAATAATTTGAGCGGACCATCGTTGGATATCACAACGATGTCCTCATTTGTCTCGAAGCTTTCTGAGCTGAAGGCGACGAGCTCATATTTTGGATTTTTCTGTACACATTGATTTGATCGGGTGGATGTGCTACTCATCTGCATCAGCAACATTATTCTGGTGCCACCATCATGACGGATCTTCTGGGAGATTCTCGTTCTCGGCACAAGCGTTTTAGTATCGACAGCATTCTCGCCATCGGTGGGTAGACCGATAGCAATTACTTCGTAGACTAATGCATGTAATCTTCAAACGAATTATTTTTATTCCTCATCTTTCTTTCAGTCTTAATTTGCGAATAACACGTATTTCCAACTCGTCCTTTGCATAAGGAGAAAGAAAATGCTCAATTGCGACAAATATATTCAACACCTCAAGTGCCAATCCCTCTTTTGTCAGCGACTCCATCAAGTGAGCAGCTCTCGTCTCTAATAATGCATAAGCCATTGCATCCCTTTCATCGTATGGCTGCAGCTCTAGACGGAATAATATGCTGCTGTGATGCATTCTTGCCTTCGCTGCGAGATCAGTGTTGTCTGTCTGCTCGAAGCACCAAATTGCCCTCTCTAGAAGCATCAGTGATTGGTCAAGCTCCGCCTCCACAGCTTGGGCTAATTCTGCATTGTTTATACCTTCACTGACAAACTCGTCACTTGTCATGCTCATTGCCTCCACATCATTAATGTTATTGCGTGTAGCAAAAGTAGCTTCATTGTGAGAATCTTTTTGTGTGAGCCATCTCATCGTTGAATCACCAGCTGTAGACGACTTTGTCTCGACGAAGAATAATTGCTCAATACATCGTGTTACGCCCGTATATAGAAGCTTCAATAATGTGCCAATGAGAGGATGACTGTGTTCAAGATTATCCTGTGCGACTCTGCCCAACACAAGTTCACGCCACGGCTTTTGAAGCGATGAAGGAATTTCTCGAAAGAAGTCTAGTATGATTACTGTTTTGAATTCTAGGCCCTTGGCATCACGAATGCCATAGACGAGCTAGCGAGAGAAAATAAACGCACATGAGTAATCAATGAAGTTTGTTAAAGAAAAAATAAGCACGAAAGTTGTCGACACAAACTCACTTTGTAGTCATTTAGCATGCGTCTCCAGTGATGAGCAGATTCATCATGGGTGAGTACGACCGCTCCTTTGAGCTTGTCACTCAAAAGAGTATTCAACTGATGTATGCTTGCTCCCAATAATACGCCCGGTCTCGATCCTTGAAAGAGACCCTTGTCTTTCTTCAACTGCTTAGCACTGCTTGGGAAGTGAGTGAACATGAAATCAAGCACTCCTCCTGCACAGTTGAGTATGCCAGAGTGAGAACGAAAGTTGACATTGACGGTCTTCGGTTTCTGGATCACAGAGCCGACGAAATGCCCCACGCTGCGGACTTCCTCAAACCTAAATTCTGTGCCCTCGACTACACTTTGAGCTGGATCGCCAGCGAGGAAAAGGCCATTCGGACCAGCGAGGTAAAAGAAGAGGAGCAATTCCAGTTGAGTGTAATCTTGCACTTCGTCCACGTATACTTTGCTTCTTTGAACTTGGCCAAATGCATCTGGATCTACTTCCTTTGACTCTTTGACCCGAAGTACTAAGTGGCGCACACGATCGCAGTCATCCCACAGCTTCTTATCCGCTAGATACACTTGATATCGAAGGAACTCGTTGTAAAGATGATCACGTAGCTCAGGAGGTACTCTGCATCGATTCTTGCCAAGCCGCTCCACTTCCACAAATTCGCCTTTTGGGAGAATCCCGTCGGGACTTTGGAATGCCTCGACGGATCCTTTTATAAATGTTCGAATGACTGTCCATGATATCAATGCGCTGAATTTCTCGCTGTTGGAAGAGAGGTTGTGAAACTCTTGCTTGAATCGTCTGAAATCCATCTTCTGACTCGGATTGAAGCTTTTGTCGCGCCCTGGCAGAGAGGATTCAACATCACTGAGCAATCTTTCATAGGTGCAAAAGGAAGCTCGATTATCCTCATTTACTGCACCTTCCACGTATCTACAGAGCCTCGCTGACCGAGCAACAAATAGTTGTGTAAAAGATGGATCCTGGCCGGGCCTAGACTGTCGGTCAAATTCTATTCTTTGTGTCACAGTTACAGTTTTGCCTGTACCGCTGCGACCAAGAACCAGCACAGTGCCTTCTGCTTCAACAATATCACGTTCTTCATCCGTGAGATGCAACTGAGGCGTCCAAGATTCCTTCACTATCTCGTTCATTGTATTGTAGTTGACATCATAAATCTTCAGCGGGACATTACCAAATATATCCAGCAGTACTTCCTTCGGTTTATTCTCCGGTAATAAACCCTCGTTTTTCAGCTCACTTACCAAAGAATCAGGCATGTGCTGCCGTGCACTGCGGCTCTTTGAGTCGTCAATGAGCTGCATAAGCCGGCTGACTTGTTTGTGCTTAGCAACATACCAGATCACAAGCCGAGGAGACCCCCTCTCCTCCTCCCTTTCCTCAGTAAACAAGATCCTATGCCCGGACTTTTGTTCAAGATAAGTTTCAAAAATGTGGCTCTGAGATCCTTTGAGAGGCTTACGCAGTATCCGACTTCTTTCTCCTGAGGCTAGTTGGCGCATGCGGCGGACAAAGAAGGAGCGATACTTCTTGTCACCGCGCTGCAAAAACTTGACGACGTGTGAAGTCATTTGGAAAGAGAGCCACTGGTCAGTGTTAAAGGCGTGTGTTGATTCGGTTGCATCATCATCTGCAGGAATCATCTCATCGCAATCATCGTCCTCAGAAATGACTTCATCGACTTCAACATCTTGCTGCACTGCATTCTCCATTGCACTGCTCAGTTTGTCGTTGGTGTCTTGTAATAATTCATCCTCTAATCCCACTTTGATGTCCATCAACTTTTCTCGAATATCAGACCAAGACGCCAGTTGCAAGCATTCGTCGTAAGAATCTATGAACTTCCCCCAAACAGGTCGAAAACGCTGCGAGTCTTCCAGTCTACGCAAAAGAACACCAGCGTACATTCGTCTGATAGCATATGCACGAACAATCTTCTGAATGACTGCTGCTGCTCTGTCCAACTTTTGACGCCTTCGTATCTTGATCGCACGATGATGATTACGCCTCAAAAATGATGAGATTGTGCGCTTTGCATTGTACTCCACAATCCACTTAATTGCGTTTGTTGCTTTGGAGGCTCTCGCAACATCCAATGCAGTTCTGCGTTCGCCATCTATCAAATTCAAATCCATTCGTTTAGTGATGACAAGCCACTCAAGCAAGTCCACACGATCGTACGCAGCGCTGAGATGAGTAAGATGAAGGCCGCCTCGATCTTGAGAGCTAGTAATTAAACTCCCATTGTTGATGGCCGCTTGGATTTCATTCAATTTTCCACCTTGCTTGACAGCGTCAAAATGTGACCATTGGCGAAGTTGCTTTTGTTCTAGCTCGTCGAAGTCCTTACCAAAACCAGTGTCTCTATGCATCATCATATCTTTACGCAACGGCTGCAAATCAATGCCAAAATCGGCAACCCGCTTGAACCATCTCAAGATTTTGATCGAACCGTCAGTGTTGTTGTCAAACTGCTGGTATACATGATCACTCCTCTTTACAATTACTTTGCAAATTTGCATCATCCATGCTGTAGTAGGTTGTCCAAATACACGAATCACATCGCTCATCAGCTCAACAATGCACGCCATCCATTTCAAATCATACCCTCCATACTCCAAAAGACGTTGCATTGAATAACTTACTTCGTCGTGAGTGTAGCCGAACTTATCAGCAATAAATCGTAGCGTCTTCAACTCAGATTTGCTGTCGACATCGTGGCCGCTTTTCTCTATTGCGTAGCCATTCAGAACTGCGACGAGCAGTGACTCGGAGACTGTATCAGATTTAAGCACTTTCATTTTGATAGGATCTGTGGGTATCTCATACGCGTTGTTCACGTGAACGACCAAGCTACTGTGATGCAAGGCTTCGCCCGCTCCGAGGATAGCTGCATTGTGACGATCTTTCGTGTTAGAAAGGAGGGAAAAGCCGCTCTCTGGGACCAAGAACATGTCCACAATCTTAGTGTGACCAAAGTAGCTAGCTATCCGAATTGCATCAAGCTCCCTTTCAGCGGTCCATCCTCCCAAATTGTTTAGACAGAATCTCATTAGCTCTGCGTATCCTTCAGTTGCGAGGACAATGTTCAATTGGTGTAAGAAGTGCGGCGAAAGGTTTATGCATCGTAGGAGCTTTTTCAAAGGATGATCGCCCTCGTAAGAGATGTAAGAGGTTTGAAGGAAATTCATTGAAATGTCTATCGAGCGCCAGTAAATTTCACGATTGCAGGGATCTGCCATGTAAGTCTCCTTCACAGAAGAATAAATACTCAATAATTCTCTGATTTCACACACTTTCCCTCCTTTGCCGAAAGTGCCTAATATCGTGATTCTGCAAATATTAGCAATTTCAACAAGAGCGTCGGCGCAAAGATGAGCTGCTCTAACTTCTAGCGCTCGTTCTCCGCCGAGTGCGGACTCGAAAATACGTTTGTACAACACAGGGACTCCACACGAAACATCTTTGAACCACTTCTTCTGTAGATGAATTAGTAAATCTCCAAGCCCTCTATCCTCAGCAAGTGATATTAAGTCATCTCGGGATAATACTACTATCATTTTTGCACCCTCTGTCACAGCCCAAAATTGTTCACATGAGTAAAAGGACCGAGGTGAACATAATATTTGGGTGCAAATCCACCTAGCCAGCTCATTGTCCACTTTTTTGCAGCATTTCTTGATGACATCCTCAAATGAATAGTCCATTGGACTCTTTTCATCAGACCTGGAACAAAATCTATCCCACGTCTCCAAATCTAAGCACTTGGAAGATATGATGAAATCCTGTACTTGCACATGCTCAATCGGCTCGTTGTTAATGATGTCGAACAGTTTCGTGATATTCTTTTCAAGATCGAGTTGCCTATTCTTCTTTTCCATATCCACCGCTGCCGCTGTTGTCAGCTTCCGAACGAATTCGTGTTCAGAATTTCTTGCATAGTATTCCAAAGTTTTCCCTTTCTCATCTTTGCAGGTGTCCAGATGAAGTTCAAGATTAGGAGCATACTGTAGACCCTCTTGCCTCCCTTTCAACCTAATCAGAAGGTCACATAGATCTAAATGGCCACGGCTAATTGCAATATGCGGTGCAAACGCGCCTTGAAAAGGTTTCCGACCACATGATTGAGACACAAACGAGTTCCACACCGGCTGATCCTGTGTAGAGAGCCATCCAACAACTTCAATTCTTCCCATGAAAGCACTGAAATGGAGCAAGTTCCAACCACATACAAATTCTTCAGGAGTTCCGAATGATTCGCATAAAAACTGGAGAGATTGAAGGTCGTCATATTGAACGGCGACAAAACAGAGGCAGCACTTCGTTGTCATGGATGATGGAATGTGGCCGCTCTCTAGAAATATCAATTCCTTGGCATTCCTGACAAGAAATGCATTTGCCGAAGCTTGATTTTCAAGGTTGACGTATCCCTTATTCAGCATCAAGCGAAGTACCCAACTTTGACGATTCTTCATGGCTGGAAGTATTACATCGAGTCGAGTATTATTTGGACGGAGTAGGTACTCTAAAATCTTCTGCCTTCCCTCGACATCGTCTTCATCTGTTGTCAATCTCAATCTCTCAGAAAAATATGCGCCCCACCAATTGTCACGTTCTTCGCCCTTTTTCCTTGCCTTACAGATGGTTGAAAGGTGTGATTGCAAAGATGGGCAGGTGTCAGTATCACAGGTTAAGAAGTGAGATTTCACACCATCTAGATAGAATTGAAGGTTGCGTTTGTCGAGCTCAGGAGGATAATTTAATCCAAGGACACTTGCATGGAAGACGTCATTCCCAATCACTGGCAGGTCTAGCCCCCCTTTGACGATATCTCTCTGTTGGGGGTGTATGAATTGATTCCTGTCTTCATTCAACCTGCTATTATTAACTCCATCGAACAGCCTTGGTTCAGCGTCGTACAGAAGTCGAAATAATTCGAACTGCCCACCAGTGACAAGTAACTTTATATGAATGAAGGCGATTTCCCCCCTTCTTTCGTAATGGTGCTTCCAATCGAGACAAAACCGCGAGAGGATCTTCGCATTGTGCTCAGCGCTCTCCCCTCTCAAGGCAATTAGCTCTTCAGCGTCACTTCGATGATACAAAGCTTCGTATTGTCCATACAACGTCCGAGTCGAGGTAAACGAGTTAAATATGAATTTAACAATGGGATCGTTTGATTCCTCGATTAAAGCGTCCAGCGATTGGAGCACTTTTGGTTTCAACTGGTACTTTGACATCAGATCCCAAGCAAATCCGTACTCATGAGGAGAAAATGCAGCGTCAATTGCTTCTATGTCACCTCGCCGTATAAGGATGTGCAACCACACCTCGTTATCGTTGTTCGATCTATTGATGAGATCATTGGGGTACCGATCCAGAACAAGTAACTTCTTGGAGTCTGCTCGACCTCCTAATCCAACATGACGATCTCTGAATAAACCTTCCATTCTCTCCGCCTCTCTGATAAATCGTGCGGCATGTTTGGACTGTGCAATCATATGGAGAAGGTTATTACCAGCTTCGTCTTTCAAGTGCAGCACATCTATGTCACAGTCGTTCTGCAGCCATAATAACGTCTGATAACTAGCAAATTCGATTGCTTTAGCAATCACCAGATCCCGAAATATTGCAATATTAATATTGAAATGGACGGCGAGATATTTCAAGTGATTGCGGTTGCATCCCTGCTCGATAGCATCGAACAGTCTCTTCCTTGGCTCTGCATCAACCTGTGCAATGTGCTCATCATCATCGCGAATGACATGGCAAGAATTTGATTTCTTACCAACGTCAAATGAACACTCATAAGCTGCATAGTCCACTCCCTCTCTACTGATATCTGTCGCGGTGATTACCCCTCTAAGCCATGAAGAGCATCGTCGTAATAAAGCTGAAGCGGTATCACTCGCTTGGACTTTTTTGGGATCGAATACAACATGATCCCCCGCCTTGAAACGGAAAGAAGTTGGTCTGCTCTGGATGCAATAGTCGACATCTTTGATCGACACCAAAAATTGGTTAAAATCATTCTTGACTTGGTAATACAGCATCATGTCGCTGGGAGATGAAGGGACCTTCAGCTGGGAGAATTTTGCAAGTTCACTCACTGGCCACAAGTGTTCAACTATTCCAGCTATTCTTCTATTATTGATACCAAGAGCCACGACGGGGTCCCCTACTTTGAATCGAAGCTGCATGCAGTGAAAGTCAGGAAATACATCATCTTTTGTGACACGAATGGGTGTCTCGGTGCCATCAATCATTGCTTGCAGCGTGATAACAAGATAATGGTCTTCTTTGATATCATGGATGACTCCCCGGTACGAATTGGGATTGCTTTCATCATCAGCCGTTACGGCTGATATCCAAACACGGTCGCCCACAAAGTACTCGCGAGAAGGAGCCGGTGAACGTTGTGAGTTTTGCGCAGCACCACTCGACTGCTGCTGCGCCGGTTGCTGCCCCCCATCATCTTGTAATTGCTGCTCTCTCCGATCGGCTTTCTGTTTGGCGGAGCCGCCGCCCTTTCTTCTGCTCTTCTTTCCCATGATATGTAAATATATATGTTCTTTTTATTGTTTATCGTCGGCAGTGTATTCTGATGCCATCAATGTAAGGCATCAGAGAACTATCAATCTCGATCGCATCGATGCACGATGCAGGTCGAGATTTTGTTGCTTTTTGTTTGTCGAATTGTCGAAAAGTGGTCAATCTTTCAATTTATAGGTATGCTAAAGGTTAATACGATCACTATCTACCACAAAAAGTATTATACCACAATTAATGTTGCCCCAAAATGGCAAACTTTGTATCCTTATGATGTCACCATAGTAGCAATTATTGCTCAAGCTAAAAGATGGAGTAGAAGGAGGTAGAAGGTAGAAGAGAGAAGTGAAGTCACGCGAGGAAAAAATATCCGGTGAGACTGCTTGACTATCTACAGTATGTCAAGGATAAGCAAGTGTATCGTCCTCTCTTCCTCTTCTTTCAAGACATCTCTGGACGCACGAACTTAATCTCTTACAATAGTCGCAACCGCAAGTCTATGGCATGCATAGCTTGAGTCTCAAGATCTAGAGAACGAGCCAATTTCATTCCTCCATGTTAAAACTAAAACAGTGTATATCTATATCATTACTGTATTATACTTCATATGCAGCGACGAAAGTATGATGCTAACATTCAATGTTTCACCATATCATCTTGGATGAAGAAAATGAACGGGACCTTCAGCTTTAGGCTTTAGCGAGACCTATCTCTCTGAGTCTGAGACTCTGACTCTGACACAGAAACAGGAGAGCTGATGTGTCTGTGGGAGACTTACATTTACTTGGTACTTCGCCATAGTACATAGGTGGTGGCGGCTAACTCCAGTGAAATGTAGTCATACTTACTTAGTTGTAATATGAATATGAGCATGAAGCATGACCATGATATTCCAGTACCTACCAGCTACCAGTAGCTGCAAGTTTTCTGCTGGAGAAGTTGATGGCTGGGAGGGCTGACTCTGACTCTGACTGAACCCCCCGCTGCATGCGCCCGCCAGACCAGAGTGGAGGTGGGAGGTGGGACAACTCTAGAGAATTTGCTCTTTAGATAGCAAGACTAAAGAAAAGTAAGTAGCAAGACCCAGGCAGGAACAAAGGAGACAGTTTTGGGTGGTTAACCCTAAAAGGAGTCTCGTCTAGTAAAGAAATCTCTGGGGTTCGCTGTACCGAGCGAGCGTTTAACCCTACTATTCCATTCAAACGGTTTTCACATAGTGTCTTCGTGAACCAATTTTGTACTCTTTGTCAGAACTGTCTTCAACCTGCTATGATTTTCATACAAAACCGGGTTTGATGACACTTACACGATCTAAAAACTGTCCGCAGCGTTCCACAAATCATTTTTTCGAAAGCAAAGAAGTTTTGCGACTCACGAAGCAGGTCTGCAACGTGCGTACCTACCTCGTACTTAACATTTGGTGCATGAAAGCATAACTTCACTTTTACACAAGCGCAACGCAATCAACAACATGGCTTCTCAACAGCAACATCAACGAAAACAATTGCTCTCCCACTCTGTTGCCCTCGAGTCGCCACGGCCATCTTGGAACTGTGTCATGGACATTGACAGCCAGCACCAGCACGTGGACAAACGTCATGACAGCCCCCTCCCTTCGCCTTCTCTCAAGAAGTCTCTCAAGAAGAAACAACACCGATCGGTCTCGTTCCAATCCAGCTCGCTGCTCTTCTGTTACGGCGTCCCCGAAGATGAGACCCAGGATTGGTACACAGGTGAAGACGAAGAGATCTTCAAGGCGGAAGCTCGAAAGGAAGTCGCCGTTTTCCAGCAACTGAAGATGAAAGGAGGATTTACCGGTGCCTCAGGACAATCGACTACACAGCACCATCGAAACCTGTGCATAGTTGGCCTGGAGCAGCAGCTCATCTCCCCTGAGTTTTCGAGGAAGCGAGCCATGACGAAGAAACTAGTCAAGTATGCCGTACTGCTAGAGCAGTCTAAGATTGACACAGGCTACGGTAACAGCAACAAGGCCGAGCGTATCGCTGAAGCAGCAAGACGATATTCGGAGTGGTCAGCTGCCCAGGCCCAGATGTTTGGTGACTTCCAATACATTCAAAGTAAGGAATGAAAGATGAACAGATAAGCCGCTAATATAAATACTTGTTCAAAAAAGCTCATATTATTATTATCAATCTACTACCATAGCTGTGAGCTATCACATAAGTATAAGACGCAGTTAGTTGTTGAGACGCAAACTACGCTGTGCTATCCCAGCTGCCAGAATTTACCAGAGTACAAGTGTCTCCGTTGAGACACTTGACTGCTCTATCCCCGTTTCCATCTCCGTCGACAACAATCGAAGCAGTAGAATCACCAACAGGAGTACAGTTGTCCTTGCACACCATCGGGGTGTAACTAACACCGCCATCGACTGAAGTCTCAATGCTTCCGGCCCAGGCATTTGCATTACTATTCTTCACTTGGAGACCTACAAGGCCCGACTCGGCCCGAGTAGCACTTCTCCACAATCACAGTGACCGAGTTCAGAGCGTACTTCGCACCACTCTGAGTTACCCCAATGTGCCCATTTCCATCACCTGTACCTGTATTAACAAATACAAATACATCAAGATATCCATCATCATATCTAACTCCTCCTGTTGCGATTCGAATACGAAGGCATGTAGGTTCGTTGCTCGTCAGCAGGAGACATGGTGGGCGAGCTAGTCGGTGGCTCCATGAGAATATGTCCAGGCCAGGTCTGTCTCGCTGGTGTCCGGGTCCGGTCCAAGGCATCCCCTCAAAGATTCATTAGCCCCTCAACGATGCGAACCCAAATTTGGCAGCTCCTCATGGCCCGAATCAGTCGCGTTTCCTGAGTTCGTCTCCCTTGTCTGGCGAGTCACACACAGCGGAGCGAAATAATGACTCACATAGATTATTTAGTAGCTACCATATACTCTCGCTCTCGCTCTTATGAGAGAGACCCGAGGATCAGTACTTACTTAGAGAAAGGTGAGTAGTAGGTAAGTAGATCAGGCACCGCTTTAGCGGAGCCTCTTGACGCGTTGGAAAGAGTGGAAAGAGTGGAGGGGGCGGAGGGAGGAGATTCGCTCGGTACTCAAGATGCGAACTGTGGCTGTCAAGGAGTGTCAAAGAACTCTGATGTCAAAAAGTACTGTCACCTACGCGAACTCTTTGTTCGCGGTGCCTATTGCAGCCAGAAGCTGCCCCTTGTAGGTAGAGTACCTGCTTACAAACCTACATATCCACCCCTACCACCGGGGGCTAGACAGCATGGGAGAAGAGAGAAGCCAGAAGTGTAAGCAGGCGATCTCTCACACACTTTCTCTCGTCGCCCCTTTCCCCCGGTGGTAGGGGTGCTACATATCTGCAATCTCAATCTCGGGTTCTATTCTCTTTGACGAGCGAGCGTTTAACCCTACTTTTCTATTCAAACGGTTTTCACATAGTGTCTTCGTGAACCAAATTTGTCCTCATTTCCAATCTGTCTTCAAACAGCTATGATATGTTCAGGGCAAATTTGGCTTTGAGAACACTTACCATCTAAAAACTGTCCGCAGACGTTTCCGCAGTTCTATCTTTCAAAGAAGTTTTGTGACTTCACTGAGTACTTCTGAGCTTACTTTCCTACTGCAACCTAGAGTTAGCAACATTTAGTGCATGAAAGCATAACTCCACTTGAACACATTCCATCATCATCAACAAAACAACATGGCTTCTCAACAGCAACATCAACAAAAACAATTGCTCTCCTACTCTGCTGCCCTCGAGTCGCCACGGCCATCTTGGAACTGTGTCATGGACATTGACAGCCAGCACCAGCACGTGGACAAACGTCATGACAGCCCCCTCCCTTCGCCTTCTCTCAAGAAGTCTCTCAAGAAGAAACAACACCGATCGGTCTCGTTCCAATCCAGCTCGCTGCTCTTCTGTTACGGCGTCCCCGAAGATGAGACCCAGGATTGGTACACAGGTGAAGACGAAGAGATCTTCAAGGCGGAAGCTCGAAAGGAAGTCGCCGTTTTCCAGCAACTGAAGATGAAAGGAGGATTTACCGGTGCCTCAGGACAATCGACTACACAGCACCATCGAAACCTGTGCATAGTTGGCCTGGAGCAGCAGCTCATCTCCCCTGAGTTTTCGAGGAAGCGAGCCATGACGAAGAAACTAGTCAAGTATGCCGTACTGCTAGAGCAGTCTAAGATTGACACAGGCTACGGTAACAGCAACAAGGCCGAGCGTATCGCTGAAGCAGCAAGACGATATTCGGAGTGGTCAGCTGCCCAGGCCCAGATGTTTGGTGACTTCCAATACATTCAAAGTAAGGAATGAAAGATGAACAGATAAGCCGCTAATATCAATACTCGTTCAGAAAAGCTCATATTATTATTACCAATCTACTACCATAGCTGTGAGCTATCACATAAGTATAAGACGCAGTTAGTTGTTGAGACGCAAACTATGCTGTGCTATCCCAGCTGCCAGAATTTACCAGAGTACAAGTGTCTCCGTTGAGACACTTGACTGCTCTATTCCCGTTTCCATCTCCGTCGACAACAATCGAAGCAGTAGAATCACCAACAGGAGTACAGTTGTCCTTGCACACCATCGGGGTGTAACTAACACCGCCATCGACTGAAGTCTCAATGCTTCCGGCCCAGGCATTTGCATTACTATTCTTCACTTGGAGACCTACAAGACCCGAGTAGCAATTCTCCAAAACGGCCGAGTTCAGAGCGTACTTCACACCACTCTGAGTTACCCCAACGTACCCATTTCCATCACCTGTGTTGACAAATACATCAAGGTATCCATCATCATATCTAACTCCTCCTGTTGTGATACGAAGGCATGTGGGCTCGATACTCGTCGGCTCGATGGTCACAGGAGACATGGTGGGCGAGCTAGTCGGGGTCTCCATGAGCCAGAGATATGCATTTCCCCCAGTCGTTGTGTGACCAGTGTAACTATTTGCCCTCTCGTACCACATGTAAGAATTTCCAACCTCGTTGACAGTCAGACTCAGATCGTTGCAGGTTGAAGATAAATGGCAATTTGTTGCCTCGCGCTTGTACTCGAACGAAACACATGCGGATAGCTTATCACATTCAGCAGCACATTCTTCAACTACTGGTTTGGTCGTGACAAGCAGTTCGTTTCGACCTACACATCCTCCGGTGTTGTATCCAATGTAGTAATTTATTGAAGTAACTCCCGCTGGGGAAGTTACTTCTCTCCCATTGAGATCATCAAGCAGCCACAAGTAGGCATATGGAGTAGGGTTCTCAGAAATTGCCACTTCATCGTTCACCTTCAAGTACCAGTGGTATGAATTTCCGACCTCGTTGAGGGTTAGGTCAAATCTATCACATGTGGATGATAGTTGGCACACTGTGGATGATCGCTTGTACTCGAAAGAAACACATGAAGAGAGGGCGTCACATGCAGCAGCACATTCCTCAACTACTGGTTTGTTTGTGATACCTAGTTCGTTTCGGCCTGCGCATCCCCCAGTATTGTATCTGTTTAGTGGTAGGAAGTAATCAGCAAGTTGTGAGATAGGAATGTATATAGAGTGCGTCACAAGATTAGCAATAAACTTACCCCATGTAATAGGTCGCAAATTCTGTATCTCCGCCACCGTTGATGACCGATGGCGAGGCACTGGGAGACGAACTGTGAGCTACAGATGGCATGTTCGAGGGTGCCAACACATTGATGAGCCACATATATGCCCGCCCTCCTTGAATTGTGTGCGTAGTAAATCCGTCAGGAATATTCAGATACCACGTGTAATCTGAATTAGGGTCATTGCCCTTCATGCTGTAATGATCACAGCTGGATGAGAGCTGGCATGTAGTCGACGAGCCCTTCTTGTACTCAAAGCTGACGCATGTGGACTCAGCATCGCACGCTGTAGCGCAGTCCTCGACTGATGTCTGGGCTGTCAAGCCTAGCTCATTCCTACCAACACAACCGCCATTGTGATAACTGCGGAAGAAGCAAAAAGGAACGAGGACTAAGTATGAGATGATGCGGCATGAGATAGTCAAATCGATGATAGAGAAGCGCAAACTTACCCAATATAATAAGATGCCATGGACAATTGAAGTGAACTCGCTTCGACCAATTCAACAGGAGATATTTCAGCGGCGTTCTCTAGCAGCCAGAGATAATAATTACCCTCGGGGTTGCCGTTGGCTGCTGCTCCATCTGGAACCTTCACCTGTGGCGTAAGATTTGAGCAGCAAAATGTATGATGTGAGAGAACAGGAGCAGAGACATTGTAATCTGTCTCTATCCATCCAACAACTTACATAGAAGTTCCAATCGCTTGAAGGCACAGTCAAACTGTATGAACATGAGGAAGATAACTGACATGATGTAGTAGTCATTCGATACTCAAAACTCATGCAAGTTGGCAATTCATCACATGCTACAGCACAGTCCTCGACGGTTGGCTTGGTCACTGTGCCTAATTCGTTCCTTCCACTACATCCTCGGTGTTCATATCCAACAAAGTACGTTGAAGGTGGTGGAGATTCACAGAAGCCAGTAGAACCGCAAGTATTGGAACAGCAGTCTGAATTGTCAAGGCAAATCAAGCCAGTGCTCTCACATTCTGGGGCAAGTTCAAACCAGGTAAAGTTCATCACGTCAGAGGAAGAAGTTGATTTGAAAGTCAATTGCTGCAGCCCTTGCACGTCCGTGTCGATGTCAAAAGCTGCGTCTTCATACTCGCCGTATGTATTCCAAGGATAGAAGTACCCAATAATTTCTCCGTTTACACCACCTAGCCTTGCTTCAATCTTTCCGCCGTCGTTGAATGCTGAGAATTGAAGACGAATTCGTGCTGTGTCACCTACAGCCCCGAACCAAATACCAGTATAGGTTACCCAGTCTCCGCTGTCAAAATCATATAGACTTTCTCCACTCGTCGCAAGCCCTGATTGGGCTGCTGAATCTGTTTTAGTAAAGAGGTGAATAGCCAAGATAGGAAAAGATGAGAGGCGAAAAAGGCAGAGAAAAGAGACATGTAGTGCTGATAGGTACTCACCTGTCGCATTCGTATGCGGGAAGAGATCAAAACTATCCGGAGGAGGTGTGGGTAAGATGAAATTGCCTTCGACAAGTTGATCATCCACCTCGCAATAGCCCTTCGCCTCACCCAACGTGACGGTGGCAGAAAGGAAGACTGCTTCACCCGTTTGAGCATGAACGAAGCTGACATCGTACTCATCAGACGGCGTGAGGTCCAGGGAAAACTTGACGTTGTAGGCTGGATCTGAGGTACTGCCAGAGGCCTCAAACTGATGTGTCTTGTTTGAATCACTACGAGAAGTCACACGGAGCTTGGTAGAGCCTCCAATAAGCTCGCGTGCTTCAATACTCACCGTGTGAAGGCAGCTTCCAGCGCAGAACATTGTCTTGGGTCTTGTACCTTCGGTCGAGGTGCACACATCCGAAGAGAACGGCCCTACTGCTGCGTTATTGACGAAGAATCCCTGCTCACCCGTCATTGAACCATCCGAATCTTCGAGGATGATAATGCGACTATCAAAGAAGCTGTCAGGCGAGATTCCAAATGTGCTGTTCTTTCCAGGGGGATCAAATGTCACCTGGTCAAGACGAGGCAAGGTCCCAGAAGTGGAAGACGAACTCTGCAAGTTAACTAGCTTGAGGGCAAGTCCAACTGTATCGCAGTTTGGATTGTTGTATCCAACGAATGATGAGTCTTTGATTTGGAGCCGCTTTCCGGATGTCTCATAAGCAAAGTCAATGCCAGTGGAAGTGGGGCAAATTGTATCCGCATGACCTGGAGGAGTTGCGTGAAAAGTTGTATTTTGGATAATAGCATAACCATTGTTTTTGAAGTATTGAAGTCCCACAGAATTCCATGCAAAGAAACTATTACGTATGCGAATGTTTTTGGTCCTTTTCATAAACATTCCCTTTCCATTATTGTACAACGTAAGGTTGTCGAAGTACGAAGGACTGGGTGGCGAATAGCCATGCGGGTAGACTGTTGAGCCAGATTACAAGTTTTGGTGAGTGCGAGATTGAGGGGTTGAATTAATAAGGCCAAACTGCAACAAATATGCAAGACTCACGATTTATCCCTGCCTGCATGTTATTGTGAGCAACATTGTCCTTGAATAAGTAGACAGGATCTTGCTTTGGTTCTTCAAACCAATAGCCTGAGAGCACACACCCTGCGGCAACATTGCCAATAAAGTAATTGTTCGGATTTGTGATCCAAAATGTTGAGCACCTACAGGGATAGAGAATGATGAAAATGGAAGGGGGGAGGGTTAGATGAAGCCCCTCTGCACAAGCACGCATAAGATGGAGTAACTCTTCTCACCTTCGATCATCAGAAGTACCCGGTAAATTCTCTCCTCGCTTGGTTCTAGCCCCCAAGTTGTCCTTGAAAGTATTATCGGTTTCATATCCATCCTCCGCGGCAATAAAGCAGTGGCCACGAGTATCATATGCTACATTATTTTCAACCATGACGAAGTTTGTTCCATGGACTACGATACACCGCTGTTCAGAGTCACGCACGATATTCTTTCGGATAATACTTCCGTCAACATTTTCACTATGATGAAAGTGGATGGGCTAAATGATGTGTGTAATAATGTGGAGAGGAAGGATAGTGGAAAGTCAGAAGTCAGTCGGTACATCATGCACGAACAAGAATACGATATCACATCTTCAAATACTCACATAGCGCCCTAAAATTCCACTCTGCCCAAAGGCTCTCACTTCCACCCCCTCCAGCAATTGAGCCACATGGGGTGTATGATATATAATCAAATGTCCCCCATGTGCCCCACTGTTGTCCTTCACGGACGTGAACTTAACAGGGCGGTTGAGACTAGCAACCTCTGCAGCCATCATGGATTCGCTCTTCAAAGTAAAAGGATCGCCTATTTGACTCTTCGAAAGGTTCACAGTGACAGTCCCCTCGGCTACATCCACCGATGCTAGAGTCAAAATCTTTTGATTGTCCTCCTGTTTGATGTTGGGATTCGAATTGGTGAGCATTACATCTCCCATTGTTGCTTTCCAACAATTTGCAGCCTCCTCTCCTATTTTGAGGGTAGCCCTAGAACCACCAAAAGGTACACATTTGTCTTTGCACACCATCGGGGTGTAGCTAATGCCACCATCGACTGAAGTTTCAATACTTCCGGCCCAGGCATTCGCATCACTGTTCATCACTTGAACACCCACCAGACCACCGGAGTAGCACTTCTCCACAACGACTGAATTCTGATCATGCTTCACACCACTCTGAGTTACCTCAACATACCCACTTCCATCACCAGTGTTAACAAATACATCAAGATATCCATCATCATATTGAGTACCCCCCGTTTTGACACGAAGACACGCCTCAACACCACCCGCAGGCTCGTCGACGACGGTCGTTATTTCCAACGTGCACACGTCTCCATTGAGACACTTGACATCTCCATTACCATTATCATCTCCATCAACAGCAATATTATTAGTTTGTAAGCGTTGCGTATCGGTGAGTGGTTCCTCCCAAATATCTTGAAGATTAACCCACGAGGGACACGTAGTTGGGTCTTGGAGTCCACGTACATCCAATCTCCCCCCGGCTACGGCAATTGGTCGTTTCCCCACGGGACACTTGCCATTAGCGTACGACGAACAGGCCATGATGTTATGCGGATGAGGAGTTAAGAATACATTCTCATCTGGTCCAATTAACTTGATTGTAACTCGGCTCGCCTCAGGATTATCCGGTGGATCAATTTTAAGCACCCCCTGAACAAACATGTGTGCAGTTTCCAATGTCCCATGGGTAGACGGTGGGAAGTAGAGCATCCCCTGTACGTCGATGCCCGTGGGAGCGAGGAGGGTGGAGCCACCTGATAAGTCTGCAATGGCGCATGTTCCACAGGGGATGGTTGCCTCCATTCCCTGTGGATAGGATGTTGCGTTTGTTGCGGTCATTAGAGCCTCGGCTTCTAATGTTGCAGCGGCGATGATTGATGATAGAAGAGTTGTTCCATCGCAGTTGGCTACTGTAAGATTGGCATTGCAAGGTAGGGGCATGAAGTTGTCCATGCCCTCCATTAGTTCCCTTTGAGAAGAAGAAGATGACGTGGTCGACTCCTTTTTGATCGAAGAAGCGCGAAGGTGCGTTGATCCAGCCGCCGCAGCCGTTGCTGCAGAGAGTAGAATAGCAGCTGATGCAGCTGCGAGCTTCATGATGCAGGGATTTAAATATTAGATGACAATAAGTTGCTGAGCGTGTAGCAATAGAACTGCAATAGAAGGCTCAACTGCCCTTCTACCGCCGATTTATGAGGAGAAATGTTGTTCATTTTTGCCGGAGCCGGAGTGCGGTCATTTCGATCGGGAATCAACTTCAACTTGAACTATTTTTGTATGATTTAGAGGGAAAGATCGGTGATGCGACATTTGATTAGTGAATGAATGAATACACAGTACACGTGTTCCACAATGAGACGCAGCATACGTACTTCGAAATTATTCGTGAATACTGTTATTTTCTTACTACTACTGCCTGATACTACATAAGATGATGAAGTGATATTGTGCATACATTACAATGTCGACCAACCTAGTGAGATGAGGTCAACTTGGACATAATCTACATGAACTCATGACTGTTACTCTTCGACTTTCCCTGCAACTTACTTAGAAGAATAGAATGACAAGGCACAAGCAGGCAAGCAAGGAACAAGAGAGGGAGAATAGCGGCAGTGCAAGATTCGTTCAAAATTCAAAGTTGCGTGTACGTATTAGGCAACGCTGACACATATAAATACCCTTGCTAGACAATGAGATGTCAGAAGATCATACTACTATTTGAATTACGATGCCACGCTGTTCTTTGTACTGCAGAATTACTCGCTGTGAGTGCCTTTGATGCTAGAGCTAGAGCTTTTGACATGCTTCGTTTAGAGACAACCACTTGAGTACGACTGGGTTAAGACAAAAGTAGATTAATGTTAATGATGCGCTCCTTCACTCAGTATGTAGACAACTTTAAGAATTTGAAAGCGATATGGGATAATTTCTTGGCAGGAAATGAGATTGAACATGTGGAGGTGAAGGAAGAAGGAGAGCAAGGTACTATGAAGCCGAGAAGAAAAATGGAAGAATGCCAAGGATGGAAGAAATCAACAAATGAAGATGGCGACGAGCTGTGAAGTGAAGTAAGCTCCTTCTCCTCAATGTTTCCTCTTAACATTATCATAGTTTCTTAGTTACTCTCTCTCTAGACAACTCAGGTAGAGTTTACTCATCAGATCGGAGTTCTCACTCATCATGGAGTTCTCACTATAAGTTTCATCATCAGATCGGAGTTCTCAATAAAGAATGAATGGTTCGCTTTATTGTAGTATTAGATTTGCTAAATCCGAGCCATTTAGATGGATCTACACCATTTACATGCCAATGATGCAAGAAAGGAGAAGATGACGGGATTTTGTAGCTTGCTGACGCTAGTAATTTTGATGCATTGTTCATGCACTTTCTCAGAGGTGCAGATCTCATTTAAATGACTCAGATTGGAAATGCATACATCATCATACAGCTGACACGAACATAAGGGAAAGCCTATTCTCGGACAGACATTCGCATCGGCAAAATCTATGAGAACCAGTCATTTTAGCCAAAGTGGTTTCGAACTCATAAAGCCAGATGCAGCTTGATATACGAATTCCTAAGTAGCACTTTCGGTTCGCACTAATTTTGCACCACTAATCGCGCTTCACTCCAACTGGTAACAGAGTTGAAATAAGTAGGCCATCTGCTTGATTCAACAATGACAATACAGCAGCTGGCAGCTTTTTAGGCCTTAGCAGATCCTCACATCACGACCGACGCTCATGCACCTTGCACTTCTTTCGACACTGTCAACTTCCTTGTGTCTTGACGCCATCCACAAAACAAAGAACACTATCCCGGCCCTGGCACTTACTGCTTCAAGTAGCCCAGATAATAGCAATAGTAGAGAGATCAGCCATGAACACCACCAAGCTAGAACTAGAAGAGAGCAAGATCGACTCCAAGGATGACGACGACTTTCCCTTCGTCCTTTGCACCCCAACAAAGAACGACAATGATGAGGTTGATGCTCAAGATACCATTTTTGAAGAAGACGAGTCTCCCAGGCTCATGAACTTTTTCCTCAAGCCTCGTCCTCGTCGTTCACACCAGTGTCCTACTGGCTGGAATCAAGAACAGATCGGTATGCGCACCGACTCTGCCCTGAAAGACATGGCCAAAGATTCGACTAACGAGCACATCATAGAGCGCAACCCTTCGCAACAGCAACAGTTTACCCCAATCAGCTCTGTGCCAATCACCCCTCCGGTGGTGATCAATCTATTGAAGCGTCGTCGACGTCCCTCTCAAGACGAGCACCAAGAAGAAAAGGATGAAGGCGATGATATCTCGCCCTCCAAGATGTGGCCGCTATTTCCAAGCCTCGGACGGCAGCCAATGCAGCAGCAGCAGGAGCAGGATCACCCTGTTTTGCGTCGCCCTGTTGCTCGTCGCCTACGCTAATGCGAATGCTAGCATACATCCCTTGCTAGTCGCTACGCTAATGCAAGATGTAACCACAATAAGAACATATCCACGACCAGTCTAGAGGTCATCATACGAATTTACCGCTATAGAAGAACAAGAGAAAGGCGCTATCACACTTAAATTGTGTGTATCTTAAACACATCTGGCCCGCTGCCAAATTATACATGCTAAACTTTTAGATGTCAGATGATCATACTATTAATTACATGCACTTCTCTCTGTTCTTCTTACAGATACATTGATGTCTTTCAATGCTAGCATTCGACATGCTTCGTTCAGTGACAACCACTTTTCTGCAGACAAGATGTGGAGCCAAAGGCATTCCAATCTTAGGGTGAGTCTTGGTTCAAATGAAAGTAGGATAATAAACACTCATCAATTGCGATGCAAGTACTAGTACCACAAGCTGCCGGATCACTTGCATCAAGCAAGATGTAGGCTATTTGGATCGAACCCGGCCAGAGGAGAGGAGAGGAGAGGAGCCTCGTTGTATGTGCAGAATGGCAAGTGACCGTAGATGGTGTAATCAAGAGAAGCCCACCGTTTACTGGACGTTGGCTTTGTTTGTACTACCAATCTCTACGGAGGCAACAATCATGTAGTACATGGTATTGCATCCCGGTAGGAATCGCTCATATCGCAGAAAAGGTAAGACATAAAGGATTCACGTCACAACCATCCGCAGAAGAGGAAGCGTCTGTACTCGCGTTTTGTATTTTTAGGAAAATAAACCTGAAAAATATGAGATATGCGACAGAAAGACCTAAGACGACACGCGTCGTTGCCTGAGCTCACCTCCCAAAAAGCAACACCATAGCAAGGAATGGTTGCCTCTCTACGCTACGCAGCACCCCCCTGCCATGATAACACATCACCGAGATGAATGCAACAGCCGAATGTTCGATTGCCGTGGCCGTGCCGGCCACCCTCGTTGGCCACGAGGATCACAGCTCCCTAAGCAATAATATCTTGCTCAATTCATCAGACAGCAAAAGCAATGGCGTCTCGCCGCTAATCATAGCAAACACCTCCAAGACGCTCTTTTCTCTTCAATCCGACGTAGCAGAACTATCTCTCATGGTAATCAAGGCGGCAGGAATCGCCGCCCTCTATGCCTCCGATGAAGAATCGAGGATAGCCATTGCCACATGCTTTGCGACCGTCAAACTTGCCGACAAGGGGTTCAGTATGGCCGGAAGATTGCTCATTCCCGACAGAGGAACTGATAACAAAGAAGAGGCAGTTTCTGTTAATCTATCTCCACTTCATGAATTGCTCGATCAATATGACACCAATTTTGATGTCGATTCAATTGTATCAGGCACTGCATTGGAGTGTCTTGTATCAGCCGCAAAGGAAGCTGCCAGGGCTGCTATTGATGCAGCCAAGGCGGCGAATGTGTGTTCAGTTAGTCCTACAGCTCATTCTGCAATGGCGTTAGCACAGGCTGCTGCGAATACTTCTGCAAAGGCGGCAAGAATGAATACTGCTGCTTTGGAGGTTTCATCGTCATTCCTCTAGGCACATATATCGAATATTATGGTTTGATTCATTGGGGAAGGGGTGCTAATTAGTTAATGTATAGGACGATATTCATGTGGAACAAGTTCCAGGGTTAGATAAATCTAAATGAACGTGATGAAAATATTATTGTATTGTGCACCTATCGTCACCGTCACTTTCCAAACCATCGTCACTTTCCAAATCATCAACGTCGTCGTCTTCTTCTTCTTCCTCCTCCTCCTCACTATCGTTTTCTAATCCTTCATGATCCCCCACTTCAAACGTGTAGGATGGCAACTCGAGGAAAGGGAGAACATTATTCATCACAATATCTTGAGGCAAAACGTGCTGGAGTGTTGCAGCAGCCTCATTTAATAAGCGTTGGTGCTCTGCTTTGTAGTGAATGATTTTGCGGAGAACAGATCTAATCCACCGTTGTATTACTGTGCCCTTTCCTCCCCCCCAACTTTCGTTTGCACCATCAGGTGTATTGGGAAGAATTTCATTGATTAAGTCAATAGTCGCATTCATGTCATTTCTCCATTCCTCCAATTGTAAATAGGCAATAGTTTCATGCAGTGCTCCCTCAATCAGATCAACATGCTCCAAATTTTCACATCCTGAAAATGCAACACTTGAAACCATGCCATCTTTCAATGGAATGGTGATTCGTTCCAGCGAGGTGCAACCATTGAATGCCCGAAAACCGATTGACTCCAACTCCTTACCAAACTTAACATTTGACAGGGCTTCACAGTTTGAGAATGCGCACATCTCAACGGTCTTGGCAGATGGTAAGTTGAGGCTCCTCAAAGATTTGCAATGACCAAATGCCCCAACCTCGATAAATTCAAGCTTGCCGCATTCAATATACATCAGACATGGACAATCTTTAAATGCGCTCCTCCCAATTCCCTCGACGCTAGGCATTTTGACACGTGTCAAAGAAGGGCAATCAAGGAACCCCGCTTGTGCAACCTTTACAACTCCATCACGACAAACGACATCAAGAAGGGTTGGATGTCCAAGAAATGTCTCCTCGGAGTCGAGAATGACTTTGACGGATCCGTCTATGATGACATGAGTTACATCACGAGGAACACCTTGACGGTCCTCGCTGGTAAATATGTACGGATTCCTCCTGTTATTATTCTCAGCTTCCATGATGGAACGGCAGCAAGGCAGCAGCAACTATGTATGAGCAGAATAATGAAGATTGATTATGAATCTGACGTACAACACTAAGTACCCACTACAATTTGAGCCGACGCACGCATGTTATGTTGTGGTTGTGCGTGCGTTGGCTTGGCTGTTGAGCTTTGCGTTTCGAAGTGCAAGACAAAAGACAAATGTCAGTGCCAGTTGAAGTTGGAAATCTGCTGTGATGAGACAATCCTCTCCACAAACTCAAGATTTCACTGCTACTGCTTCCAAGCGAGCACGTAAACGCCAGCAAAAATTGAGTTGTGTTGGGCAGCGCAGCATGTTCATACGCCAGCTATCTCCGCCATCGTTCATACTTGATGCATCCTTTCCACAGCTTATCAAAATTTAGTTAGTTTAGTGTTCTTCCTAAGGAACAGCAACATGCACCGCTGTGTTCAAGGACAAAATTATCTGTAAGTCAAATTGCTATAAGTCAATCCAACCAACATGTCTAATGAACAATACAGGTCACTCTCATAGACTAATATTGCGTTTACGATAATATACCACTACCACTAATACTAATACCATTATACCATTCAAATATCGACATAATCCTGTCCTAAGTACACAACTCGCCCTTCCCCGAGAGAGAAGGCAATTCAATAGGAGGATTCGTCATCGTCTTCCTCCTCCTCCTTCTCCTCCTCACTATCGTCTTCTTCTTCTTCATCTTCGTGATCCACCACTTCAAACGTGTATGATGGCAACTCGAGGAAAGGGAGGACATTATTCATAATATCTTGGTGCAAAGCAACCTTGAGTGTTGCGGCAGCCTCTTCCAATACGCGTTGATGCTGTGCTTTGTAGTGAATAATTTTGCCAAGAACTGATCTAATCCACATTCGTATCGCCAGGGCCTTTCCCCCATCGTCACTCGTATCCTCACCATCTACAGTGGGAAGAATCTGATTGATTGAATTGATTTCTTCATTCATATCATTTCTCCATTCATCCAATAGTAAAGCGTCGATGGTGCCACGTACTCCCTCAACTAGATCTACGTGCTTCAAATTTTCACATCCTGAGAATGTATCATTCTCAGTAATCATGCCATCTTTCAATGGGATGGTGACTCGCTCCAAAGAGGTGCAGTTACGGAATGCACACCATCCGATTGATTCCAACTCCTTACCAAATTTGATGTTCGTCAGGGCTTTACAACAGTTGAATACAGTACCCCCAATGATCTTGGCGGATGGCAGGTCGATGCTCCTCAAAGATCTGCAGCCAGCGAATGCATGGTGTCTAATTATTTCCAGCTTATTACATTCAACAATTGTCAGGGCTATACAGCCACAGAATGCCTCATTTCTAACCTCTTCGACGCCTCGCATGATTACTCGTCTCAAAGAAGTGCAGTTACGGAATGAGTATCCTTTAACTGTTTTGACACCAAAATGACATTCCAACTCTTCGATGTGACGATTCCCATAAAATGCATGAAAAGGAATGACAGTGAGGGATTCATGAATGCGGACACGAGTTACACCCAGAGGAATCAATGCGCCGTCACGGCCGTTATAAATGTACCATCCGTCGGCCGCCATCATCATTAGCTACGTTAGGCATGCAAGAGGGTCTATCTGGATGATCTGGATGATGCAGTGTAATGTATGTTGCCGAGGTGTAGCGAAGCGTTGTGTGCTGTTGGTGTTGTGTTTGTATGTGTGGTCGGCGTAGCAGGCGCCATTTCCAGTTGAAGAAGTTAGTTGGAAAAGATGCCGTCTCAATTATTCCGCCAGATAGCACTATATTTTAAAGTATTGTACCTTGAATCAAGAGTAAATAAGCCAACTTGGGCAGCGCAGCATGTACATACAAGCATGTCCCTAGCTTAGAGTCAGTTTCGCCAATAGCAATAGGACAGGATTCTGATCTGAGCGTCGGTGGTTTTGATGTATCCTCCCCTTCTGTCCATACTTGATGCATCCTTTCCACAGCTTATCAAAATTTAGTTAAGTAGTTTAGTTTAGTGTTCTTCGTAAGCAACAGCAACATGCACCACTGTGTCCAAAGGAGGATTCGTCGTCGTCAACATCATCAACGTCGTCTTCATTGTCACTATCGCTATCGTCTTCTTCATCTTCGTGATCCTCCAATTCAAACGTGTATGAAGGCAACTCCAGGAAAGGGAGGACATTATTCACCATAATATCTTGGGGCAAAGCAACTTGGAGTGTTGCGGCAGCCTCTTCCAATACGTGTTGATGCTGTGTTTTGTAGTGAATAATTTTGCCAAGAACTGATCTAATCCACATTCGTATCACCAAAGCCGTCCCCCCCACATCATTATTAAAATAATTCCCAGGTGTAGTGGGAAGTATCTGATTGATTGCACCAAGTGTATCCTTCATGTCATTTCTCCATTCCTCCAATAGTAAAGCGTCGATAGTGTCATGTACTCCCCCTCCCCCAACCAGATCTACGTGCTTCAAATTTTCACACCCGTAGAATGTATCATTCTCAGTAATCATGCCATCTTTCAAGGGGATGGTGATGCGCTCCAAAGAGGGGCAACTACAGAATGCCATCCCTCCAATTGATTCCAGCTTGTTACCAAATACGACATTCGTCAGCGCTGTACAATAGTTGAATACAGCATACCACTTAACGATCTTGACGGATGGCAGATTGATGCTCGTCAAAGATTCGCAGCCATTGAATGCCCTCTCTTCAATTATTTCCAACTTGCCACATTCAACATCCGTCAGGGCTTTACACCCATAGAATGCATACCCCTCAACAACTTCGACGCCCGGCATGATTACTATTCTCAAAGAACGGCAGTTATAAAATGCCCTTTCTTCAACTGTTTTGACACGATCATGACATTCGACTTCTCCGATCAGATCATACCCTTCAAATGCCCGTGCAGGAATGACAGTGAGCGATTCATGAATGCGGATACGAGTTACATGCCAAGGAATAACTGCGCCGTCCCGGCCGTTATAAATGAACCATTCGTCGGCCGCCATCATCTTTAGGCAGCAAGAGGGTCGATCTGGATGATGTAATGAGAGGCCTCTAGAGAGAGAGCGCGGCGCCCCAGTTGAAGAAGTTAGTTGGAAAAGATGCCGTCTCAATAATTCCGCCAAGGATAGCACTACTTTAAAGTACCTTGAATATTCATAACTTACTTACAAATCATGTACATACACAGACTTTCCAGTTGAAATAAAAATTATGTGAGTAAAACAAATTAGCTTACCGCTAATAATCTCCCACCAAAATGGGCGAGCGAAGTCGAAGCAAGATGATGGTCGAAGCGTGGTCGTACAAGAGCCCCGACCACATACACTGCATGCATAAACAACGCAGGGCAATTGACAAATAGGCTCAATATCGATCTGGGCGACGTAGTGAATATACTGAAAGACGACGACTTAATAAGGAGACTCAAAGCTAGAGAGAACAAGCAATCTTGCTGCACCGACGTAAAGAAAAAGTTCTGCAATTAGAAAGAGAGAGCGAGGCCTTCTCTGATTACCATTTATTTTAAAGGTGTAATTGCAGTGAGTCCCAATAAATGATTTTATCTGCCTATCAAATGGTTGCACAATGCTCAATAAAGTTTCTAACCATTTTTAAAATTCCTTTGCCTCTCAACAAAAACACACTTCACAAAACACAGTCAGAAACCATCACCATGACACCAACACTCCCACTCCTCCTCTTAACACTACTAACAACCACCACCCGCGCCACAATCACCCTCTCCACAACGGGCAAACAACTCCACTCCCGCGCCGCAGATTTTGGCCTCACTTTTGAATATGACCTGCAATACGTAGCGCTATTGCAATATGTGCCCGACGATATGCATTTATGTCATGGAGTGACGGAGATTCATCCGGATGGGGAGGAGGATGATAAGAGGGAGGTTATTACTGTGCCTTCTGAGGATGATGGCAACTCGACTGAGGATGGGAATGCTTATAGTACAGACAATGATAAGAAGAAGAACAAGAAGGGAGATGACAAGATTCACATTACACCCTCTCACGGTGTACCAGTGGCACTCCTTGCAAAACGTGGTCAATGCACCTATGAAACCAAGGCAAAGGTTGCTTCCACATTAACTAGTCCACATGGAGTAGTCAGATTTGTAATTGTATATGATGATAAAATGGAGGATGGAGAGCATTTGATCACCATGATGCCCAAGGATGGACATGATGAGGAGGCACGGAGGATGTATGAGGAGTTGGGGTTGGTGTTTGTTAGTTATGAGAGTGGCATGGGTGAGTTGTTGATTGATATGTTTTGTTACTATGCTGTGTTGTGTTGTTTGAGCTAGGCTACTTATATTGATCATTATTGGTTGCGGTCGTACTGTACTATTCGTCAACTTGACACTAACATCATGAACACTCCACCTCTCTCTCTCCTCTCTCTTCAATCTCAATCGACAGCCCTCCACGAATATCTAAACACACAACCATCCTACGTCAACAAACAAGGAGGACCCCAAATCCTAATCGACGGTACCGACGGATGGTTCCCCCCCTACAATCAATCCGCTGCATCATTCGCTTTCCTCCTAATGCTATTTGGATGTGTTTGTTCTTTTTCGGTATTCTTATCCACCTCCTCGGCAATGGGACGTGGGAATAACAGCAACAATAGTGAGGCGGTGAATGAACATCATTTATTCTTATTGGGTGGTGGAGGAGGGGATAACAACGGTGAAGAAGGGATGAATGGGACAGGAAGGAATACACGACGACGACGAGGGAATGGATTGCGGTTGTTAACTATGGAAGAGGTGGAGACTTTGCCGACGATTGAATATACGAGTTGTTCTTCCGAGAGTGATGTTATGAGTAGTAGTGAGGAAGAGGATCGACAGAGTGGTAGTTCTTCTTCACGAGGGTTGGAGTTGCGTGATAAGACGGACATGCCTTACTTGAATGATGATTTGGATGTGGAGGGGTTGGGGACACCTCATGGTGGGAATTCGCCTAGACGAGATGAGGAAGAGGATGATCAATTGAGTGGAGGAGGAGGAGGAGGATTATGTCAAGCACTTAAATCACCCAAGAAGGAAGATCCGTACTTTCGTCATGCGTCATGTTCCATTTGCTTAGATGAGTATGAGATGGGAGAGCAAATACGAGTCTTGCCGTGCCAACATACATTTCATTCCGAGTGCATCTTTCCTTGGTTGACGGAACGTAGTCCGACGTGTCCATTGTGCAAGGCCATGTTTGAGGCTGTGCATGTCGATGAGGAAGAGCAGCAGCAACAACAACAACAGCAAGAGCAGTCGGGGAGCAATGATACTGCTAACGATAACGAAGAAGAGCAATCGCTACAGACTGAAGCGAGTATCGGGGACGAAGGGGTTGCTGCCAGTGATCCAGAAGGCGCCAATAATAATGATAGCAGTGCTGAAACATCTCGAAGACGGACAACAACTGGATTATGGAGGAACTTGTTTGGTGCCAATGCTACTTCATCAAGAAGTGATGATGCTGCTGCTGCCAATGCAATGAATAATGAGGGAAATACGCTGGAGGAGCCATTGTTGCCTGATGTGTAAAGATGGACTGGTGATGTGGTGTAGATTAATCGATTGTGTTATTGTAAGAACAATGTATTTCTGTGAGATCTCATGGTAGCTCAATTGAAAGCTCATTCAATGCATAATGACGTAGACCGTTGAGAATAGCTGCAGCTCTCCTCACCTCGTTGGCCATCACTACTGTACTTCATCCCACGCAGACCCCATTCCTTCCGCATTCACCAAATCCTTGATATCTTGGCTTGTAGTGGTCGTAGGAAGGCATCTAGTGGTGATTTGGAATCCTCTCATCAAGCTCTATCGATAGGTGGTGGTTTGAGTGCATAATATCGATCTTTTGCCCATCAACTCAACTAAATCGACCCTTACAATCCGGATTTCAAGCCCCAGCCACATAACAATCGACATTCCAAATCCAGAAAGAGAGACAGTAATAACAATAAGACAACCATTCAAATCGTCTTTTCAAGCGCTATCGAATCAATTATAGTATAAACACAGCTCGGCCTCCCTGCGGTCGCCCTCGCAAAACACACTTAACGACAATCAGCGCCATCATGATTAGTTGGTTGGTCGAAGATCTCAAAAAGCGCCCGCATTAATCAGCGATGTCCAGAGAGTTGGCACGAGCGCATCCAACGCTTCGCTGAAGACACTTCTCCTAAAGCGGCGATGAACATGATTGGTTGATTGCTGTTATGATCCACCCCGACCAAGAACGCTTCGCTGAAGACACTTAAATGTTAATGCAGCGCCGTCAATGATTGGTTGGCACGTGTGGTTGTTGATGGGTTGCAGTAAGATCCAATGATAGTTGTTACATGTACCGTCAAATAATAAACGGTGCTTCGTTCTCCCTCTGGTCGAACTCGCTCTCCATCATCAACTTGCCTCGGCTGCGCTCGGCATGTTGTTGTTGCTCGTGGTTGTTGTTGCATTGCATCATAATATTCATAACATCCTCCTCCAACCCAAACGCCACACTCCACCAACAGCAACAACCACCACTCCAGCAGCAGCGGAACCGTTTGGGTTGGAGGAGGAGAGTTGTTGCTGCTGAGTGAGGAGTGGTTGTTGTTGCTGCTATTGATTAGAAGCGAGCCGACCGAAGGGAGGTGAGTCAGTAATGATGAGTGATAATAAGATGGATGGTACACCTGACTATCATTGGACGGTACACCTAACTATAATCATGTTGCACATTATGTTGATTGTCATATTATTATGCCGAGCGCAGCCGAGGCCAGTTAAAGAGCCCACTGCTCCTCTTTAAGTGTCTTCAGCGCAGCGTTTGATGCACTCGTAACTATTGTCATTGATCTTACTGCATTAAGGTGGGCGCTTTTTGAGATCTTACATCGTGCCAACCCATCATGTTCTCACTGCATTAAGGCGGGCGCTTTTTGAGATCTTCGTCCAGTCAACCCGTCTTTTTGTTGCGTCAATAATACCACTAATCGATAGAGATTGAAGAGAGCTTTCGAATGGTGGTCATATTGTATTTTGGTCAAAATTGAACCTATTGTTGAAAATCTGGCTGTCGGCTGGATTTGCAAGCCGCTGACGGCTATCTCACCCCCTTTCTGACCGAGAAGATCGGTCAAAGGTCGTCCAATGCGACTAAATATACGCCCAATCGATAGAGCAGCTCAAGGGCTTTCCAAAACGCCACTCATCATCGTCATTGGCCGCCTAGAGGAGAGGAGTAACGGCCATTGTTGTCATTTTGTGCAGTGCGGTGGCTTGAGCTGAGGTTTGAGGTGGTCGGTCATGTGCTTCGCAAAGAGCTTTCTTACGATCAAGATGTCCGTCTCAAAAAGTGCGCCATAGCTACCTTCTTCCGTCAAAATTCAAAAATGGCATCAACATCAACAAAACACTCTTAGCTAGGTGAGGTAACACACAACCAGCTCGCCCAGAGATGAAGACAGCTTGAAGATAGCTCATCGCAGACAGAGCAAGACGAACGGCCACAATCACCCTCTCCACAACGGGCAAACAGCTCCACTCCCGCGCCGCACATTTTGGCCTCACCTTTGAATACGACCTGCAATACGTAGCGCTATTGCAATATGTGCCCGACGATACGCATTTATGTCATGGAGTGACGGAGATTCATCCGGATGGGGAGGTGGATGATAAGAGGGAGGTTATTACTGTGCCTTCTGAGGAGGATGGCAACTCTACTGATGAGGATGGTCATGCTTATAGCACAGACAATGATAAGAAGAAGAACAAGAAGGGAGATGACAAGATTCACATTACACCCTCTCACGGTGTACCAGTCGCACTCCTTGCAAAACGTGGTCAATGCACCTATGAAACCAAGGCAAAGGTTGCTTCCACATTAACATCTCCTCATGGAGTAGTCAGATTTGTAATTGTATATGATGATAAAATGGAGGATGGAGAGCATTTGATCACCATGATGCCCAAGGATGGACATGATGAGGAGGCACGGAGGATGTATGAGGAGTTGGGGTTGGTGTTTGTTAGTTATGAGAGTGGCATGGGTGAGTTGTTGATTGATATGTTTTGTTACTATGCTGTGTTGTGTTGTTTGAGCTAGGCTACTTATATTGATCATTATTGGTTGCGGTCGTACTGTACTATTCGTCAACTTGACACTAACATCATGAACACTCCACCTCTCTCTCTCTTCAATCTCAATCGACAGCCCTCCACGAATATCTAAACACACAACCATCCTACGTCAACAAACAAGGAGGACCCCAAATCCTAATCGACGGTACCGACGGATGGTTCCCCCCCTACAATCAATCCGCTGCATCATTCGCTTTCCTCCTAATGCTATTTGGATGTGTTTGTTCTTTTTCGGTATTCTTATCCACCTCCTCGGCAATGGGACGTGGGAATAACAGCAACAATAGTGAGGCGGTGAATGAACATCATTTATTCTTATTGGGTGGTGGAGGAGGGGATAACAACGGTGAAGAAGGGATGAATGGGACAGGAAGGAATACACGACGACGACGAGGGAATGGATTGCGGTTGTTAACTATGGAAGAGGTGGAGACTTTGCCGACGATTGAATATACGAGTTGTTCTTCCGAGAGTGATGTTATGAGTAGTAGTGAGGAAGAGGATCGACAGAGTGGTAGTTCTTCTTCACGAGGGTTGGAGTTGCGTGATAAGACGGACATGCCTTACTTGAATGATGATTTGGATGTGGAGGGGTTGGGGACACCTCATGGTGGGAATTCGCCTAGACGAGATGAGGAAGAGGATGATCAATTGAGTGGAGGAGGAGGAGGAGGATTATGTCAAGCACTTAAATCACCCAAGAAGGAAGATCCGTACTTTCGTCATGCGTCATGTTCCATTTGCTTAGATGAGTATGAGATGGGAGAGCAAATACGAGTCTTGCCGTGCCAACATACATTTCATTCCGAGTGCATCTTTCCTTGGTTGACGGAACGTAGTCCGACGTGTCCATTGTGCAAGGCCATGTTTGAGGCTGTGCATGTCGATGAGGAAGAGCAGCAGCAACAACAACAACAGCAAGAGCAACAACAAGAGCAGTCGGGAAGCAATGATACTGATAACGGAGAAGTGCAATCGCTACAGACTGAAGCTAGTATCGGGGACGAAGGGGTTGCTGCCAGTGATCCAGAAGGCGCCAATAATAATGATAGCAGTGCTGAAACATCTCGAAGACGGACAACAACTGGATTATGGAGGAACTTGTTTGGTGCCAATGCTACTTCATCAAGAAGTGATGATGCTGCTGCTGCCAATGCAATGAATAATGAGGGAAATACGCTGGAGGAGCCATTGTTGCCTGATGTGTAAAGATGGACTGGTGATGTGGTGTAGATTAATCGATTGTGTTATTGTAAGAACAATGTATTTCTGTGAGATCTCATGGTAGCTCAATTGAAAGCTCATTCAATGCATAATGACGTAGACCGTTGAGAATAGCTGCAGCTCTCCTCACCTCGTTGGCCATCACTACTGTACTTCATCCCACGCAGACCCCATTCCTTCCGCATTCACCAAATCCTTGATATCTTGGCTTGTAGTGGTCGTAGGAAGGCATCTAGTGGTGATTTGGAATCCTCTCATCAAGCTCTATCGATAGGTGGTGGTTTGAGTGCATAATATCGATCTTTTGCCCATCAACTCAACTAAATCGACCCTTACAATCCGGATTTCAAGCCCCAGCCACATAACAATCGACATTCCAAATCCAGAAAGAGAGACAGTAATAACAATAAGACAACCATTCAAATCGTCTTTTCAAGCGCTATCGAATCAATTATAGTATAAACACAGCTCGGCCTCCCTGCGGTCGCCCTCGCAAAACACACTTAACGACAATCAGCGCCATCATGATTAGTTGGTTGGTCGAAGATCTCAAAAAGCGCCCGCATTAATCAGCGATGTCCAGAGAGTTGGCACGAGCGCATCCAACGCTTCGCTGAAGACACTTCTCCTAAAGCGGCGATGAACATGATTGGTTGATTGCTGTTATGATCCACCCCGACCAAGAACGCTTCGCTGAAGACACTTAAATGTTAATGCAGCGCCGTCAATGATTGGTTGGCACGTGTGGTTGTTGATGGGTTGCAGTAAGATCCAATGATAGTTGTTACATGTACCGTCAAATAATAAACGGTGCTTCGTTCTCCCTCTGGTCGAACTCGCTCTCCATCATCAACTTGCCTCGGCTGCGCTCGGCATGTTGTTGTTGCTCGTGGTTGTTGTTGCATTGCATCATAATATTCATAACATCCTCCTCCAACCCAAACGCCACACTCCACCAACAGCAACAACCACCACTCCAGCAGCAGCGGAACCGTTTGGGTTGGAGGAGGAGAGTTGTTGCTGCTGAGTGAGGAGTGGTTGTTGTTGCTGCTATTGATTAGAAGCGAGCCGACCGAAGGGAGGTGAGTCAGTAATGATGAGTGATAATAAGATGGATGGTACACCTGACTATCATTGGACGGTACACCTAACTATAATCATGTTGCACATTATGTTGATTGTCATATTATTATGCCGAGCGCAGCCGAGGCCAGTTAAAGAGCCCACTGCTCCTCTTTAAGTGTCTTCAGCGCAGCGTTTGATGCACTCGTAACTATTGTCATTGATCTTACTGCATTAAGGTGGGCGCTTTTTGAGATCTTACATCGTGCCAACCCATCATGTTCTCACTGCATTAAGGCGGGCGCTTTTTGAGATCTTCGTCCAGTCAACCCGTCTTTTTGTTGCGTCAATAATACCACTAATCGATAGAGATTGAAGAGAGCTTTCGAATGGTGGTCATATTGTATTTTGGTCAAAATTGAACCTATTGTTGAAAATCTGGCTGTCGGCTGGATTTGCAAGCCGCTGACGGCTATCTCACCCCCTTTCTGACCGAGAAGATCGGTCAAAGGTCGTCCAATGCGACTAAATATACGCCCAATCGATAGAGCAGCTCAAGGGCTTTCCAAAACGCCACTCATCATCGTCATTGGCCGCCTAGAGGAGAGGAGTAACGGCCATTGTTGTCATTTTGTGCAGTGCGGTGGCTTGAGCTGAGGTTTGAGGTGGTCGGTCATGTGCTTCGCAAAGAGCTTTCTTACGATCAAGATGTCCGTCTCAAAAAGTGCGCCATAGCTACCTTCTTCCGTCAAAATTCAAAAATGGCATCAACATCAACAAAACACTCTTAGCTAGGTGAGGTAACACACAACCAGCTCGCCCAGAGATGAAGACAGCTTGAAGATAGCTCATCGCAGACAGAGCAAGACGAACGGCCACAATCACCCTCTCCACAACGGGCAAACAGCTCCACTCCCGCGCCGCACATTTTGGCCTCACCTTTGAATACGACCTGCAATACGTAGCGCTATTGCAATATGTGCCCGACGATACGCATTTATGTCATGGAGTGACGGAGATTCATCCGGATGGGGAGGTGGATGATAAGAGGGAGGTTATTACTGTGCCTTCTGAGGAGGATGGCAACTCTACTGATGAGGATGGTCATGCTTATAGCACAGACAATGATAAGAAGAAGAACAAGAAGGGAGATGACAAGATTCACATTACACCCTCTCACGGTGTACCAGTCGCACTCCTTGCAAAACGTGGTCAATGCACCTATGAAACCAAGGCAAAGGTTGCTTCCACATTAACATCTCCTCATGGAGTAGTCAGATTTGTAATTGTATATGATGATAAAATGGAGGATGGAGAGCATTTGATCACCATGATGCCCAAGGATGGACATGATGATGAGGAGGCACGGAGGATGTATGAGGAGTTGGGGTTGGTGTTTGTTAGTTATGAGAGTGGCATGGGTGAGTTGTTGTTGATTGATATGTTTTGTTACTATGCTGTGTTGTGTTGTCTGAGCTAGGCTACTTATATTGATCATTATTGGCTGTGGTTGTACTACTTATTCGTTCACTTGACACTAACATCATGAACACACACACTCTCTCTCTCTTCAATCTCAATCGACAGCCCTCCACGAATATCTAAACACACAACCATCCTACGTCAACAAACAAGGAGGACCCCAAATCCTAATCGACGGTACCGACGGATGGTTCCCCCCCTACAATCAATCCGCTGCATCATTCGCTTTCCTCCTAATGCTATTTGGATGTGTTTGTTCTTTTTCGGTATTCTTATCCACCTCCTCGGCAATGGGACGTGGGAATAACAGCAACAATAGTGAGGCGGTGAATGAACATCATTTATTCTTATTGGGTGGTGGAGGAGGGGATAACAACGGTGAAGAAGGGATGAATGGGACAGGAAGGAATACACGACGACGACGAGGGAATGGATTGCGGTTGTTAACTATGGAAGAGGTGGAGACTTTGCCGACGATTGAATATACGAGTTGTTCTTCCGAGAGTGATGTTATGAGTAGTAGTGAGGAAGAGGATCGACAGAGTGGTAGTTCTTCTTCACGAGGGTTGGAGTTGCGTGATAAGACGGACATGCCTTACTTGAATGATGATTTGGATGTGGAGGGGTTGGGGACACCTCATGGTGGGAATTCGCCTAGACGAGATGAGGAAGAGGATGATCAATTGAGTGGAGGAGGAGGAGGAGGATTATGTCAAGCACTTAAATCACCCAAGAAGGAAGATCCGTACTTTCGTCATGCGTCATGTTCCATTTGCTTAGATGAGTATGAGATGGGAGAGCAAATACGAGTCTTGCCGTGCCAACATACATTTCATTCCGAGTGCATCTTTCCTTGGTTGACGGAACGTAGTCCGACGTGTCCATTGTGCAAGGCCATGTTTGAGGCTGTGCATGTCGATGAGGAAGAGCAGCAGCAACAACAACAACAGCAAGAGCAGTCGGGGAGCAATGATACTGCTAACGATAACGAAGAAGAGCAATCGCTACAGACTGAAGCGAGTATCGGGGACGAAGGGGTTGCTGCCAGTGATCCAGAAGGCGCCAATAATAATGATAGCAGTGCTGAAACATCTCGAAGACGGACAACAACTGGATTATGGAGGAACTTGTTTGGTGCCAATGCTACTTCATCAAGAAGTGATGATGCTGCTGCTGCCAATGCAATGAATAATGAGGGAAATACGCTGGAGGAGCCATTGTTGCCTGATGTGTAAAGATGGACTGGTGATGTGGTGTAGATTAATCGATTGTGTTATTGTAAGAACAATGTATTTCTGTGAGATCTCATGGTAGCTCAATTGAAAGCTCATTCAATGCATAATGACGTAGACCGTTGAGAATAGCTGCAGCTCTCCTCACCTCGTTGGCCATCACTACTGTACTTCATCCCACGCAGACCCCATTCCTTCCGCATTCACCAAATCCTTGATATCTTGGCTTGTAGTGGTCGTAGGAAGGCATCTAGTGGTGATTTGGAATCCTCTCATCAAGCTCTATCGATAGGTGGTGGTTTGAGTGCATAATATCGATCTTTTGCCCATCAACTCAACTAAATCGACCCTTACAATCCGGATTTCAAGCCCCAGCCACATAACAATCGACATTCCAAATCCAGAAAGAGAGACAGTAATAACAATAAGACAACCATTCAAATCGTCTTTTCAAGCGCTATCGAATCAATTATAGTATAAACACAGCTCGGCCTCCCTGCGGTCGCCCTCGCAAAACACACTTAACGACAATCAGCGCCATCATGATTAGTTGGTTGGTCGAAGATCTCAAAAAGCGCCCGCATTAATCAGCGATGTCCAGAGAGTTGGCACGAGCGCATCCAACGCTTCGCTGAAGACACTTCTCCTAAAGCGGCGATGAACATGATTGGTTGATTGCTGTTATGATCCACCCCGACCAAGAACGCTTCGCTGAAGACACTTAAATGTTAATGCAGCGCCGTCAATGATTGGTTGGCACGTGTGGTTGTTGATGGGTTGCAGTAAGATCCAATGATAGTTGTTACATGTACCGTCAAATAATAAACGGTGCTTCGTTCTCCCTCTGGTCGAACTCGCTCTCCATCATCAACTTGCCTCGGCTGCGCTCGGCATGTTGTTGTTGCTCGTGGTTGTTGTTGCATTGCATCATAATATTCATAACATCCTCCTCCAACCCAAACGCCACACTCCACCAACAGCAACAACCACCACTCCAGCAGCAGCGGAACCGTTTGGGTTGGAGGAGGAGAGTTGTTGCTGCTGAGTGAGGAGTGGTTGTTGTTGCTGCTATTGATTAGAAGCGAGCCGACCGAAGGGAGGTGAGTCAGTAATGATGAGTGATAATAAGATGGATGGTACACCTGACTATCATTGGACGGTACACCTAACTATAATCATGTTGCACATTATGTTGATTGTCATATTATTATGCCGAGCGCAGCCGAGGCCAGTTAAAGAGCCCACTGCTCCTCTTTAAGTGTCTTCAGCGCAGCGTTTGATGCACTCGTAACTATTGTCATTGATCTTACTGCATTAAGGTGGGCGCTTTTTGAGATCTTACATCGTGCCAACCCATCATGTTCTCACTGCATTAAGGCGGGCGCTTTTTGAGATCTTCGTCCAGTCAACCCGTCTTTTTGTTGCGTCAATAATACCACTAATCGATAGAGATTGAAGAGAGCTTTCGAATGGTGGTCATATTGTATTTTGGTCAAAATTGAACCTATTGTTGAAAATCTGGCTGTCGGCTGGATTTGCAAGCCGCTGACGGCTATCTCACCCCCTTTCTGACCGAGAAGATCGGTCAAAGGTCGTCCAATGCGACTAAATATACGCCCAATCGATAGAGCAGCTCAAGGGCTTTCCAAAACGCCACTCATCATCGTCATTGGCCGCCTAGAGGAGAGGAGTAACGGCCATTGTTGTCATTTTGTGCAGTGCGGTGGCTTGAGCTGAGGTTTGAGGTGGTCGGTCATGTGCTTCGCAAAGAGCTTTCTTACGATCAAGATGTCCGTCTCAAAAAGTGCGCCATAGCTACCTTCTTCCGTCAAAATTCAAAAATGGCATCAACATCAACAAAACACTCTTAGCTAGGTGAGGTAACACACAACCAGCTCGCCCAGAGATGAAGACAGCTTGAAGATAGCTCATCGCAGACAGAGCAAGACGAACGGCCACAATCACCCTCTCCACAACGGGCAAACAGCTCCACTCCCGCGCCGCACATTTTGGCCTCACCTTTGAATACGACCTGCAATACGTAGCGCTATTGCAATATGTGCCCGACGATACGCATTTATGTCATGGAGTGACGGAGATTCATCCGGATGGGGAGGTGGATGATAAGAGGGAGGTTATTACTGTGCCTTCTGAGGAGGATGGCAACTCTACTGATGAGGATGGTCATGCTTATAGCACAGACAATGATAATGATACGAAGAAGGGAGATGACAAGATTCACATTACACCCTCTCACGGTGTACCAGTCGCACTCCTTGCAAAGCGTGGTCAATGCACCTATGAAACCAAGGCAAAGGTTGCTTCCACATTAACATCTCCTCATGGAGTAGTCAGATTTGTAATTGTATATGATGATAAAATGGAGGATGGAGAGCATTTGATCACCATGATGCCCAAGGATGGACATGATGATGAGGAGGCACGGAGGATGTATGAGGAGTTGGGGTTGGTGTTTGTTAGTTATGAGAGTGGCATGGGTGAGTTGTTGTTGATTGATATGTTTTGTTGTTATGCTGTGTTGTGTTGTCTGAGCTAGGCTACTTATATTGATCATTATTGGCTGTGGTTGTACTACTTATTCGTTCACTTGACACTAACATCATGAACACACACACTCTCTCTCTCTCTCTCTCTCTCTCTCCTCAACCAAAGCCCTCCACGAATATCTAAACACACAACCATCCTACGTCAACAAACAAGGAGGACCCCAAATCCTAATCGACGGTACCGACGGGTGGTTCCCCCCCTACAATCAATCCGCTGCATCATTCGCTTTCCTCCTAATGCTATTTGGATGTGTTTGTTCTTTTTCGGTATTCTTATCCACCTCCTCGGCCATGGGACGTGGGAATAACAACAACAATAGTGAGGCGGTGAATGAACATCATTTATTCTTATTAGGTGGTGGAGGAGGAGATAACAATGGTGAAGAAGGGATGAATGGGACAGGAAGGAATACACGACGACGACGTGGGAATGGATTGCGGTTGTTAACTATGGAAGAGGTGGAGACTTTGCCCACGATTGAATATACGAGTTGTTCTTCCGAGAGTGATGTTATGAGTAGTAGTGAGGAAGAGGATCGACAGAGTGGTAGTTCTTCTTCACGGGGGTTGGAGTTGCGTGATAAGACGGACATGCCTTACTTGAATGATGATTTGGATGTGGAGGGGTTGGGGACACCTCATGGTGGGAATTCGCCTAGACGAGATGAGGAAGAGGAGGATCAGTTCAGTGGAGGAGGAGGAGGAGGATTATGTCAAGCACTTAAATCACCCAAGAAGGAAGATCCGTACTTTCGTCATGCGTCATGTTCCATTTGCTTAGATGAGTATGAGATGGGAGAGCAAATACGAGTCTTGCCGTGCCAACATACATTTCATTCCGAGTGCATCTTTCCTTGGTTGACGGAACGTAGTCCGACGTGTCCATTGTGCAAGGCCATGTTTGAGGCTGTGCATGTCGATGAGGAAGAGCAGCAGCAACAACAACAACAGCAAGAGCAGTCGGGGAGCAATGATACTGCTAACGATAACGAAGAAGAGCAATCGCTACAGACTGAAGCGAGTATCGGGGACGAAGGGGTTGCTGCCAGTGATCCAGAAGGCGCCAATAATGATGATAGCAGTGCTGAAACATCTCGAAGACGGACAACAACTGGATTATGGAGGAACTTGTTTGGTGCCAATGCTACTTCATCAAGAAGTGATGATGCTGCTGCTGCCAATGCAATCAATAATGAGGGAAATACGCTGGAGGAGCCATTGTTGCCTGATGTGTAAAGATGGACTGGTGATGTGGTGTAGATTAATCGATTGTGTTATTGTAAGAACAATGTATTTCTGTGAGATCTCATGTTAATTTGTTGTTGTAATTGATGTCGGAGCATAATGAATTCATCAAGTATGAATGGGAGTGGAGGATCAAAACCACCAACGCTAGAGACTCGAGTCCTATTGCTATTGGCAAATCCGACCCAAAGCTACGAAGTACATGCTGCTGCCCAACACAACTCATGTTTGCTTGACTCTAGTCTGAAATCTTGGGGTGTGTATGTGTGTGGCGTGCTCTTTGTGTCCTCCAAAGCAGACTTTCCAGCTTCAACCGGCACTGACGTTGTCTGCACTTGAAGGCTAAGCCGACCGAGCCGACGAGCGACGCCCAACGACCAACAACCAACAACCACAAAAAACCAAAATAAAAACGCAGCAATCACCGGTGCCTCGGCAACACTCTAGGTACATCGTGGTCATCTACAGATCTATCCTCTTGCATGCCTATGATGATGGCCGCCGACGGATGGTACATTTATTACGGCAGGGACGGCGAAGTTATTCCTCCTGATGTAACTCGTGTCCGCATTCATGAATCCCTCACAGTCATTCCCGCTCGGGCATTTGATGATGAGAATCCAAGCATCGAAAAATTGGAATGTCATGATCATGTCAAAGCAGTTGAAAGACACGCATTATGGAACTGCCCTTCTTTGAGACGAGTAATCATGCCGGGAGTTGAAGTTGTTGCGTACGAGGCATTCAATGAGTGTGAAGCCCTGACGGATGTTGAATGTGATAAGCTGGAAATAATTGAAAGCAGTGCATTCTTTGGCTGCAAATCTTTGAGGATCATCAATCTGCCATCTGCCAGGGTAGTTGAGGGGTGGGCATTGGCTGATTGTACAGCGCTGACAAATGTAAAATTTGGTAAAGAGCTGGAATCAATCGGAGGGTTGGCATTCTTTGGCTGCACCTCGCTGCAGCGCATCACTATCCCATTGAAAGATGGTATAATTACTGAGGATGATACATTCCGAGGATGTGAAAATTTGAAGCACGTAGATCTGGTTGAGGGAGAACTGCATGAAACTATTGCTTATTTACAATTGGAAGAATGGAGAAATGACATGAACGAAGATATTAATTCAATCAATCAGATACTTCCCACTACACCTGCTGGGGATGATTTTGATAATGTGGATGGGGGAATGGCCCAAGCAGTGCGAATGTGGATCAGAGCAGTTCTTGGCAAAATTATTCACTACAAAGCACAGCATCAACGCGTATTGGAAGAGGCTGCTACTACACTCCAGGTTGCTTTGCCCCAAGATATTGTGATCAAGAATGTCCTCCCTTTCCTGGAGTTACCATCATACACTTTTGAAGTGGGGGATCACGAAGATGAAGGATGAAGAAGACGATAGTGAATGAAGACTACGTTGATAATATTGACGAAGTCCAATCCTCCTATTGAAGTGCCTTCTTTCTCGGGGCAGGACAAGTTGTGTAGTTAGGACAGCAGTATGTCGATTGAAATGGCAATCAGTTTTAGTTGTCTCACGGCTTGTTGATTGCTTCGACTTCGCTCGCCCATTTTGGTGGGAGATTATTAGTAGTAAGCTAATTTGTTTTCTTCACATAATTTAATTATTTCAACTGGATGAATTTGTAGCGCCTTGTAAGTTGTTAAGTATTAATATTCAAGCACGGACAGGATTCAAGGTACTTTAAAGTAGTGCTATCTGGCGGAATAATTGAGATGGCTTCTTTTCCAACAACTTCTTCAACTGGCCTGGAAATGGCGCCGAGCTACGCCGACCACCGACCACACAACATCCACAATCCACACAACAACACACAACAGCACAACGCTTGCTACACCTGGCAACATTACATTGCATCATCCAGATCATCCAGATAGACCCTCTTGCTGCCTAAAGATGATGATGGCGGCCGACGGATGGTCCATTTATAACGGCCGTGACGGCGAAGTTATTCCTCCTGGTGTAACTCGTGTCCGCATTCATGAATCCGTCACAGTCATTCCTGCAGAGGCATTTCAAGGAAATCGTCACATCAAAGAAGTAGATTTTCATTATCGTGTCAAAAAAGTTGAAGACTACGCATTCCGTAATTGCCCTTCTCTGATACGAGTAATAATGCCGGGCGTCGAAGTTGTTGAGAATGAGGCATTCTGTGGCTGTGAAGCTCTGGCAATTGTTGAATGTGATAAGTTGGAAATAATTAGACACCATGCATTCAGTGGCTGCGAATCTTTGAGGAGCATCGACCTGCCATCCGCCAAGATCATTGGGGGTACTGTATTTAACTATTGTACAGCCCTAACGGATGTTAAATTTGGTAAAGAGCTGGAATCAATCGGATGGTGTGCATTCCGTGTCTGCACCTCTCTGGAACGAATCATCATCCCATTGAAAGATGGCATGATTACTGAGAATGATACATTCCAAGACTGTGAAAATTTGAAGCACGTTGATCTGGTTAAGGGAGAACTGCATGAAACCACAGCCGCTTTGCTGTTAGAAGAATGGAAAAATGATGTGAACGAAGAAATCAATTCAATCAATCAAATTCTTTCAAATGCACCTGCTGGAGATGATGTTGATAATGTGGGGGGAAAGGCCCGGGCAATACGAAGGTGGATTAGATCAGTTCTCCGCAAAATCATTCAGTACAAAGCACAGCATTTTAGCTTATTGGAAGAGGCTGCCGCAAGACTCAAGCTTACATTGCCCCAAGATATTGTGATGAATAATGTTCTCCCTTTCCTGGAGTTGCCATCATACACGTTTGAATTGGGGGATCACGAAGATGAAGAAGAAAATAGTGACAATGAAGACGGCGTTGATGATATGGACGATGAAGAATCCTCCTATTGAATTGCCTTCTTTCTCGGCAGGACGAGTTGTGTGTAGCACAGCAGTATGTCGATTGAAATGGCAATCATCAAAGCATGTTGTTAGTTGTCGTCATCGGGCTTGCTGCTTGCTTGGACTTGCTCGCCCATTGGGGGAGATTATTAAGTAGCAGTAAGCTAATTATATACTTACAAATAATTTCAGCTGATAGTCATTGAGAGACGGCATTCCCATTTCTTTCCTCTCGAAAGGAAAGCCGCTCACACAAATGTTCTACGATCAGACCTCAGACCTACCAGTACATACATACTGTGTCAGATCGCTTGTTGTATTTGCAAAAAAAGTACATAAATGAAAATGACGTGGTTCTATCATTCCTCAGCAAGTTCCGGTACTAAAATGTACTTAGCGTCGAAGCAAGACAATCCAGACACTTTGAGAGAAGCAGGCGAGGTACTTACATAGGCCTCATCTACCAAAACCGCTGCACAAAGAACCCTGCCTTTAGTAGCGGGCAACATGAAGCATGAAGCTTGAAGCATTACATTCGTTCTTACACTTCTAAAAGGAGAGATTCACTGTCAGCCAACGACATCAAGTAGTTGATTAATCAGCAACATCGTACAAGCCAAAGAGCAGTTAATTACACCGATTCAAACATATAAATATCATGGATTCAAGCATCCAAAATAGGCGGCTAAAGGCTAATGACCTCGCTCGGAGATCAAGTGATGACTTCTGCAAGGCCTATGGGCAAGCTCCGCTGGACTTGATTGCACCATTCGAGAGAGATGAGATAATTATCGGCCGAAGGGTAGGATCTGGATCGTTCTCTTTTGTGTATGAGATTCAAACTTTTCATCTGCGTCCTGATCAATCCGACATATATACCGAAGAACAGGTAGAGCGGAGAGAGGCAACCGTCCGGTCCGTTAACTATGGTGCAAAGTATGTGATGAAGTGCCTCAAGGACGAGTTAGAACATTCAGAAGACGAAGATCTATTCATCGAAGCTGCTCAAGATATTGCTCACGAAGCTGAGATGTTGGCGGCCGTATCTCATCCCAACATCGTCAAGCTCCACGGAGTCATTGCGAACCGTCATGACGCCTTTCTTGATGGTGCGTCTTCATTCTTCATCATCCTAGAACGGCTTGAGCGCACCTTATCAGATGAAATTGAAGTTTGGGCAAAGGAGAAGAACTCCTTCAATCCCAAAAGGTCTCTCAAGTCATTGAGTAGCAGCTTCACTACTGGCATCAGCGGGCACAGCAGCAGCGGGGCGTTAGACAAGCTCGAGAAAGATTCAGGAGCGGAAGGAGATGATGCAGGATCTCTTGACAATCGAATCCGCACTGCCTCTTTTCTTGCTGGTGCTGTTGAATACCTACATTCTCAAAGAATCATATTTCATGATCTCAAACCAGACAACGTAGGCTTTGACATGCTCGGCAATCTCAAATTGTTCGATTTTGGCCTCGCTAGGTTTATGCCTGAGTATGGTGGTGCATATGAAGACTTGTATGAGATGAACGGTGCTGGAACCCCAAGATTTTCTGCACCTGAAGTGTTCTTTGAAAAGCCGTACAACCTCAAGGCGGATGTCTATTCATTTGGTGTGGTGTTGTGGGAGATCATGTGTCTGAAGAAACCATTTGCAAAATGTAAGCACAGGAAAGAGTTTGAAAAGGCTTTGAAAAGTGTTGACAAGGTTCTTGCCATCAATCGAAAGTGGCCTCGATCGATACAAGACCCTATCCGCCGAAGTCTCTCAGGAGATCATGCTGAGCGTCCAACAATGAGGGAAATTTGCAATGTTCTTAATGACTGCGTTCTTGGATTAGAGGATTCTGAGTTTGAGAACACTGATACTACTTCGTCTTTAACTAGGAGCAAAAGTTTTGTCCTTCCTTCGCGGCTGTCTTCCAAAGGAATTATTCGAAAATTTGGATCGACGTTAACTTCTGCTGTGTCAGCTACTCCCATTAAGAATGATGACACGTACAGGCGCCATTTGTCTGAAACATCTGGAACAGGAAGCACAATCGGCACATTTGAAGATTTTCTACTTCAAGAGAGTGAGAAAAAAGAACGGGAGCTGGAGCAGGAACAGAGTCTACACAGTCTACAAGAAGATGTTTTGGAAGTATGAAGAATAACACTACCTGCTGTGAAAATAAATAGGAGTACTTATGTAGGATGCATTTGTTCAATAACATCCAACACACCAAATACACCTTTTTGTCACCTCAAATCAAAGCTCTAGGTTATAACAACATCAGACACTTGCCCTTGTGTACTTCAGAACCAAATACGTAAGCCCGGAGCACGTGGACGGTGCCGTTGTGGTCTCGCTGCCATCTGCCATCTGCCATCCGTCCAGCCAACAGCGAAACGGTGGAAGGGGAGAAAGACGGGTGTTGCTTTCCGTACTGATTTCCGCTCTGCTTTCCATAGATACTTCTTTGTCGGAGATGGGAACGGAAGCAAAATCGTTAAGTTGAGAACTTTGGCGAAATAGAACGAAGGAAGGTAAGAACCACATTGCATATCTCTCAACAACTCCGAAAGATCCCCTGAACCCTGAACATCAACTTCAAGCTTCAGTACATTACAGCCTCTAGAGAACACAGGACATCAGAGGCGTCAACTTCCTCCTCTTGGCTGCTTGCATAATGCAGATGGAGAGCAAGCGGAATTACTTACCTCTAGGCAATGCTTAAACAGTGTTTTGTGTGCAGTTGGAATCTAGTAGGTGGTCAGTTCATAGTTCATTTTACTTAGCGGGAACAAATTTTGTTACTTGCATTTTGTTACTTGCTCTCAGATGATACATCATAATGTTGTTTACAAGTATTGCTTGATCTAGTGATTAAAAGACTATTAAGCTGAGTCTCTGCGTATATCTTGAATGCTACACTACTGAATTGATAAATTCTCATGATGGATGCCTCAGGCTTCGGCTTCGGGATCTCGAGATAGGATTCTTACATCAAGCGACCGAGTAACTGTCCGAAATCAGCCAGATCGATGTCATTTCTGTTGCCAGCGACAGGTGAATCCAATACACCAGCACTGTCTATTGGAAGTGGTTCCAGACACATCTGATCTATTTTTTCAAATCCACTGATTCTGCTTTGACTTGGAAGTGGGTCTTTTTCGTCAGAAAACATCGTGTTGAGTATGTCATCAAACACTTCATCTTTGACTGGTGCAGGGGCAACATAGCCCCTCGTGTAACTGAAATGTCTCCAACTATTAGGAGCACTGACATCCTCGTAGACACCATCCTCCTCGCTGTAATCACTCGCTCCTTCTGAGCTGTCTTCCGACGGTACTTGCACGAGTGCCTCTTTTGGTACAGCTTCGGTTGCCTCCCTACCCTTGGCTTTGACGCGAGACCGGGATATTTTGGCAATTAATTCAGGGCGCCCTCGGATAAAGCACTCGTGGTGCCAGCACGCATGGTCTTGGCCTTTTACAATCCTGAGGGAGGTGAGAAAAGATTCTAGCGTCAGATTGCAAAAGATAACGGTTCAATTGATGATGAGAAAAGTAATGCAGACCTTACCGACTGAAGCCCCATAGATTCAACTGTCTCTGGAAAGAGCGATACTTTGTTGCCTTGAAGAATTTAGGTACTACCAAGTCCATGAATTTGGCTGGATCTTTCACGTGGAATGATCGACCGTGCGGAAGCCAAGATACCATGTGCGATAAGCCAAGACTGTCAACTGACTCAAGCATCTCGTAGAGCTTCGATGGAAACTTATCGCTCCTGGCTAGGCCGGTTGAGCTATTAGATCTGGAACGGCTCCGGCCGATTGGCACAGTATCAGTATTTGCCATTGCTGCTGCTGTGTACTTATGACTAAGAATATTATTGTTGACCGAATTCTTCTCGCCAGTTGTGTGTGCAAGTTGCACTAGAGAGAGGACCTGCTGCAACTCTCAGCGATACATACTTGCAAGCACTGCTGTGTAAGTTCAATCAATGAGAAAAATGAATGTTGGATTGCTGTAGAGTTCGCATGCCGAAAGATAAGTAGTACCGTCTAGAGAGTATTCCGGCAATCAGAAATGTCGGCCAATTAGGTTAGTACCGGGCTTGGCAGAAGCTCGCTTGGCATTGAATGACGTTGATGCGGGTGACATCTAGGTACAATAGTACATACATAGTGACATCGGGCTACTTATCTCAGTCAGTCGTAATAATAACTTTTTAACTCACTCTCCATCGATCCCTTTTAGAAGAGGTGTTCAGCCAGGTACAATACTTAGGCAGAGCGTCAGCAATAATCACCCTCAAATTTTCTTTGTCCACCGCCCGGGAGAACAAAATTCGAAGAAACATCAGCTTACATAACTCACCACACGTGTAGCCAGACGAAATATAACTCAGCGTTAGATTTGATGGAATCAATCTCAGCACATACATACATCAATTCTGATACAACATCACAGCTCCTCCAACATGCTCTTGGTTAAAGCCATAATCATCTGTATACATATTCCCTTGCGATTCGCCTGCTCATCTGTGAACAGCCCAAAGAGCAGCTCTCCAGCATCCTCTAGCCCACCAACCTTTTCCGCTGCATCAAGGAGGGACACCTTATCCGAATCAAGACTTGCCTTATCTAGAGATGTAACCTCATCTGGGATTTGATCAGACGATATGGCACCACCCAGGATTACCTTGTTCATCATTTCTTGTCCATTATCACCTGCAAAGGCACCACCTCCGACGAAGGAGCATCCTCAATACATTTGCGGCTAGTCCTCGACGTTTTGCCTTGGTGAGCTGTATGTGCTCATCGTATTGATCGGTCTGATTCTTTTCCAGCACTTCCTCATCTTCATGAGCATTTTGTTAGATTTTGAAGACGCACATGGGCGGTGGACGCGCCTTGTATGATAGATGTGGTCTCGCTGCAATCTGCAATGGCCATCTGCCATCTGATGAGGCGGGTGGAAGGAGAGACAGACGGGGCTTTCCGGCTAGCTTTCCGCTCGCTCTGCTTTCCATAGATACTTCTTTGTCTGGAAATGGAAACGGAAGCAAAACCGCAACAGAACTTTGGCGAAAGAGAATGAAGGAAGGTGAGAACCACATTGCTTCTAGATACAGTCTCTCAAAAACTCCGATAGATCCCAATGAACAACTTGAAGAAGTAATAAGTAAGTACATAGCCTCCTACATTACAACCTACTCGGAAGAAGAAGTGAAGCAGAAGGCTATGCATCCACAGAACATCAGAGATCTGGAGCGAGGCGTCGACTTCTCCGATCACAGCTACTTGCTTAATGGAGATGGAGAGCAAGCGGAATTACTTACCTCTAGGCAAGGGAACAAATTTTGTTACTTGCTCTCAGATGATACTTCATGATGTTGTTTACAAGTATTGCTTGATCTAGTGATTAAAAGACTATTAAGCTGAGTCTCTGCGTATATCTTGAATGCTACACTACTGAATTGATAAATTCTCATGATGGATGCCTCAGGCTTCGGCTTCGGGATCTCGAGATAGGATTCTTACATCAAGCGACCGAGTAACTGTCCGAAATCAGCCAGATCGATGTCATTTCTGTTGCCAGCGACAGGTGAATCCAATACACCAGCACTGTCTATTGGAAGTGGTTCCAGACACATCTGATCTATTTTTTCAAATCCACTGATTCTGCTTTGACTTGGAAGTGGGTCTTTTTCGTCAGAAAACATCGTGTTGAGTATGTCATCAAACACTTCATCTTTGACTGGTGCAGGGGCAACATAGCCCCTCGTGTAACTGAAATGTCTCCAACTATTAGGAGCACTGACATCCTCGTAGACACCATCCTCCTCGCTGTAATCACTCGCTCCTTCTGAGCTGTCTTCCGACGGTACTTGCACGAGTGCCTCTTTTGGTACAGCTTCGGTTGCCTCCCTACCCTTGGCTTTGACGCGAGACCGGGATATTTTGGCAATTAATTCAGGGCGCCCTCGGATAAAGCACTCGTGGTGCCAGCACGCATGGTCTTGGCCTTTTACAATCCTGAGGGAGGTGAGAAAAGATTCTAGCGTCAGATTGCAAAAGATAACGGTTCAATTGATGATGAGAAAAGTAATGCAGATCTTACCGACTGAAGCCCCATAGATTCAACTGTCTCTGGAAAGAGCGATACTTTGTTGCCTTGAAGAATTTAGGTACTACCAAGTCCATGAATTTGGCTGGATCTTTCACGTGGAATGATCGACCGTGCGGAAGCCAAGATACCATGTGCGATAAGCCAAGACTGTCAACTGACTCAAGCATCTCGTAGAGCTTCGATGGAAACTTATCGCTCCTGGCTAGGCCGGTTGAGCTATTAGATCTGGAACGGCTCCGGCCGATTGGCACAGTATCAGTATTTGCCATTGCTGCTGCTGTGTACTTATGACTAAGAATATTATTGTTGACCGAATTCTTCTCGCCAGTTGTGTGTGCAAGTTGCACTAGAGAGAGGACCTGCTGCAACTCTCAGCGATACATACTTGCAAGCACTGCTGTGTAAGTTCAATCAATGAGAAAAATGAATGTTGGATTGCTGTAGAGTTCGCATGCTGAAAGATAAGTAGTACCGTCTAGAGAGTATTCCGGCAATCAGAAATGTCGGCCACTTAGTTTAGTACCGGGCTTGGCAGAAGGCTTTAAAAGGTTAACTCTGAGTACCTTTGACCTTTTTGAACTGAATACCGGAAGACTTTTCAGGTAAGGTTTAGCCTTAGTTTAACTCGCCGAATAGAAGCAGCTGGGAAGAAGCTGAGGAATGATGGGGATAAGAAGGGATAATAAATGTCACACAATACATACATATTTATTATATAGATGCAACAACCCTCGTAGTACTTAGTAGCATATCATACACGAAGATGCATCTCTAGCTGAGCGCAACATCCTCCAATTATTGAACAATAGACTTCGTAAATTGCTCGGAATATTAATAACAACTCCTACTCCTACCTTTGCCTTGGAGTGTGCACATTTTGGAGGCTCCTGTCCTGTCAGCGTGACCCTTGACGCCCCAGCACAATAACAGCGCCTACAGTGACTAAGACCCATTCTAACCACAGATTTGCCACCCTCGGAGACTCAACAAGAAAGTCATGATGGGTATCGATGACGAAGAAGGAAGAGAGCTACATCTACATTTTTGTGCTATTGAGCGGTGCTTCGGGTTCCTCGCTGTCGGCTATCGTTGATTATTGCTGCGTTGACTGCTGTTTATTGCTTACTTATGCTTTGCTAAGCTTTTGATCGTGCAAGCGAAGGGCAGGGTTTTCAGCTGTGATGTTCATCATACTAAAATGTATGATAGACTTTGACAAAGGTACCAAGGAGGATGTACCGGATTTCTGATGATGACTGTCGCAGCGCCTTTCAAATGCAATATTTTGGTCGGGAACCAAGCCACCACCATCTGAATGCAGCACCCGGGAAACATCCGTGATTTGCTTTGGAAGAGAATACATACTTAGAAGTTAGAAGCTCCTACAAGTTAGCTGTACATTTCCCTGTTGTACCATGGTCACAAGGATCATTACCCGTCGCATTATTTCATCGAAGGAGAGAACGGCGGCGGAGGAAGATTCTAACCGAGATGACGTCAACCGGCTGAAAGAGAAGAGTAATAATAAACAAGGTGGAGATAAAGTTGATGACAGCAAAGAGGGCGGTGAAGGAAATCAGCTTTGCAGCTTCAAAACTTGTCAAAATAAAGCCGCCGATGGAGGCAACTCATATTCATACCATGATGTGTTTTTCAACGATGACACAACACATGATGACGGAAAGGCACTGGACATCCAGCGAGATTCTAGTACTACTAGGAAACGCCCTCTTATTACGGATGATGCAGATGACACTGAAACGAAGGGTCCAAACCACCTGCTAGATTGGACGACTCATGATTTTCATAGGAGGAGGAAAAAGTTTATCGATTTGAGTGATGTTCCACCACAGCTGCCAATCAAAAGCAGCAGGAAAAACGGTTCTTCAAAGTACCAAGGTGTGTCCTTCGATAAAAGGAGGAACAAATGGAAGGCTACAATTGCAATTGATGGAGAGACACACTACATTGGTACTTATGCTAATGAAGAAGATGCTGCTGCAGACCATGCTCGCGCGGTGTTCAAGTACAATAGCATTAGCATGAGAAAGAGAAAGCCGTTCTCTCCTCTTGGACCCTTACCCTTGCCCGATCCCAAAGAAATGGAGGAGAGACATCGTAAAGCCCTAGCTTATGCAATGATAGATTGACGGGAAGAGTAAATTTATTGGCTCTTATGATAACGAAGAAAAAGCTGCAATAGATTACGCTCGAGCAAAATTCAAGTACAAAGAAGATCATGATCTGCCCTTAGCAGAGCGATAGCTTATGGAATAATGTCCGACCAGGACAGAGAAGAGTTGACATGTAAGTGGAAAGAGATAAAGCACGATGAAGTAATGCAGTGGACATTGGCCGACACGATGATGATGCTTCTAAGAAGTTATCTAGAGTGGAGTGTGCATCAAACATAGGGCGAAGAGGAAGACATGTAGTTTTGAAGGGTGTCAGAGGCAGATTGTCAAGTGGGGTTTGTGTTTGTGTGACTCATGAGACGAGGGTGAAGATGGGTGTAAAAATCAGGCTATTATGTACGCATGAAGCAATGTTCAAGCGCAAGCTGATACAATTTCTGAATAACTAAGTAGGAATAGACACTCACAATAGGCGCTGCTTCCCACAGATCGATTCCATAGCACATACACTTACATCATGTCTTTAAATATCTAATTCTAATACTCTAATACAACATAACAGCTCCTGCAACATCCTCGTGGTTGATTCCATAATCTCCAAGCTGGTCATCCCACTCATCTGTACGTATTCCCTTACGATTCACTAGATCATCCGAAAAAGGGCCAAAGAGCAGCTCTCCAGCATCCTCTAAACCACCAACCTTACCCGCTGCATCAAGGAGGGACGCTTTATCCGAATCAAGACTTGCCTCATCTAGAAATGTGACCTCATCGGGGATTTGATCAGACGATATGGCACCACCCGGGATTACCTTGTTCATCATTTCTTGTCCATTATCACCTACAAAGGCTCCACCGCCGACGAAGAGAGCATCCTCAAGTACATTTGCAGCTAGTCCTCGACGTTTTGCCTCGGTGAGCTTCATGTAATCATCGTACTGATCGGTCTGATTCTTTTCTAGCACTTCGTCATCGTCATGGAGCTTGCCTTCTTTGGCGAGCGCTTCTTGGAGCTCCAGTGCCGCCTTGACGCCCAATTTGATTGCTTTTGTATCGGGATTCATTGCCTTTCTTCGGTGTTGCCTTTCGACTTTGACATCACGTGACCAGAAGGTATTCTTGTTCTGGATAGGGACGACCTCTTTGAGTTTGAACATGGTACATCTGGAGTGAAAGTAGAGAGACTTTAGTGAGGATGACTGCAATATTATCATAACAAGAACGCACATACAAGCACATACCCTCCAATAAAGATGCAGCAGATATTCACAAGTGTCAGACACAGTGATAAAGTGCCAGTCAAGGCATAGTCGGTATCATCGCCCGGAGCACGTGGAACGGTGCCGTTGCGATAGAGAATTGCTGCCATCCAGCACAATCCAGCATTGACAGCGGGTGGAAGGAGAGAAAGACTGATGGCAACACCCGTCAGCCCACCACTATTTCTTCCTAACACAGAGAGAGCAACGCCCATACCACTCGGAACAGCAACGAAGATGCCCATTACCAAACCATTTGGAGTTCCTCTGTTGATCATTTCTCCGGATGGCCAACTTTCAACACTGGGAACCTGTGAAGGGATGGCTATTGCACCCACTAACAGCCCCATCAAAACACATAGAATCAACGACAAGCATTCATTCAGCAAACCAAGCTTGACGAGAGAACCCTTTCTCAATGTTGCTCCCAACGTAGCTCCCAAACAAGGCCCCATAAGGGGACTAAGAAGCATCGAAGCAACCACTACAGCTACAGAGTTACTAATCAATCCCATCGCTGCAACCCAGGCAGCCAATGCAACATATGCAATGTAGTCAAATGTTAGAGCAGCCCCCGCCTCGACACTCTCCAACACTTGCATGACACGTAATCTACTGCCCGTGTCAAGCCACTCACGACGAGCGTTTGCAACTAATTGGGAGAGCTGCTTCTTCCTTTCACTGCTGAGCTTCTTACCTGATGAATAGAGTACCTTTTCAGACGACACCTTTTCATCATCTGAACCTTCCTCTGAACTAATGGACACTTCTTCATCAGCCTCGTCCTCCTCATCTCCACCACCATCTTTCGGCTTGTTCTCACTCCTTGAAATCATGTGTCCCTCAACATCTCCTCCCTGAGCCTGAGTCGGCACATCACCCTCCGCATCCGCAGCCAACATATCCAAACTGAACGGCATCACATTCTGTTGCGTCTCCAAAGTCACAGTAGGCGTCATACTCCACTCAAGTGACGTCCCAAACGCATGACCAACCACAACCCCAACACCAATCCGTTCACACCTCATCAACAAAATCGGAATGGTCCGCTCACCGGCCAAGATGCGCACCAAGACATGTGTCGCACTACGTGTCAAATGGACACGATCATGAGCGATAACATTCTCTGTAATGAGTCGATTGACCATTTTGATTACCATGGCTCCCATTCTCACTTTGACTTTGCGCTTTTTGAATGACGGATTGTCTCCTGTAGAAGTAGTAGTAGTAGTAGTAGAAGCATTGTGTTCGGTAGCGTTGGAAGAGATAATGTTGACAAATCCCTTCCATGGGCCCTTGACGAAGGTAGTTTGTGGATCTGATGAGACGGACTCATTGGTTTCACGGTTGGTGGTTTGAGTGAAGGTGTAGGTAATTGGTGTGTAGACTACGATGGCTTGTTTGGGAGGAGGAAAGGTGATGTCATCGCCTGAAGAGTTCTTCTTGGCTGACTTGTCTTCTGCTTTTGTGCTATTGAGCGGTGCTTCGGGTGTCTCAATGTCGGCCATCGTTACTGCGTTGCAGTGTTTAAGCTTGTGCCTTATCAAAATGTATTGTATGCTGATGCTTTTTTCGATGCGAAGCCGAAGCGAAGTGCAGGGCGTCAATAGTGAGATCTTTGAAAAGTGCATGCAGGATGGGTGTAAACCGGATTTCTGATTTTTTGTCGCAGCGTCTTTCAAATGCGTTCGTACGCGCGTTCAGCAGTTCTGTTGCAGCTCTTCAACGACGCAGACCCTCCCAACCCCATTTTAGCAGAGAGAGAGCGCATACAAGTTGATTGTGGAGCAGGTGCAAAAGGCGGTTTACTCCTCATTTTTGCATCAGAAGAATTGGATAGTCCTGTAGATACCATGGTGACAAGGGTCGTTATTCGTCGTATTTCGTCGGGGAAAAGAGCGGCGGCGGCGGCGGCGGCGAACGATTCTGACCGAGATGACGTCAACCGGCTGAAAGATAATAAACAGAGTGATGATGATGATGATAAGAAGCATGGCAGCAACGAGGCTGGCGGTGGAGGGGCTCAGAAGCTTTGCAACTTCAAAAGTTCTCAAGGTAAAGCCGCCTATAGAGGAATCTGTGATGTCCGCTCTTCATACCATGATGTGTTTTTCAAACCAAAAGATAACACATTAGATGACGGAAAGGCAGTGGACATTCAGCGAGACTCTAGTGCTACTAGAAAACGCCCTCTTCTTTCAGACGATGCAGATGACACTGAAACGAAGGGGGGCCAAAGGCAGAGGCAAAATTTTATCAATTTGACCGATGTTCCACCACAGCTGCCAATCTTAAGCAGCAGGAAGGGCACTTCAAAATACCAAGGTGTGTCATTCCATAAATCCTCGAACAAATGGAGGGCGCAGATCAAGATTGATGGGAAGCGACGCACCATTGGCTATTATGATACTGATAAAGAAGCTGCAGTTGATCATACACGTGCGGTGTTTGGATACAAGGCGGGGAAAGTCAATGCACCTAGAAAGAGGTGGCAACAAAAGTTTATCGATTTGAGTGATGTTCCAGCACAGCCGCCAATCATAAGCAGCAGAAAGGGCACTTCTTCAAAGTACCAAGGGGTCTACGTCCTTAAAGCCAGGAACAAATGGAGGGCGAAGATCAGGATCGATGGGAAGCAACACTGCATTGGCTTGTATGATAATGAAAAAGAAGCTGCTGTCGATTATGCTCGTGCGGTGTTCAAGTACAATAAAGTCTAAAGAGAATGCCGTTCTCTCCTCTTGAGCCCTTGCCCGATCCCAAAGAAATGGAGGAGAGACATCGTAGAGCCCTAGCTTATTCGATAATGTCTGACCACAGGACGGAGAAAAGGTGAAACGTTAGTGGAGAGAGACGAGCCAGGCTGCTTGAGAGAAGTAACAGTAACATATGGTATGATACCCAGGATGGGTCAAGGAGTCAAAGATAACGCACAAAATATATATTCATATACAGCAGTGATAAGTAGATGCGCAGTAATCATGTATCAGATGTGGAGCCATGGTCACAGAGTCAAACTTCAGTAAGTATGACGTAGTGACAGCTTATCTATAATATCCGGTTAATCTGTCTTAAACTTACCAATGATATGTTGCATTTTTGTGCTGGTTCAGAGCATTCATCGAACTGAACTCTTTGTAACAGTAATCGCACTGGAAGACGTGGACTGCTTGAAAGTGCTGATTCTTCGCATGAACATTGACAAACACTTGATGGCACACTTGACATGTGCAACGTTGACGCTACTCAGCCGCTTCTCTTGCTTGCTGAATTTGTCGATTAGCTTCTTGCCGTTGACGTTCAGCTTCTTCAAACTCATGTGTACGCGCATCCTTCTTAATCATCATCTCCAAAGCATGCTTTGTTCGTTCATCGTCAAACACTTTCAGCTTTTTGAGCATCATCAAATTCTTTTCGGCCATCTTTTCCTCCTCCTTTTCAAGCTCAATTAACTTGTTTCGGTAATCTGCTTCCTCGTCGATGTATTCTACTTCACTGTAACCACTGCGATCAGCACGCTCTTCTATCTTGGGTCGTTTCTTGTACCCCTTTCCAGTGTGAACTCTAGGATTTTGCATTATTTCCCTCAACTCCTCATTCGATCATCGCCTCCGAAATAGTTGTGTAGCTCCTTGAGAAGGATGGTTCAACGCAGTACCAACTGTCCTTGTTGTGTAATACACGTTGATGCGTTCGTTTGCATCTGTCTGGAAAGAAATCACTCTGCTACCTTCGTTGATCATGATTTCTTTCAACTCGAATGCAGCAGCCATGCCAAGTACAAATTCAATGAATGCTCCATCCTTCTTCTTCATCATCATTATTTGATAGAGTGCTACCTCTTGAAGAGGTGGCGTAGACTCTCGTCATTACATTATCACCTCTGTTATCGAAAACCCATCCTTCTTTGCCAGCTACCCTGTAAAACTGACCATTTCCCCGGGATTGAATAGTGTTGAGGTCTTGCAGTCCTGTCTATTATTAATCGGGAGTCGCCTCTCATTGCAATACCGAGACTAATCATACTACAAGGGTCCAATTCCCATCTACAATTGGGATTTGAATTTGATGCATCTGATGAACACAATTCGAAGAGCAAGCAAGGAAGTATTGTAAGACGGGCTCGCTATCTCCATCCACCACACCACCCACTTGGAACTTGTGTCCTTGTTCTGGCGAAACTTCGTTCCGACATGAAGATAGCAGTCTTCAAAATGAGGAGAAAGGAGAATGAAAGCAAGACCACCTGACCACCTGCCACCTGCCGCGCGCTCCTCGTCGCTCGTCGCTGAGCTGAAACACTGCAATCTCTTTGTTACTTACACTTGCTGTTTGTAAGATATAAAAACCTTCAATACCCCCGAATACATTCCAAGTCCATCATGATCATCTTTCTTGGCTTTTTGTTTCAAGTGACAACTGCAACCCTAGGCGATCAATCTGACTGTGGCTGATGATGTATTATTTATTTATTCATTTTACCCTGACTGACTGTAGTCAGGAGACGGTCAACGGTCAGGAGACGGAAGTTGGTCAGAAGCAATCTAACCACTCTCATCGTGGCCATTAATTCGGTTGAAGTGGCTGAACGAAGGTGCTCATTATCACAGGAAGCTTCACATAATAATCATCCCACAGCATGGTGACAAAGATCATTACTCGTATTCGTCGCATTTCATCAGTGAAGAGATCATCCGCGGCGGAAGATTCAAACCGGGGCGACGACGAGGACAACAATAAGAGAAATAACACACAAGGTGATAATTCTAACGACGATGATAAATATAATCGCAATGAGGTTGAAGAAAATCAGCTTGCCAAGAAGTTGAAGGGATGTCAAAATAAAGCCACAGATGGAGGGACGATCTGTGATGTCCGCTCTTCATACCATGATGTGTTTTTCAAACCCAACGATGACACAACATCAGATGACGGAAAAGCAGCGGACATTCAGCGAGACTCTAGTACTAGGAAACGCCCTCTTCTTTCAGACGATGCAGATGACACTGAAAAGAAGAAACATCGAAAGAAGGGGCAAAAGTTTATCGATTTGAGTGATGTTCCAGCACAGCCGCCAATCCTCAAAAGCATCGGTATGGAAGCCACTTCAAAGTACCGAGGGGTCTACTTCCATAAAGCCACGAACAAATGGAAGGCACACATCAAGATTGATGGAAAGCGACACCATATTGGCTTGTATGATAATGAAGAACAGGCTGGTATAGATTATGCTCGTGCGCTATTCAAGTACAGAGTGGAGCAGAGGCAAAAAGCTATAGATTTGACAGATGTTCCACCACAGCCGCCAATCCTCAATGACTCTAGTACTAGGAAACGCCCTCTTATTACGGATGATGCAGATGAAGGGTCCAAACCAGCTGCTAGATTGGACGACTCATGTTGGTCAAAGGCAGAGGCAAGCAGCAAACATTCTCGGAAATAATGCTGATGCTTCTAAGGAGCGCCCTATTGTTTCGGGAGGCGCAGATGACAGCGAAAAGAAGAAACCTCGGCAGAAGAAGGAAAAGTTTATCGATTTGAGTGGTGTTCCACCAAAGCTGCCAATCTTGAGCAACAGGAAAAGCGGTTCAATGTACCAAGGAGTGTACTGCGATAAGAAGTTCAACAAATGGAGGGCGAGGATCAAGATTGACGGAAAGCAACACCATATTGGCACCTTTGATACTGAAGATCAAGCTGGTATAGATTATGCTCGTGCAGCATATAAGTACAAGTACAACATAGCAGAGCAGAGCTATGCAATAATGTCCGTCCAGGATAGAGAAGAGGTGAAATATATGTGGAAAGCGTAAAGCATTGCGGAGGAAATGCAGTGGAAATTGGCCGACACGATGATGATGCTTTTAAGAAGTTGTCAAGAGTGGAGTGTGCAGGAAGACATGTAGTTTTGAAGGGTGTCAAAGGCAGATTATCAAAGATGGGGTTTGTGGTACTCATGGGGCGAGGGTGAAGAGGTGTTGTGAGGAGGGGTGTAAGAATCAGACGATTAAGGGGGGGTGAAGAGGTTGGTGTTGTGAAAGATCAGCTGAGGAGTTGACTAGCTGGAATAGCTAGGCATGGGGCAATTTCAAGCGCAAGCTGATACAATTTCTGAATAAGTAGGAATAGACACTCACAATAGGTGTTGGTTAGATTCACGGCTATCTAAGGATACCTAGATAGATAACTTCGACCCCATGGGAGGCCCACAAGATGTACTATAAATTTCTGTTTTATTATTAAGCATGCTTTCCACAGATTAGGTTTGATGGAATCAATCTCAGCACATACACTTACATACATTTCTTTAAATATCTAATTCTAAACAAGGAGAGGTTTATGAATGAGGACAGCGGAGGTTGTCTTTCGGTAAGTATCGTCCAGGGGAGAGGAAAGAAGAAGATAGATAACGTCTCGAAGACACTGCTGGGCCGGTACAGGTACATGAGAAACTGGCATAGTTGATCGTGAATGCCAGCATACCTGTGACCTCGTTGGTCATAGTCACTGAGGAGAAGATGGAGAAGGGAGACTCCCGCTGCATTGCCGCTACTTATGCTCATTTATTCTTGTGATTGTCTCTTCAGTTGTATTCAATGGGTGATGCTACGGTAACTAAACGACAAGTGAGAATAGAACTGCCGCCTTCACAGAGCCAATAGATAGTAGTATTCAACCCGCTTATCAATATCAAAGGAAGCTTTACCTTAGACGTTTTTGTGTGAAGAGACTGACGCACATAACAAGAAGAGGGCGGGATCACCGATAAATCCTTACCTTAGGCGTTTTGAAGCGAAGCCGCGTAACACGATTGCTCCGAAAGAAGAACAGTGCTGAGCATTATTCAAATACACCAGCTAACTCATAATCGTGCATCAGAAGAGGACAGAAGAAGAACGTTATCATGGTGACAATGATCGTTATTCGCATGGGCGAAATAGCGTCCCCGGCGGCGGAAGTTTCAAACCGAGACAACGGCGAAGACAACCGGCTGAAAGATAATAGACAAGATCATGATGATGACAAGAAGCATGGCAGCAAAGAAGAGACTGGCGGCGGTGAAGGGGGACATCAGACTTACAGCTTCAAAACTTGTCAAAATGAGGCTGCAGATAGAGGAGTCTGTGATGGCCACTCTTCCTACGTATACCATGATAATGTGTCTCCGACTCCGACTGTCAAAGTGAACGACGATGACACAGTTGATGATGGGAAAGCAGCGGCAGCGGACGTGCTGCTCCACATGCGCCGTTATAACAATATGAAGAAACGCCCTGCTCTTCTTATGAAGGACGCAGGAGACACTGAAGAGAGGAAGCGTCGAAAGAAGGGCCAAAAGAAGCAGCAGTTGATCGATTTGACCGATGTACCAGCTCAGCCACCAATCCTTAAAGTCAATGGTAAGGATGGCACGTCAAAGTATCAAGGTGTATCCCTTCATAAATCCGTGAACAAATGGAATGCACAGATTACACTTGACGGAAAGAAACACTCTATTGGCTACTATGCCAATGAAGAACAAGCAGCAGTGGACTATGCTCGTGCAAGGTTCAAATACAAAGCAGGAAATGTTAAAGTCTGTACAACAAGTCAGATGAGGCGAAAGCTCATCGATTTGACGGATGTTCCAGCACAGCTACCAATCATAAGCAGCGGTAGGGATGGCACTTCAAAGTATCAAGGTGTCACATTCGTAAAAGCGACGAACGAATGGAGGGCGCAGATTATGCTTGATGGAAAGCGACATCATATTGGCTTGTACGATAATGAAGAACAAGCTGGTATAGATTATGCTCGTGCAATGTTCAAATACAGAGTTGGGAATCACAAACGCGAGCGGAGGCAGCATGCTATAGATTTGACCGATGTTCCACTACAATCGCTCATACTCAATTGTGGTTATGGAAGCAGTTCTAAATACGAGGGAGTTAGTCTCAATAAATCCACGAACAAGTGGAAGGCGCAGATTACGATTAGCGGGAAGTCATGCTACATTGGCACTTATGATAGTGAAGAAGAAGCCGCTGTTGACTATGCTCGTGCGGTGTTTAAGTATAGCGGGGATTGCCGTATGCAAGACGCTTCAAAAGAGAAAGCGGGGCCAAGAGTTATCGATGTGACGAATAGATGTCCCACCACAGCTGAGCTGCTTGAGAGAAGTATGTACCAAGGGCGGGTCAAAGGAAACATGTAGCGCACAAACTATGCAGCAGTGATGGATGATGCAGTAATCATGTATCAGAGTGGAGCTGTGGTCACCGTCAAACTCAAACTGAGGCAAGAACTCACAGCATGTTGCCGAAAAGACCGAGAAGATTGAACATCATCTTTGTTTGACATTATGAGACCATGAAGTAGCCTACCCTCTCTGACTCCCAGCAGATCTATAAATTAGTCAGAATAATAACTAGACGAGCGGATCTATCCTCCGGAGAATCTTACATTGTCATGCTTGAAGGACGTTCAAAATTCTGTCGATTTGGCAACAACAGAGGAGGAAGTTCTTTGCCGACGCCAACTTTCTTCTGCGTTTGTGTTTGTGCTATGTATTGAGCACCGGTTGCCTCATTGTCGGCTGTAAGGTTGCTGCTTGTTGCTGCTAACTGGCGTGATATTAAGTATTATCTTTCTACACCATCCATCATACTCTGATGCTCTGAATGCGGCTTCAAATGCGGCAAAGTGCACCGGGCGGACGGATGCATGGATTTCTGTGTTGTCGCAGCGTTTTTGTCCCGGGACATACCCAAGAAAAAATGGGTGACTTATTGATTCCTCTGTAGATGTTGATCGCAGCGCTTTATAAGTAAGTCCCATTTCATGCAATTTTTGGCGACAGCCGAACCCACGCATGTATCAACGTCGTCCAACTGAACCCTATGCATCTCATTGTAATTATTGCATCAGAAGAGGGGAGAAGCACTGCTACCATGGTGACAAGGATCGTTACCCGTCGCATTATTTCGTCGGGGAAAAGAAAAACAGCGGTGGCGGCGAAAGATTCTAACCAGGAAGACGTCAACCGGCTGAAAGATAATAATAATAGACAAGATGATGATAAGAAGCATGACGGTAAACATGCTGTACAGGACGATAGGCTTTGCAGCTTCCAAGGGTGTCAAAATAAGACCGCAGATGGAGGCAACTCATATTCATACCATGATGTGTTTTTCAACGATGACACAACACATGATGACGGAAAGGCAGTGGACATTCAGCGAGACTCTAGTATTAGGAAACGCCCTCTTCTTTCAGACGATGCAGATGATGATGAAGAGAGGAAGCGCTGGAAAAAGGGTCAAACGCAGCTGCCAGTGCCAGATTGGACGTCCCATTTTGATTTTGGTCAAAGGAGGCGACAAAAGTTTATAGATTTGAGTGATGCTCCACCACAGCTGCCAATCATAAGTAGCAGGAAAAACGGTACTTCAAAGTACCAAGGTGTGTCATTCCATAAAGCCTCGAACAAATGGGCGGCAAAGATTACACTTGATGGAGAGACATACTACATTGGCTGTTATGATGATGAAGAAAAAGCTGCAATAGATTATGCTCGTGCAAAATTCAAGTACAAAGATCATCTGCCCTTATCCATTCCCAAAGAAATGGAGGAGAGGCACCGTAAAGCGATAGCTGATGCAATAAAGTCTGTCCAGAAGCAAAAGTTAATCGACTTGACCGATGTCCCACCAAAGCTGCCAATCAAAAAAAGCATTCCCAGCTCTTCAAAGTACCAAGGTGTTTGCTTCGATAAGAAGTGCAACAAATGGAAGGCACAAATATCAATTGACGGAAAGCGTCGCCACATTGGCACTTATGATAATGAAGAAGAAGCCGCTGTTGATTATGCCCGTGCAAAATTTAAGTACAAGGAAGATAATGCCCGACCAGGATAGAGAAGAGTGAAATGTAAGCGGAAAGAGATACAATAAAGCATAACGAAGAAGATGCAGTGAACATTGGCAGACACGATACTGATGCTTCTAAGAAACGCCCTCTTCTTTAAGCATGGCAATGGACGATTCTCTGGAGGATAGATCCGTCTCAAGTAATTGTAGATTTTGGAAGGCTCACCAACACCAGCCGTACTTGAAAACTTCTGATTCTGATTACTTTATTAAGCTTTATCTTTATAGATCTGCTCGGAGGGCGTTGGTTGCCTTTGCCTCATGTTCTGATGATGTGATGTTTAGTTATGCTGTCTACTAACATTATGACCATATTTTTGTGGCAGTGGTGGTGGAGGCGGAGACGGCGGCAGCTGTTGTTGTGCATCATGTTGCTGTTGCTGCTGTTGAAACAAGTATAGGTATCGCTCACGGGCATCGTCAACGCAACTCTCTTGTTTTCTTATATCTGTATTCACTCCAAACATGGCAAGCATTACATCTTTTGGGGGGGCAAATCCGCTGTTCGATAATATTTCAATTTTTGTGTACCAATCTGGACTTCCAATTGTATCAAAGAAGAGTAGCTTCCTAATTTCATCCTCGTTGAAAACATTGTCTTTCTCGTTAGGGAACCATCTATGTATTGTCGCTTTACTGGGGCCATAGTCACTCTCCTTTACCTTTCGAACAATAACCTTCTTTGCAAAATGTGCAGAAAGCGAGAGAATCTCCCACTGTGTATATTTTTTACCATTTTTCGGGGGGGCAAATTGGAGAGCATCAGTGCTGTGTGAATGAAAAGCTACTATCTCAAATGTGTCGGTCAGCAGGTTTCCCTCCTCGTCAGCCTCTTTGCCTTTGCTGTCATCAGCGTTATCATCTCCATCACCTTGTTTACTATTTTGCACGTCGCCTCCTCGATTTGAATTTGAAGCCGACGCTCTTCCTCTTCCCTCAAGTGGAATGCGAACAATGATCTTTGTCACCATGGTGTTCTTCACCCTCTCCTACTGAACAAGTAGTGCAAGATATGTATGTATTGTATGAATTACGTAAGAGTGCTTGCATACATCGCTAGAGATATATAATTGCTAATTGCTACACTTCAACGAATTTGAGGGACGAGGGAGGTACAATATTGTATATAGGTAGGCGATCCTCGTCGCGTCGGTTGAAGTTGGAATAGCCTGCTAAGACGCAAGAGTCATTACGACACATACATACATTCACACCACAAAAACACAAAGATTTCACAACGTACTTACGTATAAGTACCAACAGCCTCTCTCTCTAGAGGGCTTGATTCGCAGGGCCAGATAGGGTGTGCAACGGTGTACCAACATGTTATAGGGTGTTTAGGGCACGTACCAAAAGGTAGGGCTGAATTCGCAGGGGGGTTAGGGGGAAAGGTTGTCTGTAGGCGAAAGATTAGCAATTTGACTCGACTACAAACAAAAAAAACTGTCTAGCGGCATGTAAAAGTAGGAATTAGTATGTCACCACACAACTTCAACCGACGCGACGAGGATCGCTCCCATCTAAATAGCTGGCTGCGTTCTCGTTGCGGTAGAGATTGAAGGAGTATGTAACGTATCATGAGACAAAATCATGAGACAAAATCAAACGCGTTGGAGAGCTGCAATTGTCTGTCGTCTATGAGAAGAGCAGATAATCAAGTACGTATGGTACATAAGTGAATAGTGGTCTGAGTACCATACAGTGTCAATAGGTGCAGTTCGCACGATTGCTAATTGGGTTAATTTCAATTCAACAAGAAACGAAAGATTTACGCGCAGAGTCAAGGCAGGGCTCATCGTGGCCATTAATTCTGGTGAAGAGGCTGGACGAGGTGCTCCTCATTATCACAGAAGCTTCACATAATAAACATCCCAAAGCATGGTGACAAAGATCATTACTCGTCGCATTATTTCATCGGTGAAGAGATCATCCGCGGCGGGAGATTCAAACCGGGGCGACGACGAGGACAACAATAAGAGAAAAAACACACAAGGTGATAATTCTAACAACGATGATAAATATCATCACAATGAGGGCGAAGAAAATCAGCTTGCCAAGAAGTTGAAGGGCTGTCAAAATAATGCCGCCGTTAGAGGAATCTGCGATGGCCGTTCATACCATGATGTGTTTTTTCGCTGCAAACCGAATGATGACACAACAACAAATGATGAGAAAGCAGCGGACGTTTGCCGAAAAACCAATTCTAGCTGCACTAAAAAGAAGAATCGTATAGATTTGACGGGTGTTCCACCACAACTGCCAATCAAAAGCAGCAGGAACGGCACTTCAATGTACCAAGGGGTGTACCTCCATAAAGCCACGAAGAAATGGAGAGCGCAGATCAGGATTGATGGAAAGAAACACACCATTGGCTATTATGATACTGATAGAGAAGCTGCAGTTGATTATGCACGTGCGGTATTTAAATACGAGGCGGGGAAAGTCAATGCACCTAGGAAGAGGGGGCAACAAAAGTTTATCGATTTGAGTGATGTTCCAGCACAGCCGCCAATCCTCAAAAGCATCGGTATGGGTGCCACTTCAAAGTACAGAGGGGTGTACTTCCATAAAGCCACGAACAAATGGAGGGCACGGATTGAGATTGATGGAAAGGAACACCATATTGGCTTGTATGATAATGAAGAACAGGCTGCTGTCGACTATGCTCGCGCTGTGTTCAAGTACAATAAAAGCTAAAGAGAAGGCCTTTCTCTCCTCTTGAGCCCTTGCTCGATCCCAAAGAAATGGAGGAGAGACATCGTAGAGCCCTAGCTTCTGTAATGATGTCTGACCAGGACAGAGAAAAGGTGATAAGTCAGTGAAGAGAGACGAGCCAAGCTGCTTGAGAGAAGTAACATATGATATGATATGATAGCCAGGATGGGTCAAGGAGTCAAAGATAACGCACAAAATATTGTATATGCAGCAGTGATAGATATAATCATGTATCAGATGTTGAGCCATGGTCACAGAGTCAAACTTCAGTAATATGACGTAGTGACAGCTTATCTATAATATCCGGTTAATCTGTCTTAAACTTACCAATGATACGTTGCATTTTTGTGCTGGTTCAGAGCATTCATCGAACTGAACTCTTTGTAACAGTAATCGCACTGAAAGACGTGGACTGCTTGAAAGTGCTGATTCTTCGCATGAACATTGACAAACACTTGATGGCACACATGACATGTGCAACGTTGACGCTGCTCAGCCGCTTCTCTTGCTTGCTGAATTTGTCGATTAGCTTCCTGCCGTTGACGTTCAGCTTCTTCAAACTCATGTGTACGCGCATCCTTCTTAATCTTCATCTCCAAAGCATGCTTTGCTCGTTCATCGTCGAACACTTTCAGCTTTTTGAGCATCATCAATTTCTTTTCGGCCATCTTTTCCTCCTCCTTTTCATGCTCAATTAACTTGTTTCGGTAATCTGCTTCCTCGTCGATGTATTCTACTTCACTGTATCCGCTGCGATTAGCACGCTCTTCTATCTTGGGTCGTTTCTTGTACCCCTTTCCAGTGTGAACTCTAGGGTTTTGCATTATTTCCCTCAGCTCTTCATTCGAACATCTCCTCCGAAATAGTTGTGTAGCTCCTTGAGAAGGATGGTTCAACGCAGTACCAACTGTCCTTGTTGTGTAATACACGTTGATGCGCTCATTTGCATCTGTCTGGAAAGAAATCACTCTGCTGCCTTCATTGATCATGATTTCTTTCAACTCGAATGCTGCAGCCATACCACGTACAAATTCAATGCTCCATCCTTCTTCTTCATCATCATTATTTGATAGAGTACTACCTCTTGCCGAGGTGGCGTAGACTCTCATCATTACATTGTCACCTCTGTTATCGAAAACCCATCCTTCTTTGCCAGCTACCCTGTAAAATGTTGTTCCTTGTGTGGACTTGATTTTCTTGTCACATCTGACCATTTCCCCGGGATTGAATAGTGTTGAGGTCTTGCAGTCCTGTCTATCAATCGGGAGTCGCCTCATTGCAATACTATTCATTACTACAAGGGTCCAATTTCCATCTACAATTGGGATTTGATGCATCTGATCAACTAAGTAGATCCAACCGCATCCATCACTCAAGCGAAGATATGTGTCCTTGTAGTTAAGAGACTGACGTATGACATCACAAGTTATAATCTCCCCCTTATTGAAAGGCACCATTGGCAGTGCGCCCCCACTTATAGATGGCATTTTGTAGACTTTTCTGGGTATAATAACACTATCAATAGCCACCTCATATGCAAAAAGCCCAGTTTTGACCTTGTTTTCTGGGAGGAGAAAAACGGTTCCATCCTCTCCCTTTTCCGTCAACCACCCATCAGTTCCCTGCACTCTATAGGAAGCAATATTTGTAACTGGTGACGTTACCTGACGGTCACAGTATATGAGTTGCATAGGCTCGTACACTGTATCATAATATGGAACCGGAAGGCCGTTCGGATCCGCTCTCAGCTGCATGCCTCCAGCTCCAGTATCTTCTACGTAAAATGCCCATAATCCTCTCACAACAGGCAGCCGCCTGGCAATATCCCTTCCATGCTTTTTCTCGAACAACCAACCGGAATTGTCGCTGAGGCGTAGGAAAGGACCATTTTTACTGTTAGGAATATAGGATGGAAGAATTAGATCCACCGAGACAAGGTCGTTCTTAACGTGTACAACGTTGGTTCGATTATCATCGCCTACGTTGGGCGAAGTGCGGACGCCCACGTCATCTGTTATTTGATACACAAAACACCCTTGTTTTGTTCTTTGGCTCTCTGTTATATTTTGCATCGTTGAAATGACAGTAATTCCACTCTCTACTACTACTCCAGGTCTATCATTCCTCGGCTCTCGGCTCGGGTGGCCGGCTTGATTGCTTTGATTGTTGACCTCAAGAGCAGCACTACATCCACCATCGACCACCGACCACCCACTTGGAACTTGGCTTGGAACTGTCCTTTTTCCTTTTGCGTCCTTGGCGAAACTTCGTTCCGACATGAAGATACCTGTCTTCAAAATGAGGAGAAAGGAGAATGAAGCAATATCAAGTATCAAGACCACCTCGCTGCTAACATACTTAGCGCTATCCGCTCGAGTAGTAGAAACAACTGCAATCTCTTTGTTACTTACTTGTAATTATGGTATCAATTGATGATGTATTTCAAGTCCAATCCATTGGATTTGGTTTACTCTACTTGTGCATTAGTTATTGTTCCAAGATGAGAAGTTATGTTTTGAGTCTGAGTGTTCTTTTTGATATGTCAATTGTCAAAGCCAGTTTTCAGTTACCCTACTCACCATGACTCATCATATTGTGGCGTATGGATGAGAGATGCGCCTACAGAGACCAGAAATATTCGGTGTCTATGATGTTGTTGGCGTCAGCGTCCAAAATCAGTTAAGTCTATATCGAAGTGTTTATCCCGGAGGGTATAAGAATTTCAGGCTAGGCTGAGATGGAGGGGGTATTTCAGCTAGCATTCACCTGGTAATCTCGTAGTAATTGGAAGGAGGGTGAAAGTACAAGAGTTCCAGAATAGGCTGAGATTTGAGTTTGGGGGTACAGTTCAAGCGACTCCACTTTTTTTCGTTTAGCAAGAGCTAGCACTCTAGAGAGAGCAATGACACTGTACATCCTACACAGACAGGACCGGTGTCAAAGCGTGTTTGGAGTATTGCATAATAATTTCTCATTGTAATCATTGTTGCATCGGAAGAGGGGAGAAGAAACGCTGCATGCCATGGTGACTAAGATTGTTATTCACATTGCACCGGCAGAAAGAGCGGTGGCGGCGGTGGAAGTTTCAAGCCGAGACGTCAACTGGCTGCAAAATAATATCTAGAAGAAATGAATTATTTGACCAAAGCAGTAGAGAGGAGGGGAATCAGCATTACAGCTTCCGAGGCTCACTAAATAAGGTCACATATGGCGGAATCTGCGCTGGCCACTCATACCAAGATAATGCATCTCCTCGCGTTAAGGATGATGGAAAGGCAGCCGACATGCGCTGGCATAATAATTCGAAGAAACGCGCTCTTCTTTTGGATGATAAGGGTGACGCTGAAAAGAAGAAACGCCGAAAGAAGGGACAAACGAAGTTCATCATAGATTTGACCGGTGTGCCAGCACAGCCGCCAATCTTCAAAAGCAGCAGGAAGTTCACTTCAAAGTACCAAGGTGTCACATTCCATAAAGGGGGTAAAAATTGGAGGGCACAGATTGTGATCGATGGAGCGCAACACTACATTGGCTGTTATGATAATGAAGAACAAGCTGGCATAGATTATGCTTGTGCGGTGTTCAAGTACAATAGCACTAGCAATAGAAAGAGACAGCCGCTGTCCTCTCCTCTTGGACCCTTGCCCTTGCCTGATCCCAAAGAAATGGAGGAGAGACATCGTAAAGCCCTAGCTTATGTAATGATGTCGGATCAGGACAGAGAAAAGGTGAAACGCCAGTGGAGAGAGACGAGCCAAGCTGCTTGAGAGAAGTAACATATGATATGATACCCAGGATGGGTCAAGGATAATGCATAAACAAATTAGTATGTGCAGCAGTGAAAGATGCAGTAATCATGTATCAGATGTTGAGCCAAGGTCACAGAGTCAAACTTCAGTAATATGACGTAGTGACAGCTTATTCTATAATATCCCGTTATTCTGTCTTAAACTTACCAATGATATGTTGCATTTTTGTGCTGGTTCAGAGCATTCATCGAACTGAACTCTTTGTAACAGTAATCGCACTGAAAGACGTGGACTGCTTGAAAGTGCTGATTCTTCGCATGAACATTGACAAACACTTGATGGCACACATGACATGTGCAACGTTGATGCTGCTCAGCCGCTTCTCTTGCTTGCTGAATTTGTCGATTAGCTTCTTGCCGTTGACGTTCAGCTTCTTCAAACTCAAGTGTACGTGCATCCTTCTTCATCTTCATCTCCAAAGCATGCTTTGCTCGTTCATCGTCGAACACTTTCAGCTTTTTGAGCATCGTCAATTTCTTTTCGGCTATCTTTTCCTCCTCCTTTTCATGCTCAATTAACTTGTTTCGGTAATCTGCTTCCTCGTCGATGTATTCTACTTCACTGTATCCGCTGCGATTTGCACGCTCTTCTATCTTGGGTCGTTTCTTGTACCCCTTTCCAGTGTGAACTCTAGGGTTTTGCATTATTTCCCTCAACTCTTCATTCGAACATCGCCTCCGAAATAGTTGTGTAGCTCCTTGAGAAGGGTGGTTCAACGCAGTACCAACTGTCCTTGTTGTGTAATACACGTTGATGCGTTCGTTTGCATCTGTCTGGAAAGAAATCACTCTGCTGCCTTCATTGATCATGATTTCTTTCAACTCGAATGCTGCAGCCATACCACGTACAAATTCAATGCTCCATCCTTCTTCTTCATCATCATTATTTGATAGAGTACTACCTCTTGCCGAGGTGGCGTAGACTCTCATCATTACATTGTCACCTCTGTTATCGAAAACCCATCCTTCTTTGCCAGCTACCCTGTAAAATGTTGTTCCTTGTGTGGACTTGATTTTCTTGTCACATCTGACCATATCCTTTGGATTGAATAGTGTTGAGGTCTTGCAGTCCTGTCTATCAATCGGGAGTCGTCTCATTGCAATACTATTCATTACTACAAGGGCCCAATTTCCATCTACAATTGGGATTTGATGCATCTGATCAACTATGATCCAACCGCATCCATCACTCAAGCGAAGGAATGTGTCCTTGTAGTTAAGAGACTGACGTATGACATCACAAGTTATAATCTCCCCCTTATTGAAAGGCACCATTGGCAGTGCGCCCCCACTTATAGATGGCATTTTGTAGACTTTTCTGGGTATAACACTATCACTAGTCACCTCATATGCAAATAGCCCAGTTTTGACCTTGTTTTCTGGGAGGAGAAAAACGGTTCCATCCTCTCCCTTTTTGGTCAACCACCCATCAGTTCCCTGCACTCTATAGGAAGCAATATTTGTAACTGGTGACGTTACCTGACGGTCACAATATATGAGTTGCATAGGCTCGTACACTGTATCATAATATGGAACCCGAAGACCATTTGGATTCGCTCTCAGCTGCATGCCTCCAGTTCCAGTATCTTCTACGTAAAATGCCCACAATCCTATAACAACAGGCAGTTGCCTAGCCGTAACCTCTCCGTGCTTCTTCTCGAACAACCACTCGGAATTGTCGCTGAGGCGTAAGAAAGGACCATTTTTACTGCTAGGATCAAAGGATGGAAGAATTAGATCCACCGAGACAAGGTCGTTCTTAACGTGTACAACGTTGGTTCGATTATCATCGCCTGCGTATGGCGAACTGCGGACGCCTACTTTGTTTGTTATTTGATACACAAAACACCCTTGTTTTGTTCTTTGGCTCTCTGTTATATTTTGCATCGTTGAAATGATAGTAATCCCTACTCTGTCTACACTACTCCAGCTCCAGGTCTATCATTCCTCGGCTCTCGGCTCGGGTGGCCGGCTTGATTGCTTTGATTGTTGACCTCAAGAGCAGCGCTACTTACATCCACCATCGACCACTGCACCGACCACCCACTTGGAACTTGGCTTGGAACTGTCCTTTTTCCTTTTGCGTCCTACCTTGGCGAAACTTCGTTCCGACATAAGACAGGTCTTCAAAATGAGGAGAAAGGAGAATGAAGCAATAATATCAAGACCACCTCGCTGCTAACTTACTTCGCGCTCTTTTGCTCACAGCTGAAACAACTGCAAATCTTTGTTACTTACTTGTAATTATGGTATCAATTGATGATATATTTCAAGTCCAATCCATTGGATTTGGTTTACTCTACTTGTGCATTAGTTATTGTTCCAAGATGAGAAGTTATGTTTTGAGTCTGAGTGTTCTTTTTGATATGTCAATTGTCAAAGCCAGTTTTCAGTTACCCTACTCACCATGACTCATCATATTGTGGCGTATGGATGAGAGATGCGCCTACAGAGACCAGAAATATTCGGTGTCTATGATGTTGTTGGCGTCAGCGTCCAAAATCAGTTAAGTCTATATCGAAGTGTTTATCCCGGAGGGTATAAGAATTTCAGGCTAGGCTGAGATGGAGGGGGTATGTCAGCTAGCATTCACCTGGTAATCTCGTAGTAATTGGAAGGAGGGTGAAAGTACAAGAGTTCCAGAATAGGCTGAGATTTGAGTTTGGGGGTACAGTTCAAGCGACTCCACTTTTTTTCGTTTAGCAAGAGCTAGCACTCTAGAGAGAGCAATGACACTGTACATCCTACACAGACAGGACCGGTGTCAAAGCGTGTTTGGAGTATTGCATAATAATTTCTCATTGTAATCATTGTTGCATCGGAAGAGGGGAGAAGAAACGCTGCATGCCATGGTGACTAAGATTGTTATTCACATTGCACCGGCAGAAAGAGCGGTGGCGGCGGTGGAAGTTTCAAGCCGAGACGTCAACCGGCTGCAAAATAATATCTAGAAGAAATGAATTATTTGACCAAAGCAGTAGAGAGGAGGGGAATCAGCATTACAGCTTCCGAGGCTCACTAAATAAGGTCACATATGGCGGAATCTGCGCTGGCCACTCATACCAAGATAATGCGTCTCCTCGCGTTAAGGATGATGGAAAGGCAGCGGACATGCGCTGGCATAATAATTCGAAGAAACGCGCTCTTCTTTTGGATGATAAGGGTGACGCTGAAAAGAAGAAACGCCGAAAGAAGGGACAAACGAAGTTCATCATAGATTTGACCGGTGTGCCAGCACAGCCGCCAATCTTCAAAAGCAGCAGGAAGTTCACTTCAAAGTACCAAGGTGTCACATTCCATAAAGGGGGTAAAAATTGGAGGGCACAGATTGTGATCGATGGAGCGCAACACTACATTGGCTGTTATGATAATGAAGAACAAGCTGGCATAGATTATGCTTGTGCGGTGTTCAAGTACAATAGCACTAGCAATAGAAAGAGACAGCCGCTGTCCTCTCCTCTTGGACCCTTGCCCTTGCCTGATCCCAAAGAAATGGAGGAGAGACATCGTAAAGCCCTAGCTTATGTAATGATGTCGGATCAGGACAGAGAAAAGGTGAAACGCCAGTGGAGAGAGACGAGCCAAGCTGCTTGAGAGAAGTAACATATGATATGATGCCCACGATGGGTCAAGGAGTCAAAGATAACGCACAAAATATATATGCAGCGTGATAGAGCGCAGTAATCATGGATCAGATATTGAGCCAAGGTCACAGAGTCAAACTTCAGTAAATATGATGCAGTGAAAGCCGAGAGTAGCAAACACACAGCACATCGCGAGAAGATCAATGTATTCGGTCATAATATTGAAATACAAGATAAACATAAACATAATCAAACAACAACTCTCTCAATAAGTGTATTGGCGTGTATGGTACTGAAGAAAAAGCTGCTGTAGATTATGCTCGTGCAAAAATCCAGTGCAAGCATCGATATGGGCGAAGGAGCAGGTTGAGGTTGATCGATTTGTCTGACGTGCCAGCACAACCACCCATTACAACACGCAGCGGTAAAACGGCACTTCAAATTACCAAGGTGTTTGCTTCAATAAAGCGAACAACAAATAATGGAAGGCATCAGTTTCACTGGATGGAAAGCTACACTACATAGGCTATTATGATATTAAAGAAGAGGCTGCTGTCGGCTATGCTCGTGGTACAAGCTAAGGGCAGATGTTCAAGTGGCGAGCACTGGGGTGAGATGATGTGAGATGGCTCATGCTCTCATGAACCCACGAGAGGAGGAATTCCAGTATAGAGTCAGGCAAGCAACGAAATACCAACAGCAACTATAGACAAAATCTACACCAAATTAGTATCATCTCTCATCATCACCCCCCTCTCTACATCGTCACTATCGTCTTCTTATTCCTCTTCATGATCCCCCACTTCGAAGGAGTATGATGGCAACTCGAGAAAAGGGAGGACATTATTCATCATAATATCTGGAGGTAAAGCATGCTTGAGTGTAGTCGCAGCCTCATTCAATAAGCTGTGATGCTGTGCTTTGTAGCAAATAATTGTGCTTAGAACTGATCTAATCCACATTCGCACTGCTTGGGCCTTTTCCCCCACATCATCATCAAAACCAAAACGACCTCCAGCATAAAAGGGAGACTCTGATTGATTACATCAATTTCTACATCCATGTCAATTTTCCATTCATCCAATAGTAAAGCGGCGATAGTATCATGTAGTGCTCCTTCAACCAGATTAACGTGCTCCAAATAATCACATCCTTGGAATGTACTATCATGTGCAATGATGCCATCTTTCAATGGGATGGTGATTCGTTCCAGAGAAGTGCATCCAACGAATGCCCCCCTTCTGATTGATTCCAACTCCTTGCCAAATACGACATTCGTCAGGGCTGTACATTCAGTGAATGCCCACCCCTCGACAATCTTGGCGGATGGCAGATTGATGCTTCTCAAAGATTCGCAAAATTCGAATGCCTTGCATCCAATTCTTTCCAGCTTGCCACATTCAACATCCGTCAATGCGCCACAACTACAGAATACGCACCTCTCAACAACTCTGACGCCCGGCAATCTTACTTTTCTCAAAGAAGGGCAGCGGAAGAAGGCACATTCTTTAACTGTTTTGACACGATCATGACAATCTACTTCTTCGATGTCAAGATTTCCTCTAAATGCCTCCGCAGGAATGACAGTGACGGATTCGGACACGAGTTACACCAGGAGGAATAATTTCGCCGTCCCTGCCAGTATAAATGTACCATCCGTCGGCCGCCATCATCATGAAGGCAGCAAGAGGGTCTATTGCGAAACGGGTCGCTGTGAGCATGGGGCATGGGGCATGGCATGTACTGGCATAGAAAAGAGAAAAAAGTCGGTTTTCCGTTGTCTGTCGCAGCGCTATTCAGTGTCTCGCAGCCATGCATCAGGTCCACTAAGTAAGTATTTAGATAGATATATTATTTTAGTAGCTAGGTTATTGTACTTTATGTACGATTGCAACAATGCTGTGCGGAGTACTGCAATAACATCTCATTCTATGCTTCTGAAAGTGGGTAGCCCTGTACCATGGTGACAAGGATCGTTATTCTTCGCATTTCATCGGGGAAAGGAGCGGAGGCGGCGGCGGAACTTTCTAGCCAGGTCGACGGCGAAGACAACCGGCTGCAAAATAATGAACAAGATGACGACCATGACCATGACAACAAAGAGGCTGGTGCAGGAAATCAGCTTTGCACTTTCCAAGGGTGTCAAAATAAAGCCGCGGATGGAGGAGTCTGCGCTGGCCATTCTTCATACCATGATGTGTTTTTCAACGATGACACAACTGATGACACAACAGGCGAAGCAATACACGCATGCGGACACAATAATTCGATGAAACGCCCTCATGCTTTGGAAGATGCAGATGACAATATAAAGAAGAAGCGTCGAAAGAGGCAAAAATTGATCGATTTGACCGATGTCCCAGCACAGCCGCCAATCCTCAAAAGCAACGAGAAGGGCGCTTCTTCAAAGTACCAAGGGGTCTACTTCAATAAATCCACGAACAAATGGAGGGCACGGATTATGATTGATGGAAAGCAACACCATATTGGCGCTTATGACAATGAAGAAGATGCTGATGTCGACTATGCGCGTGCGGTGTTCAAATACGCTCATGCTTTGGTGGACGTAGATGGCACTGAAGAGAAGAAACGTCGGAAGAGGACGCAAAAATTGATTGATTTGACCGATGTCCCAGCACAGCCGCCAATCATAAGCAACGAGAATGGCGCTTCTTCAAAGCATCAAGGGGTGTACTTCAATAAAGCTAGGAACAAATGGAAGGCACAGATTGCAATTGATGGAAAGCGACATTATATTGGGTTATATGCTAAAATGAAGAACAAGCTGCAGTTGACTATGCTCGTGTGGTGTTCAAATACAAAGCAGACAAAGTCAAATCGAGTTAGAGGAAAGGTGATGTAGATGATAAGAGATACATGACAGCAAAGAGGCTGGTGGTGAGGGGGGGAATCAGCATTGCAGATTCAAAAGCTGTCTTTACAAGACCGTATGTGGAGAAATCTGTGATGGCCACTCAAACCATGATGATGTGTCTCTGCGTGTCAAACTGAACGATGACGCAATTGATGATGGAAAAGCAGCGGACGCTTGTGGACACAATAATGCTTCTAGGAAACACTCTCTTCTTTCGGGGGATGCAGATGAAGGAGGTACTGAAAAGAAGAAACGTCGAAAGAGGGGGCAACAAAAGTTTATCATAGATTTGACCGATGTGCCAGCCAAACACCCATACTCAATACGGTTGGGGTGGTTCTAAATACGAGGGAGTCACTCTCAAGAAATCCACGAACAAATGGAAGGCACAAATCAAGATTGATGGAAAGTCACGCTACATTGGCTATTATGCAATGAAGAACAAGCTGGTGCAGATTGTGCTCGTGCTGTGTTCAAGTACAATAGCAATAGAAAGAGAAGGCCGTTCTCTCCTCTTGGACCCTTGCCCGATCCCAAAGAAATGGAGGAGAGACATCGTAAAGCCCTAGCTTATGTAATGATGTCGGATCAGGACAGAGAAAAGGTGAAACGCCAGTGGAGAGAGACAAGTCAAGCTGCTTGAATGAAGTAACATATGATATGATACCCAGGATGGGTCAACGATAACGCTTAAAGCCAAGGTATTGTAGGTGCACCCTGTGGTGCTCTCTGCAGCTCTAGCAAGTGCTGAGACCGTGACGGAAAACAACAAAAACATCAGGAACCCTCTCTGTGACCCAGCGGTGGTCGGAAGTCATCAACAACCAAGTATGTAAAGAGTGAAGTCATCATCAATTCATGCAATAAACGTTTAGGGATAGCCTTTTTACGCCAGCTCATGGTCGAACTCCGCAACACCGGTCTTTTGCTCGAGAAGGAGAGCAGTGCCGCTGGATTCCTTGGAGTAGACATCAAACCATTGAAAGTGGATTCAGATGGGAACGCAACCGAGTTGGAACTTACGCAGTGAGGATTGATTGATCGAATTATCACCAACATGGGACTGGACAGCAGAGATCATGGCAAGGCAACGCCAACTGATTCGAAGGGTCCACTCACCAGAGACCTTGATGGAGAACCATGCATGGAGGATTTCAGTTATCCTGCGATAGTTGGGCAGTTGTTGTACTTGACTGGGCACACTCGTCCAGAGCTTGCGTATGCTGTCAACCAATGCGCTAGGTACATGTTCAACCCGAAGCGTTCACACGAGCTAGCACTGCTGAGGATTGGGAAGTATTTGAAGGCAACTCGCACAAAGGGCATCGTTATCAAGCCGACTGGAGGGTTGCTCAATATCAACGCCTATCCCGATGCAGATTTTGCTGGCATGTATGGACATGAGAATGACACCGATCCTGCTTGCGTCAAGAGTAGAACTGGATTCGTCATCCTCGCAGCAAATTGTCCTATTAGTTGGAAGAGTACTCTTCAGACGAAGACGGCCCTTTCGACGATGGAAGCCGAAATCTCAGCCCTTGCTCACTGCATGAAGGAGGTGGTTGGGATTATGGACCTGGCGAAGTTATTCTCCGAATACTACGGATTGGAGGAGGTCAAAACCAAGTTCAACATCACTATTCACGAGGACAACAGCGGTGCTCTTGTGTTAGCGAACACTATTCCGCCGGAATACACTTCACGCTCCAAGTTTTATCACATTGAGACAATTTGGTTCAGGGAGCAGATTGTTACTCGCGGAATTGAGGTGGTGAAGATTGAAACTACCGAACAACTTGGTGATATCTTTACGAAAGGATTAACCAAGGAGGTATTCGAATACCTCAGAAAGAAATTGTGCGGCTGGTGATTAGCACTGGTTTGCGCAATGAGAAGGAGTGTCGAGGTAACCTCCATGGGCTACCTTAGGCATTTCTCATGTATAGGAAATTAATGACATGGCGGATCATTCCGCCTCACAGTGCAGGAGTTGGCGATTCAACGCATGCACTCAACGAGCCTCTGTTCTCGGCTTTGTATCAAGAGACAGCTTTTTAATCTAACTACAATTTCATTTCGAATATTTGTCTATAGCAATTACCGTCGTTTGTAGCAAGGAGTGTGTTCTAGGGCCCGGAACACACTGATCTTCGTTACATCTCTACCTTTCTACATCCATCTACGGTTCACTGCCTTCACAAGTCTTCAAAATGAGGAGAAAGGAGAATGAAAGCAAGACCACCGCCACCTGACCACCTGCCTCGGTTAAGTACAATAGCGCTCCTCGTCGCTGCGCTGAAACAACTGCAATCTCTTTGTTACTTGCTGCTTGTAAGATATAAAAACCTTCAATACCCCCGAATACATTCCAAGTCCATCATGATCATCTTTCTTGGCTTTTTGTTTCAAGTGACAACTGCAACCCTGACTGTGGCTGATGATGTATTCTGACTGACTGTAGTCAGGAGACGGGCAACGGTCAGGAGACGGAAGATGGTCAGAAGCAATCTACTTAACCACGTCTCATGTGGCCATTAATTCTGGTTGAAGAGGCTGAACGAAGGTGCTCATTATCACAGGAAGCTTCACATAATAAACATCCCAAAGTATGGTGACAAAGATCATTACTCGTATTCGTCGCATTTCATCGGTGAAGAGATCATACGCGGCGGAAGATTCAAACCGGGGCGACGACGAAGACAACAATAAGAGAAATAACACACAAGGTGATAATTCTAACGACGATGATAAATATCATCGCAATGAGGGTGAAGAAAATCAGCTTGCCAAGAAGTTGAAGGGCTGTCAAAATAAAGCCGAAGATGGAGGGACGATCTGTGATAATGGCCACTCATACCATGATGTGTTTTTTCGCTACAAACCGAACGATGACACAACATCAGAAGATGACGGAAAAGCAGCGGACGTTTGCCGAAACACCAATTCTAGCTGCACTAAAAAGAAGAATCGTATAGATTTGACGGGTGTTCCACCAAAGCTGCCAATCTTAAGCAACGGGAAGGGCACTTCGAAATACCAAGGTGCGTCATTCCATAAAGCCTCGAACAAATGGAGGGCGCAGGTCAAGATCGATGGGAAGCAACACTGCATTGGCTTGTATGATAATGAAAAAGAAGCTGCAGTTGATTATGCACGTGCGGTATTTAAATACGAGGCAGGGAAAGTCAATGCACCTAGGAAGAGGGGGCAACAAAAGTTTATCGATTTGAGTGATGTTCCAGCACAGCCGCCAATCCTCAAAAGCATCGGTATGGGTGCCACTTCAAAGTACAGAGGGGTGTACCTCCATAAACTCAAGAAATGGAGTGCACGGATTATGATTGATGGAAAGCAACACCATATTGGCTGTTATGCTAATGAAGAAGATGCTGCTGTCGACTATGCTCGCGCGGTGTTCAAGTACAATAAAAGCTAAAGAGAAGGCCGTTCTCTCCTCTTGAGCCCTTGCCCGATCCCGATCCCAAAGAAATGGAGGAGAGACATCGTAGAGCCCTAGCTTATTCGATAATGTCTGACCACAGGACGGAGAAAAGGTGAAACGTTAGTGAAGAGAGACGAGCCAAGAGCTGCTTGAGAGAAGTAACAGTAACATTATATGATATGATACCCACGATGGGTCAAGGAGTCAAAGATAACGCACAAAATATATATGCAGCGTGATAGAGCGCAGTAATCATGGATCAGATATTGAGCCAAGGTCACAGAGTCAAACTTCAGTAAATATGATGTAGTGAAAGCCGAGAGCAAACACACAGCACATCGCGAGAAGATCAATGTATTCGGTCATAATATTGGAATACAAGATAAACATAAACATAATCAAACAACAACACCCTCAATAAGTGTATTGGCGTGTATGATACTGAAGAAAAAGCTGCTGTAGATTATGCTGGTGCAGAAATCCAGTGCAAGCATCGATATGGGCGAAGGAACAGGTTGAGGTTGATCGATTTGTCTGACGTGCCAGCACAACCACCCATTCCAGCATGCAGCGGTAAGGACGGCACTTCAAATTACCAAGATGTTTGCTTCAATAAAGCGAACAACAAATAATGGAAGGCATCAGTTTCACTGGATGGAAAGCTACACTGCATTGGCTATTATGATAAGAAAGAAGAGGCTGATGTCGGCTATGCTCGTGGTACAAGCTAAGGGCAGATTTCAAGTGGTGGGCACTGGGGTGAGATGGCTCGTGCTCTCATGAACCCACGAGAGGAGGAATTCCAGTATAGAGTCAGGCAAGCAACGAAATACCAACAGCAACTATAGACAAAATCTACACCAAATTAGTATCATCTCTCATCATCACCCCCCTCTCTACATCGTCACTATCGTCTTCTTATTCCTCTTCATGATCCCCCACTTCGAAGGAGTATGATGGCAACTCGAGAAAAGGGAGGACATTATTCATCATAATATCTGGAGGTAAAGCATGCTTGAGTGTAGTCGCAGCCTCATTCAATAAGCTGTGATGCTGTGCTTTGTACTGAACAATTGTGCTTAGAACTGATCTAATCCACATTCGCACTGCTTGGGCTTTCCCCCCCGCATCATCCCTAAACCAATCCCCAGCAGGTGCAGTGGGAAGACTCTGATTGATTGCATCAACTTTATCCTTCATATCATTTTTCCATTCCTCCAATAATAAAGCGGCGATGGTTCTACGCAGTACCGCTTCCTCAACAAGATCAACGTGCTTCAAATTTTTACATCCTTGGAATATATTATCAGCAGCGATCATGTTATCTTTCAATGGGATGGTGATTCGTTCCAAAGAGGTGCAGCCTTCGAATGCCGCCCTTCCGATTCTTTCCAGCTCCTTACCAAATTCGACCTTCGTCAGGGCTGTACAATTGGAGAATGCACCACCCTCAACGATCTTGGCGGATGGCAGGTCGATGCTCCTCAAAGATTCGCAGTCAAGAAATGCCCCGTATCTAATTCTTTCCAGCTTGCCGCATTCAACATCCGCCAGGGCTTCACAGTCAGCGAATGCATGCCGCTCAACGACTTCGACGCCCAGCATGATTACTCGTCTCAAAGAACGGCAGTTATAAAATGCGTATTCTTTAACTGTTTTGACACGATCGTGACAATCCAATTCTTCGATGATACGATTTCCTTCGAATGCCTCTGCAGGAATGACAGTGAGGGATTCATCTATGCGGACACGAGTTACATCAGGAGGAATTATAGCTTCGCCGGTATAAACGTACCATCCGTCGGCCGCCATCATCATTAGGCAGCAAGAGGGTCTATTGCCAAACGGGATCATGAGCGAGGAGCAAGGAGCGACATGTGAAAGAGAAAAAAGTCGGGTTTTCCGATTGTCTGTCGCAGCGCTATTCAGTGTTCCCAGACTCGCAGATCGCAGACAAGTGCATCAGGTCCACTAAGTGGTATGCAACAGTGCGTGCGTTTGGAGTACTGCAATGACATCTCATTGTATGCTTCTTCGGAAGAAGTGAGTAGCCCTGTATCATGGTGACAAGGATCGTTATTCTATTCGTCGCATTTCATGTGGCGGCGGCGGAACTTTCTAGCCAGGACGACGGCGAAGACAACCGGCTGAAAGATAATAAACAAGATGACGACGATGACCATGACAACAAAGAGGCTGGTGCAGGAAATCGGCTTTGCACCTTCCAAGAGTGTCAAAGTAAAGCCGCCTATGGAGGAATCTGCGTTGGCCATTCTTCTACCATGATGTGCTTTTCAACGATGACACAACAGACGAAGGCGAAGCAATGGACGCTTGCGGACACAATAATTCGATGAAACGCCCTCATGCTTTGGTGGACGCAGATGGCACTGAAGAGAAGAACTTCACAAGAAGAAGCGAAAGTGCGTTGATTTGACCGATGTACCACCACAGCCGCCTATTTTCAAAGGCAGCGGCAAGGATGGCACTTCAAAGTACCAGGGGGTGTACTCCACTTCAATAAATCCACGAACAAATGCAAATGGAGGGCACGGATTATGATTGATGGAAAGCAACACTACATTGGGTCATATGCTAATGAAGAACAAGCTGGTATAGATTATGCTCGTGCGATGTTCAAGTACAATAGCACTAGCAATAGAAAGAGACAGCCGTTCTCTCCTCTTGGACCCTTGCCCTTGCCCGATCTCAAAGAAATGGAGGAGAGACATCGTAAAGCCCTAGCTTATGTAATGATGTCATCTGATCAGGACAGAGAAAAGGTGAAACGTCAGTGGAGAGAGACAAGTCAAGCTGCTTGAGAGAAGTAAGTACCAAGGGCGGGTCAAAGTCAAAGGAAACTTATAGCGCACAAACTATGCAGCAGTGATGGATGCAGTAATCATGTATCAGATGTTGAGCCTGGTCATGATGTATGTAGATGCACCTTGTGGTGCAAGTGCTGAGACCTGCGACTGGAAAACAACAAAACATCGGGATCCTCTCGCCTGTGACCCGCGGATGGTCATCAAGATACTATGTAAAGAGTGAAGTCATCATTCAATTCACTCACTTAAGTTTAGGGATAAGCCTTATTTCTCATACTTAGGCCTACTTATTTTGCAGGGGGCTTGCCCTCTACAAATGAATCTTTCTAATAAAGCACTAACTAACTTCCATTAGCGCGGGCGAACAACCAGTATTGCCCACACAGAGATTATCGTTTGTCGCATCAAGAGTCGCATTATGACTCACATCATACAGACCCTTTCTGCAACCGTGAATCAAAGGTCACTTTTGGTCTCTTTGATGCCTGCATAGACCGATTGCAGCCATGGACACCCACCAGTAGCCTCCACCTCTCGTACCTCTGAACTTGTAGGGTCACAAACATATACATCCGTGTTCTTGTTTATTGGTGCAGCAATATCATCATATTGTGGATCAATTGACGGCGCTGCAGTAATTGAGTAGACCCGCATCAAGCAAAGCCATCGACGAGCATCATATATTTGCACAACTGAGAGAGCGCTCGCCTCTTCTATCACTGCCGATCTGTGCTCCTCACCTGAGCTAGCTCGATAGACTTCTTCACAATGGCGCCACCACACCACTCACCAACCTCGCTAACCACAGCAGCAGCAATCCTCCTCCTCCTCCCAATAGCCCTCACCACCTCCATCGAATTCAGCCCCACCGCCCCCAAATATTCCTGCACCTCCCTCGGCGCCACCACCACGCCCTTCACACCCACCTCCCTCCCCATCTCGACACTCTACGCCCCCACCACAATTCTACTAGCACCCATCCGAAGTGATCATGGTGGAAATGGCGCGAATAAAATGTGCATTCTGAGCAGCTGGACGGTCGATTTGTCCACCAAGGAAGCTACTGGAGAGGGATATTATGTCCCATTGGGCAAATCGTACGATAATCAAGATTGGATCCGTCCACCTGGCAATCGTGAACGGGTCATCGAGTACAATTGCGGCACTGCGACCAATTCAGGGGATAACTTTGCCACTGGGGAGTATCTATGTGAGCTTACCCTGCCCATGACATCGACTGTGTTGCCCACGGGGAAATTGGATGAGTTGGATGCTCCGTATTATCTAACTTACTATGAACGATCATTGAGTGTGAGGAATGAACTATCGAGATTTTTGCAACGGACTACGTTTGGACCGACTAGTGCCGAGTTGGACTCGTTGGAGTTGGCATATGTTGATTTAGGCGGTGCTGGGCCTGATAGTGCATCACATGTGGCCACAATGGAACGATTGCAGACAGAGTGGATTCAGGGACAGCAGGACCCATCGACATTTAGCACTGGTAAATTCTCCTCGTTGCGTGAATACTATCGCAAGAGACTTAATCCCCGCTCCCCCGAGGTATACCGTATAGGTGAATCAGGTCCACATCCATGTCAGAAGCATTCGCACTGGCGTAAATTCGCCTTTACGGCGTATGATGTGGTCAATTCGCAGTATTTGAGGTGGGGGAATAATGCACTTGGGGGGTTTTATCAGCAGCAGGTTCCGCATAAGGTGACGGTGGAGACGGTTAAGTTGAGTGTTCCGACGGGGGTGCCTACGGGTAGTCCGGTGTTGAGTGTTGGTGGGGTGCCTACGATGAGTCCTGTGGAGGATAGGACTGTTAGTCCGGTAAGTTATATATGCTGTATAGTGTTAAATAGAGTTGATTGTTTTGTATGCTTGTTACACTCCTTCGCTCACACACAACTGCCTCTCTTTCTCTCTTCAGTCCATCTCTTCAGCACCCACGGGAACCAATATCATCCCCTACGGAGACATGGAAGGAGAAGAAACCTACATCACCAACCGATGGCCATCCAAATGTGCCACCAACATTATCAACATTTCCAACACGTCCGATCCATCCCTAGTCTATTCTGGTGAGCAATCCCTCTACGCCACTGGAGGACGATGCTTCGTCATGAGACAATTGGGTGTATGCCCCGCTGGTCGATTGACCGAGGCTATAGAGGCAGGGGATTTACTCCGTATTGCCTTCATGGTGAAGTTGACCGAGGCGGATCAAGTCTTTCAAGTGAATACGGCCCATTATCATACTGGCAAAGAGAGGCCTTGGTCATTTCCGGATGATCATTCCAACATCATTGCGAGGACGCATATTCCCGATGCGAATGTGTGGACCAAGGTGGTGGCATATCATCGAGTTGGACCTGATTGGACGTACGGTCAACCTCGACAACTTTTGCCCCCTGAAAGTTGTAGTGCGTACCAGCTCCGATTCATGGTGGCAGCAAGCTATTCCGACTTCATTCTTGATGATGTGCGCATTGAAAAAGTTTATTCTCCCGTTGGATCCTTGGCCGAAGCTCCTCCACGTGAGGGGTTTATTTCCAATCCCAAATTCGAGTACGGTCATGCTCATTACAAGTTCTCCCGCTCTGCTGGATATGTCAGGTATGATCCTGATATTGGACAGAATGCAATGATTTTACCAAGTGGGAAGCTCATGAGGCAAAACATTATTGATACTGCCGTGGAAGATGAGACATATCAATTTTCATTCTTGATGAAGTTAGTCAATGTCGAGTCAGTCAACTTGCGTATTGTAATGAGGATGCGCTTTGAGAATAATGATGTGGAGAATGGACCATGTAAAAGGGAAGTTTGTAATTTCTTCCGCAGGGCTTTGGCGAGGAACGTTCATGCCACCAAAGAGAATAATGGATGGCAGCGCGTCATGACGAATAAAGTGCACTTGTTTGGTAATTATACTGAGTGGGATGGGAATGTGGATTTCATTTTGATGCAAATCTTTCCGTCGGAACCGTTGCCGGAAGGTGGGGAGATTCACATTGCTGACTTTACGGAGGAAGATCCGGAACTTATCAGTATGGCACCGTCTATTTCGACAAGTCCTTCGTCTTCACCGACCAGCTTGATTGATGAAGATGTGGCCTATATTGTTCGATATGCTGGTGAAGTTCGTACTATTATGCGTCATCCGTTTCAGGTGGACTTGACAGGGGAGATCTTGCCCATGGATGGATCTCGAGGGTATAACTTGTGTGATGCTGATGAGGTGGAGGGACGATTGGCTGAATTTCCCAATCGATTGAGTATTATGTATAAGAGTAATTGTGTGAGGCTAAGAGGAGGCAATCCTACTGTGAGTGTCCCGTTGTCGCCTCATTATTCACTAATTGTTTGTCTGTTTCTTACTATGGCAACCTTGACTAATCTCTCCTTGTATTCTATCCATTGTCAACTTCACTTCTGTAGGTTGATCTCGACCCTACATTCCTAAGCCACGATGACTTGAACATTGTTGACTTGTCGACCTCGCCTGTCGGGCCTATTAATGTGGACCAAACCTATGGAGGTGACTGGCTGCTCCAAGCAGACGTCGCCGCCGATGTTTGTGAAGCATTCCCTTCTCCATACGACAATGACTATCGCGGTGCAGACCCTTTGAACCCAGATGCGAAGCCAAGTCGCTTCAACCCAGACAAACCAGTCTTTGCTCTTTTGCCGGATGGGACTCATGCTCTGTATGATCCAAGACTGATTGTGAAAGAGAACACAATTGAGAACCCCCTATTGGATGGTGGAGGAGATGCAGTTGTCAGAACTACTCTCAGAAAGAATAACTTCGTTGCCAACACTTTGAAGAATGGTACTGATGCTGACTACTTCGTCTTCAACGACAAGAACATTGCTCTCTGTTCCAATGAAGAGCCAAACTTTCTGAACTTTGATAATTGCAAATTGAGCTATGAAGAAAATGCCTGCGTTTCGGATAGAAATTCTTTTGTCGATGTCAGCTTGGCAATCACCTTCAATGAAGACTCGTTGGCACAAGTCAAGATTGCGTCCAACCGATCCATTTATGCCGTGTCAAATTTACGATATGATGGAACCAATACTGGTGGGACAACCACGGATGCACCCGAGGCTTATCTCCAGCTACCCTGTATGGATAGACATCCTAGGAGTAGATGGATTCCACGCTCAGATCTTGATGCAACTTCGTGCTCGAACACCCTTCAGGCTAGCTCTGTTGCAGCGTTGAAGCATGCATTGGAAATCAGTAATGATGAGAATCCTTTCTTGAGAGATATCATCTTGTGGAATAATCGTGATGAAGAAGGCTGTGCAGCAGAAGATAAGCTGGCATTTGGGATGCTCATAATGACATCGGAAGGATGTTGGGAGAACGTGCATCCTAATTACATGTAAGTAGCCTTGGTCGAATGATTTCCTCTTTCTTACAATCTGCCAAGTCTTCCTCACAATCATAATCCTCGTTCCTTTTTGTCTTGCAGGGGTGTGTATGATTTCACTAATTATGCCGGCATACATCCTTCTTCTCCATCAAACATCACGGGCTTTGTCGATGGTATCCTTGAATACCCTGATATCCACCCGATGAATTATTGGGAGGATCTAAAGTATAGCTCTGAAATTACTTATGTCACCCGTTATGGAGATAAAGAAATTGTGGACAGATTTGCCGATACACTTGAATTGGACAAAGATCCTGCTGTTCTTGTTGCCATTGCACAAAATACAGGCAAGATCATGGTGAAAAATAAGATCCATACGAGTAGAGGCTCAGGTGTGCTCGTGTGCGGATCACCAAATGAAGTTGCGTCGGACCCTCTGGAAGATGACTACTTCGATGTTGTACACCAAGATTCAGATTGTGTTGGCTGTCTCGATGCATATGGAGACTACTTCGCTCAAAAGCAATCAGTTTGGACCATGACACTTCTTGGAGCCGAAGATCAGCTATGTCAAAAGGTAAGGTCAAGTCTTCTCAAGCTCTCTTTGTTATCACCTCACCATGTTCTTCGCTAATCATTGACGACTCTCTCTCTCTCTCTTGCTAAAAATAGATGGCTTGGGCACTCTACGAACTCATCAATACAGGCACTGCGACTAATCCACACAACACCGAGTCTAACCTGTATGTCTATGACACCTACACAAGGAACTGTTTTGGGAATTATTTTGATATCATGAAGGAAATGATGTTCAGTCCCAAAATGGCAGAACAGTTCAACTTTGCCATGTCGAGCTCGCAGCGTTTTCAGTTCGTCTTGAAGAACACGACCATCTATCCGGATGAGTAAGTTATTCTAGTATCATTGCTTGTGTTTTAATTGTTTGCTTAAATACTCACAATAATACTCTTCCCTCCAGGAATTATGCTCGAGAGATCATGCAATTGTACACTATCGGTCTGCATCAGCTCAACGACGATGGCACCCCAAAGAGAGATGAGCATGGAAGAGTTATCCGAACTTATAACAACGAAGACATCTTGAGTAATGCCAGAATTTTCACCGGATGGGACTACACTGCTCGACGTGGGAATACGGAAGTTCTATTTCGAACTCACAAATCAAGGATGGAGCCAATGCGGCTTAGAGTCAACAAGCATGATTTCTTTCCGAAGTCCTCTGTGGCTGGTGGTTGGATTGGAGATCGGTATCCATTGTGTGTCGATTTGCCAAAGGTAAGTCATCTCAAATTGTTATCTTAGGCACTTATGTCACAATATTGACTTGTCTCACAACGATTGCGCTTTTTCTTTCATCAAAGCATCACTTCCTTAAAATTGGAGCTAAGTTCCGATTGCTGGGAGGCGGCAGTCAGCCAAGGTTTCAATACAATAATCCAATGTGGGAAGGTGACGAAGGCATTAGACGCTTTGCTTTGGAAAAAGACTCCGCTCTCTATCAGAAGCTTTGTAATCCTACCAGCAGTGGTGAATGTCAATATGCCAATACGGTGACACTTGATGCGAACATTCCCTGTTATGGTAAAGAATGCCGAATAGACACCCTAATCGTCGTACAAGTGGGTCCTGGCACTTTCTATGAATACATCCGCAAGGCTTGTGTTCAGTTATCGTTTTACAATGGAGCAAAGAAAGTCTTTACCGGCGTTGGTCCGTATCTACCTGAGCTTGATACGAGGCAATATACACACAGCATGTGCGCAGATAGTCGCTTAGAAGAGGCTTCACGCATCTGTTGCATGGGTGGAATCGGGCAGTATAGCTACAAGTTTGAGTACCATGGAGAGCTCGTGAGTTATGAAACGAATGAGGCGCAATGCTTAGCAGATGGAGGTTCTATGTGCGATCCTCTAATATTGCGAGCGTTTACCTACCGCATGGCGAGTACACGAACCAAGTACAACAGTTTAGATCCCGATACCAACCTCTTCTTCTGGACATCTGATCCTTGTGAACAGCAGGTCAAGGTTCGCTCTGATGGTTTGATTGCATTTGTTCACAAACCCAAGTACAACGCGGAAGTCTACGATGATACAGTGCCGTACGTTGATTATGACTTTGCGTCTACCTTCATCAAGTTGCCCTGGCAGAAAGATCCAGTTACTCACAACGAGATCTTTCCCACTATTGACAATGCTTGTGGAGATGGAGTCTGTACGCTTACTCATGATGACATGTGTTTATGTGGAGTTACAACAACTGAAAATCCAGTCTTCGCTACAGTGCCGTCTCGAGAAGATGCCTTGGCAACATTGAAGATCGGAGCCCATGACCCAGCATTATTTTCCGATGCCAGTGTAACTTACAGCCTCCTTGAATCAACAGGAGAAGTGGATGCCTACGTTGCGTCTGATGCGGCAACCATCTTCGCTACGTCGACGATCTTCAAAGTCACAAATGAATTTGGTGAAACAATTTATCTCAAGAATATGGAGTCAGACATTTCTCTCGGAACAGCTTCTTATGGAATGAGGAATCCGCCCAGTTTCATTAATCTTGTGGCCATGACTGAACGTGACTTTGATTACGAGGTGGACGCATTCTTGACAGATTTGATTAGATACGAGTCAACCGCGCCACACGTATCTAAGAGGCTCACACAGGTATTTGGTACATCGAACCCAAGTCCAAGCTATGTCAGTCGAGTGACTCAAGCTTTCCGAAGCGGCTCTTTCACCAAAGGTGGAATTTCATTTGGAGATGGCAACTACGGAAATCTTGCTGCTGTTGCAGCCGCAATCACGTTGGATCCAGAATTCATGTCAGTCGTTGGTGACGAGGATCCTATCGCAGGCCAAGTACGAGAACCATTGTTGAAGGTGATGGCATTCTTGAGAAGTATGGAGTTCAAGCGCAGGCCAAATGTGAAATTCAGGCATGGATTGTTTCAGGACATGCACTTCAAAATTGGACAAATGGTCTTTCAGCCACCCGACCAATTCAGCTTTTTTGATCCAGGATTCTCTCCTCCAGGTGCTTTGGGAGCGACTGAGTTGGTATCTCCAGAGAGTGAGGTGATGACGATGTCGTCTATCACAGGCATCACAAACGGCTTCTTTTCTCTAAATACGTGGGGTTTGGTACATGCTGGTAATGGTTGGGGCACTTACCTCACCAAGGTAGCACCAGTTGGTGATACCTCTTCGTCAGTCGGATACGTCACCTACAATGCAGCTGGAGACGACATTTATGCCAGAATTGATGATCTAAGCACTTTGCTCACTGCTGGCCGGTTGAGCCCAGAGAATAAACAAGTGCTGGCGGAAGCTCATAGTCATTTCTCCCAAAACTACGGTCCAGACAGAGGCGATCGAGTATTGATTGAACTTCTTTCGACATCTCCAGAGTTCCACACGTCCAATACTTTACGCAAGACGGGTCTACCTCGAGCTCTTACTCCTCAGCCGGACTCGACATCATCAGACTACAAAGCCATCGTTTATGTCGATTTATTCGGTGGTGCGGACTCATTCAATATCCTTACACCCCATCCTGACGGAGGATGCTACTTGTACGACGACTACTTCGCTGCACGTGGAGGTGAGAAGGGAATTGGTTTAACGACGGATGATATGGATCCCATCGATGGGTCCTCTGCGGGTATTCCTGGCTGTACTAAAATGGGCGTCCACAAGAAATTGTCTGTGTACAAAGATATTTTTGATGAAGGCGCAGGAATCTTCTTCTCGAACATGGGGCATCTACACAAACCAGTCCACAAAGGCAACTGGATCACCGAGACTCAAACCGACTTGTTCTCACACACTTCCATGAAGAGGGAGTCTCACCGAGTTGATGCTTTCCTTGAAGCTAGTGGACCAGGTGTTCTTGGTCGTATGCTGGACATTCTTCAAGACAATGGCTACGTCGTGGCTGCAACTTCAATGGACAGAAAGGCCCAAATGATTGATGGCGACCCCAAAACTGGAAGGCTTGCTGATGTTGTGTCATCCAGTGGACCAAGAACAATTTACGAGCGTGAATTCATGAATTGGAGAGACGGTACCGACCAACTTCGACCGTACTTGGAGGAGGTTCACTCTGAGACTGTGGAGAATGCAGGAATGTTTGGCAACATGTGGTCTCAAACCTTCCTTGATGTTTGGAATAAGGCTGAAACTCTTACCCGTTCTTTGAAGGAAACGCAACTCTTGACTGAGTTTACGTCTCGTACCGATGTAGGTGATATCAACAAGAGTTTGAGAATTGTAGCTGAAATGATTGTTGGGCGCAACAAGCGTATCGATGGTCTCAACCGTGATGTCTTTTACATTCAGCTGCGAGGATTTGATCATCATATGGAAGTAAAGCAGGGATTGGACCTCTCCTTGCCAAGTCTGAATGCTGGATTGAAAAACTTTTGGAATGAAATCAAGGCGCAAGGCATTCAAAATCAAGTCTTGGTCATCCAAGGTAGTGAATTTGGAAGGACGGTTAGTCCCAATAGTAATTATGGATCCGATCATGGGTAAGTGAAGCGAACTGATGTGACTTTCTATGCACAGTACGTATCTTGTTCTCAACTCTTATCATTCATTTGAAATTGTATCAATTCACAGGTGGGGAGGCAATTACTTCATCTTCGGCGGTGACGTTAAAGGAGGTCAAATCTTCGGTGAATACCCACGTTCATTCAGTGAAGCCGATCCAACCAACATTGGCCGAGGTCGAGTCATGCCCACTACTTCTTGGGAGGCTCTTTGGTACGGTGTGAATCAATGGTTTGGCATTGACATCCCATCGGATATTGAGACTGTTATTCCCAACTCTCGTAACTTTGGATGTAGCGTCTTGTATTCTGATACCGACCTGTTCCATAGTGGTACAGGCACCGTTGCAGGTTGTGGGGGACCTACCTTCACCACTGAAGTGAATTTCAATCTTGCCGAGCCTCGTTATTTGACTGGAGAGGAACAAAAGTTGATTTGTGATCTTGCAGTAGATATCTCCGCCGATCGTCTCTCTGAAGGCGAGGATGATATTCGTTGCTACATTAGTGACCAGACAATTATTGAAACGGCGGATGGAGGGTACATCGTCACAGGAGAAGCAGAGCTGAACTTTGACTACACAATCAACGAGAACAAGTTGAACGCAGGCCTCGCTCAAAAGATCACCAAGACTGCAGAAAGTTTTGCAAGTGACTTCGTCGTTGCGGGTGCCACACCCGTATCAGAAGCTCCCAGTGTATCACCGAGTAGTCGTCCTCCATCCCTCACTCCACCTCCCATATCTCCACCTACGGATGTTCCAACGACGGCTGCACCGACCAAGAGTCCAATCATCTTTGTCGACCCTGGATCAGCTACTCAGGAGTACTGTAAATCATTCACTGACAAGACAGCTTGCAATTTAACCACTCCATCATGTGAGTGGGATCAGCGTTTCAAGGGCACTTGTTACTTGACGGGGACTGTACCAGACCCGGATACTTGTATTACCAATAACAAGCCTTGCCCTCCTGCTCCGAATCAATGCTGCACTGGTAGATGTGATGAAACATTGGATAGGTGCAATTAGAGACTAGGGAGATGAGTCATAATTAGAGAAAGACGGGGATATCTTTCATGTAGAAAAATATAATGTAATGGGGAACATATTAGGATTATTCTTCCTCATACTTAGTTTCATTCAGAGTCATTGGCATCGCTAGCACCGTAAGTGTAAGTAGTATGTAGTGATGGAGCCAGGTAGGCCGTCAATGCACTTTTTTTCACATAGCTTCATGAGGACGGACGATACTTACATGTAAGTATTACTATTATGCGATGCTGATTTCTGGTCTCTGCAGCAGCCCTTATCCATTCCTTACGTCTATGATGAGTCAGGGTGAGTAGGGTGACTGAAAATTGGCTTTGTAATTGATATCAAAAAGAACGCTCGGACTCCGAACAGAACTTCTTATCATTGGCTTGGAGCAATATCGCACGAGGTATATATGTAGAGTAACCAAAGCCAATCGATGAAGATGAAATACATCATCAATTGATACCATAATTACAAGTAACACGTAAAAGAGATTGCAGTTGTTTCAGCGATGAGCAGGAGAGCGCTGCAAGCGAGGTGGTCTTCATTGATTTCATTCTCCTTTCTCCTCATTTTGAAGACAGGTATCTTCATGTTGGAACGAAGTTTCGATACTTACTTATCGCCAATCGACGAAGATTCCAAGTGGGTCGGTGTGGAAGTGGATGGATGATTAGCGAGCCCCTCGTTCCTTGCTTGCTCTTGCGGTCAACAATCAAATAAAAGCCGGCAACCAAGCCGGCCGCCCGAGCCGAGAGCCGAGGAATGATAGACCTGGAGTAGGTAGACAGAGTAGGGATTACCATCTTTTCAACGATGCAAAACATAACAGAGAGCCAAAGAACAAAACAAGGGTGTTTTGTGTATCAAATAACAGACAACGTGGGCGTCCGCAGTTCGCCCAACGTAGGCGATGATAATCGAACCGACGTCGTATACTTTACGAACAACCTTGTGTCGGTGGATCTAATTCTTCCATCCTTTGATCCTAACAGTAAAAATGGTCCTTTCTTACGCCTCAGCGACAATTCCGGGTGGTTGTTTGAGAAGAAGCATGGAGAGGTTATGGCTAGGCGACTGCCTGTTGTTAAAGGATTATGGGCATTTTACGTAGAAGATACTGGAGCTGGAGGCATGCAGCTGAGAGCGAATCCAAATGGTCTTCGGGTTCCATATTATGATACAGTGTACGAGCCTATGCAACTCATATATTGTGACCGTCAGGTAACGTCACCAGTTACAAATATTGCTTCCTATAGAGTGCAGGGAACTGATGGGTGGCTGGCAGAAAAGGGAGAGGATGGAACAGTTTTTCTCCTCCCAGAAAACAAGGTCAAAACTGGGCTATTTGCATATGAGGTGACTGGTGATGTTATTATACCCAGAAAAGTCTACAAAATGCCATCTATAAGTGGGGGCGCGCTGCCAATGGTGCCTTTCAATAAGGGGGAGATTATAACTTGTGATGTCATACGTCAGTCTCTTAACTACAAGGACACATTCCTTCGCTTGAGTGATGGATGCGGTTGGATCTTCTATGATCAGATGCATCAAATCCCAATTGTGGATGGAAATTGGACCCTTGTAGTAATGAATAGTATTGCAATGAGACGACTCCCGATTGATAGACAGGACTGCAAGACCTCAACACTATTCAATCCCGGGGAAATGGTCAGATGTGACAAGAAAATCAAGTCCACACAAGGAACAACATTTTACAGGGTAGCTGGCAAAGAAGGATGGGTGTTCGATAACAGATGTGATAATGTAATGATGAGAGTCTACGCCACCTCGGCAAGAGGTAGCACTCTATCAAATAATGATGATGAAGAAGAAGGATGGAGCATTGAATTTGTACGTGGCATGGCTGCTGCATTCGAGTTGAAAGAAATCATGATCAATGAAGGCAGCAGAGTGATTTCTTTCCAGACAGATGCAAACGAGCGCATCAACGTGTATTACACAACAAGGACAGTTGGTACTGCGTTGAACCACCCTTCTCAAGGAGCTACACAACTATTTCGGAGGCGATGTTCGAATGAGGAGTTGAGGGAAATAATGCAAAACCCTAGAGTTCACACTGGAAAGGGGTACAAGAAACGACCCAAGATAGAAGAGCGTGCTGATCGCAGCGGATACAGTGAAGTAGAATACATCGACGAGGAAGCAGATTACCGAAACAAGTTAATTGAGCATGAGAAGGAGGAGGAAAAGATAGCCGAAAAGAAATTGACGATGCTCAAAAAGCTGAAAGTGTTTGACGATGAACGAGCAAAGCATGCTTTGGAGATGAAGATTAAGAAGGATGCGCGTACACATGAGTTTGAAGAAGCTGAACGTCTACGGCAAGAAGCTAATCGACAAATTCAGCAAGCAAGAGAAGCGGCTGAGCAGCGTCAACGTTGCACATGTCATGTGTGCCATCAAGGGTTTGTCAATGTTCATGCGAAGAATCAGCACTTTCAAGCAGTCCACGTCTTCCAGTGCGATTTCTGTTACAAAGAGTTCAGTTCGATGAATGCTCTGAACCAGCACAAAAATGCAACGTATCATTGGTAAGTTTAAGACAGATTAACCGGATATTATAGAATAAGCTGTCACTACGTCACATATTTACCGCAGTTTGACTCTGTGGCCTTGGCTCCACATCTGATACATGATTACTGCATCTATCTCACTGCTGCATATATATTTTGTGCGTTATCTTTGACTTCTTGACCCATCCTGGTTATCATATCATATAATGTTACTGTTACTTCTCTCAAGCAGCTCTTGGCTCGTCTCTCTTCACTAACGTTTCACCTTTTCTCCGTCCTGTGGTCAGACATTATCGAATAAGCTAGGGCTCTACGATGTCTCTCCTCCATTTCTTTGGGATCGGGATCGGGCAAGGGCTCAAGAGGAGAGAACGGCCTTCTCTTTAGCTTTTATTGTACTTGAACACCGCGCGAGCATAGTCGACAGCAGCCTGTTCTTCATTATCATACAAGCCAATATGGTGTTGCTTTCCATCAATCATAATCCGTGCACTCCATTTCTTGAGTTTATGGAGGTACACCCCTCTGTACTTTGAAGTGGCACCCATACCGATGCTTTTGAGGATTGGCGGCTGTGCTGGAACATCGGTCAAATCTATAGTATTTTGTTGCCCCCTCTTCCTAGGTGCATTGACTTTCCCCGCCTCGTATTTAAATACCGCACGTGCATAATCGACAGCAGCTTCTTTTTCATTATCATACAAGCCAATGCAGTGTTGCTTCCCATCGATCTTGACCTGCGCCCTCCATTTGTTCGAGGCTTTATGGAATGACGCACCTTGGTATTTCGAAGTGCCCTTCCCGTTGCTTAAGATTGGCAGCTTTGGTGGAACACCCGTCAAATCTATACGATTCTTCTTTTTAGTGCAGCTAGAATTGGTTTTTCGGCAAACGTCCGCTGCTTTTCCGTCATCTTCTGATGTTGTGTCATCGTTCGGTTTGTAGCGAAAAAACACATCATGGTATGAGTGGCCATTATCACAGATCGTCCCTCCATCTTCGGCTTTATTTTGACAGCCCTTCAACTTCTTGGCAAGCTGATTTTCTTCACCCTCATTGCGATGATATTTATCATCGTCGTTAGAATTATCACCTTGTGTGTTATTTCTCTTATTGTTGTCCTCGTCGTCGCCCCGGTTTGAATCTTCCGCCGCGGATGATCTCTTCACCGATGAAATGCGACGAGTACGAGTAATGATCTTTGTCACCATACTTTGGGATGTTTATTATGTGAAGCTTCCTGTGATAATGAGCACCTTCGTTCAGCCTCTTCAACCAGAATTAATGGCCACATGAGACGTGGTTAGATTGCTTCTGACCATCTTCCGTCTCCTGACCGTTGCCCGTCTCCTGACTACAGTCAGTCAGAATACATCATCAGCCACAGTCAGGGTTGCAGTTGTCACTTGAAACAAAAAGCCAAGAAAGATGATCATGATGGACTTGGAATGTATTCGGGGGTATTGAAGGTTTTTATATCTTACAAGCAGCAAGTAACAAAGAGATTGCAGTTGTTTCAGCGCAGCGACGAGGAGCGCTATTGTACTTACCGAGGCAGGTGGTCAGGTGGCAGGTGGTCTTGCTTTCATTCTCCTTTCTCCTCATTTTGAAGACTGGTATCTTCATGTCGGAACGAAGTTTCGCCAGAACAAGGACACATGGTGGATGGTGGTGGATGGATGATAGCGAGCCCGTCTTACAATACTTCCTTGCTTGCTCTTCGAACTGTGTTCATCAAATTCAAATCCCAATTGTGGATGAAAATTGGACCCTTCTAGTGATGAATAGTGTCGGCATTGCAATGAGGCGACTCCCGATTGATATTGATGGACTGCAAGACCTTACAGTTACAGGGTAGCTGGCAAAGAAGGATGGGTTTTCGATAACAGAGGTGACAATGTAATGATGAGAGTCTACGCCACCTCGGCAAGAGGTAGTACTCTATCAAATAATGATGATGAAGAAGAAGGATGGAGCATTGAATTTGTACGTGGTATGGCTGCAGCATTCGAGTTGAAAGAAATCATGATCAATGAAGGCAGCAGAGTGATTTCTTTCTAGACAGATGCAAATGAGCGCATCAACGTGTATTACACAACAAGGACAGTTGGTACTGCGTTGAACCATCCTTCTCAAGGAGCTACACAACTATTTCGGAGGAGATGTTCGAATGAAGAGCTGAGGGAAATAATGCAAAACCCTAGAGTTCACACTGGAAAGGGGTACAAGAAACGACCCAAGATAGAAGAGCGTGCTGATCGCAGCGGATACAGTGAAGTAGAATACATCGACGAGGAAGCAGATTACCGAAACAAGTTAATTGAGCATGAAAAGGAGGAGGAAAAGATGGCCGAAAAGAAATTGATGATGCTCAAAAAGCTGAAAGTGTTTGACGATGAACGAGCAAAGCATGCTTTGGAGATGAAGATTAACAGCTTTCCGGGTAAGTGGTTCTTGGAGGGAGCTGAGCACCTCAGAACACTCAATTTTGAGCTCCCGAACGGAGATGATGGAGTAGGAGTTTGAAAATGGCGCGAGTAATGAGAAAGTGTCTAAGATACCCATCTAACAGGTACTTGTAGAAAAATGGACTTTTGTCTACGTAGGAATAATAGTACCTGGCAAAAACGTGAAAAATTTACAAGGTGGAGCCACTTTTAGGCCCTCTACTCAGCTAGCGCAGCGGTGGGGGCATGATTTAGCGCCACCCACTATAGACAATAGTAGAGCTATGTTAGTACTCAAATATTATGAGCTAGATAAATGTTGGGGTACTAGTAAGACTTCTAATAGGGTGGATGAAGATATCTGTGATTTTGGGCTGATTTTGGAGGCTACTCCCTCCATACCATACCACCCCGTTCATGTGTTTGAACATGAGATATCTGGAAAAAGTTGGCCAAGACGTTGAGTGGGCATAGCCCACCAACCATTGAGATGCCTATCTCACTGATATGCTAATTTTGTAGAGCTGAGAAAGAGCTCTCCAAATCACCACTGATCTTCGTCTGAAATCAATATCCCGCAGAGATATGGGACTAGAACGAAGCCTATTGAGCAAGTGGGCCCATATATGAGCCCATACCCGGAAAGCTGTTAACAGCTTTCCGGGTAAGTGGTTCTTGGAGGGAGCTGAGCACCTCAGAACACTCAATTTTGAGCTCCCGAACGGAGATGATGGAGTAGGAGTTTGAAAATGGCGCGAGTAATGAGAAAGTGTCTAAGATACCCATCTAACAGGTACTTGTAGAAAAATGGACTTTTGTCTACGTAGGAATAATAGTACCTGGCAAAAACGTGAAAAATTTACAAGGTGGAGCCACTTTTAGGCCCTCTACTCAGCTAGCGCAGCGGTGGGGGCATGATTTAGCGCCACCCACTATAGACAATAGTAGAGCTATGTTAGTACTCAAATATTATGAGCTAGATAAATGTTGGGGTACTAGTAAGACTTCTAATAGGGTGGATGAAGATATCTGTGATTTTGGGCTGATTTTGGAGGCTACTCCCTCCATACCATACCACCCCGTTCATGTGTTTGAACATGAGATATCTGGAAAAAGTTGGCCAAGACGTTGAGTGGGCATAGCCCACCAACCATTGAGATGCCTATCTCACTGATATGCTAATTTTGTAGAGCTGAGAAAGAGCTCTCCAAATCACCACTGATCTTCGTCTGAAATCAATATCCCGCAGAGATATGGGACTAGAACGAAGCCTATTGAGCAAGTGGGCCCATATATGAGCCCATACCCGGAAAGCTGTTAACAGCTTTCCGGGTAAGTGGTTCTTGGAGGGAGCTGAGCACCTCAGAACACTCAATTTTGAGCTCCCGAACGGAGATGATGGAGTAGGAGTTTGAAAATGGCGCGAGTAATGAGAAAGTGTCTAAGATACCCATCTAACAGGTACTTGTAGAAAAATGGACTTTTGTCTACGTAGGAATAATAGTACCTGGCAAAAACGTGAAAAATTTACAAGGTGGAGCCACTTTTAGGCCCTCTACTCAGCTAGCGCAGCGGTGGGGGCATGATTTAGCGCCACCCACTATAGACAATAGTAGAGCTATGTTAGTACTCAAATATTATGAGCTAGATAAATGTTGGGGTACTAGTAAGACTTCTAATAGGGTGGATGAAGATATCTGTGATTTTGGGCTGATTTTGGAGGCTACTCCCTCCATACCATACCACCCCGTTCATGTGTTTGAACATGAGATATCTGGAAAAAGTTGGCCAAGACGTTGAGTGGGCATAGCCCACCAACCATTGAGATGCCTATCTCACTGATATGCTAATTTTGTAGAGCTGAGAAAGAGCTCTCCAAATCACCACTGATCTTCGTCTGAAATCAATATCCCGCAGAGATATGGGACTAGAACGAAGCCTATTGAGCAAGTGGGCCCATATATGAGCCCATACCCGGAAAGCTGTTAAGAAGGATGCGCGTACACATGAGTTTGAAGAAGCTGAACGTCAACGGCAGGAAGCTAATCGACAAATTCAGCAAGCAAGAGAAGCGGCTGAGCAGCGTCAACGTTGCACATGTCATGTGTGCCATCAAGTGTTTGTCAATGTTCATGCGAAGAATCAGCACTTTCAAGCAGTCCACGTCTTCCAGTGCGATTACTGTTACAAAGAGTTCAGTTCGATGAATGCTCTGAACCAGCACAAAAATGCAACGTATCATTGGTAAGTTTAAGACAGATTAACCGGATATTATAGATAAGCTGTCACTACGTCATATTACTGAAGTTTGACTCTGTGACCATGGCTCAACATCTGATACATGATTATATCTATCACTGCTGCATATACAATATTTTGTGCGTTATCTTTGACTCCTTGACCCATCCTGGCTATCATATCATATCATATGTTACTTCTCTCAAGCAGCTTGGCTCGTCTCTCTTCACTGACTTATCACCTTTTCTCTGTCCTGGTCAGACATCATTACAGAAGCTAGGGCTCTACGATGTCTCTCCTCCATTTCTTTGGGATCGAGCAAGGGCTCAAGAGGAGAGAAAGGCCTTCTCTTTAGCTTTTATTGTACTTGAACACAGCGCGAGCATAGTCGACAGCAGCCTGTTCTTCATTATCATACAAGCCAATATGGTGTTCCTTTCCATCAATCTCAATCCGTGCCCTCCATTTGTTCGTGGCTTTATGGAAGTACACCCCTCTGTACTTTGAAGTGGCACCCATACCGATGCTTTTGAGGATTGGCGGCTGTGCTGGAACATCACTCAAATCGATAAACTTTTGTTGCCCCCTCTTCCTAGGTGCATTGACTTTCCCCGCCTCGTATTTAAATACCGCACGTGCATAATCAACTGCAGCTTCTCTATCAGTATCATAATAGCCAATGGTGCGTTTCTTTCCATCAATCCTGATCTGCGCTCTCCATTTCTTCGTGGCTTTATGGAGGTACACCCCTTGGTACATTGAAGTGCCGTTCCTGCTGCTTTTGATTGGCAGCTGTGGTGGAACATCGGTCAAATCTATACGATTCTTCTTTTTAGTGCAGCTAGAATTAATATTTCGGCAAACGTCCGCTGCTTTTCCGTCATCTTCTGCTGTTGTGTCATCATTCGGTTTGCAGCGAAAAAACACATCATGGTATGAATGGCCATCAAAGACTCCTCCATCCGCCGCATTATTTTGACAGCCCTTCAACTTCTTGGCAAGCTGATTTTCTTCGCCCTCATTGGGATAATGTTTATCATTGTCGTTAGAATTATCACCTTGTGTGTTATTTCTCTTATTGTTGTCCTCGTCGTCGCCCCGGTTTGAATCTTCCGCCGCGGATGATCTCTTCACCGATGAAATGCGACGAATACGAGTAATGATCTTTGTCACCATACTTTGGGATGTTTATTATGTGAAGCTTCCTGTGATAATGAGGAGCACCTCGTCCAGCCTCTTCACCAGAATTAATGCCACGATGAGCCCTGCCTTGACTCTGCGCGTAAATCTTTCGTTTCTTGTTGAATTGAAATTAACCCAATTAGCAATCGTGCGAACTGCGCCCATTGACACTGTATGGTACTCAGACCACTATTCACTTCTGTACCGTACGTACTTGATTATGTACTCTTCTCATAGACGACAGACAATTGCAGCTCTCCAACGCGTTTGATTTTGTCTCATGATTTGTCTCATGATACGATACATTCTCCTTCATCTCTACAAATACGGCGATAGAACGCAGCCAGCTAGCTCTTCAAAATTCGTTGAAGTGTAGCAATTATGTAGCGATGCGAGCACACTATCTTCGTTAATTCATACATACATATCTTGTACTTGTATCAGAAGAGGGTGAAGAACACAACCATGGTGACAAAGATCATTGTTCGCATTCCACTTGAGGTTAAGGGAAGAGGAAGAGCGTCGGCTTCAAATTATTCAAATCGAGGAGGCGACGCGCAAAATAGTAAAAAAGGTGATGGAGATGATAACGTCTATGACAGCAAAGAGGGTGACGAGGAGGGAAATCAGCTTCGCAGCTTCAAAAATTGTCAAAGTAAAGCCGCCTGTAGAGGGATCTGCGCTGGCCATTCTACATACCATGGTGTGTTTTTCAACGATGACAAAACGGAAGATGATGACACAACAGAGGACGGAAAAGCAGTGGACATTTCCCAACATGATAATTCAAAGAAACGCCCTCATGCTTTGGTGGACGCATATGACACTAAAAAGAAGAAACGTGAGCCCAGCTGTGCTCGTGTGGTGTTCAAACACAGAGCGGGGAATTCTGGACATGAGAGTGAGAGGGGGAACAGCTTGAGGTTGATCGATTTGTCTGGCGTGCCAGCACAACCACTCACTTTCAAAAGCAGTGGTAAGGACGGAACGTCAAAGTACCAAGGTGTCCAATTCAATAAAGCGAGGGACATGTGGCAGGCGACAATTGTGATTGACGGAGCGCATCATTTTATCGGCTACTATAATAGTGAAGAAGAGGCTGCCGTTGACTATGCTCGGGCAGTATGTAAATACCATGCAAAGCCACTCCCTCCTCTTATTCACCCCTATGCTCCGACCGATCTCAAAGAAATGGAGGAGAGACAACGTAGAGCGCTCGATTATTCAATGATGTCTGACGAGGACAGAGAAAAGGTGAGACTTCAGTGGAATCAAGGCTACGTGTATACTTGAGAGAAGTGTGCAGGTACCGTGATTGTTCAAAGTAACGTAAATTAGCAGCAGTGATGGATGCAGTGATCAACACTTGTCATATGATATGGAGCCAAGCCAAGGTCACGGTCAAACTGTGGTTAGAACGACGTTGTGAAAGCCAAACACGATTCTTGATACAGATACAGCATGTTGCCGAGAAGATTGATTGTATTTGGTCATAATGTTAGTATGTAGACAGCATAACTAAACATCACATCATCAGAACATGAGGCAAAGGCAACCAACGCCCTCCGAGCAGATCTATAAAGATAAAGGTTAATAAAGTAATCAGAATCAGAAGTTTTCAAGTACGGCTGGTATTGGTGGGCCTTCCAAAGGGCGAAATAATCTACTAGTACTAGACGGATCTATCCTTCAGAGAATCTTCCATTGCCATGCTCAAACTCAAAGAAGAGGGCGTTTCTTAGAAGCATCAGAATCGTGTTGGCCAATGTTCACTGCATTTTCTTCATTATGCTTTATTGTATCTCTTTCCGCTTACATTTACCTCTTCTCTATCCTGGTCGGACATTAACTTCCTTGTACTTGAATTTTGCACGGGCATAATCAACAGCGGCTTCTTCTTCATTATCATAAGTCCCAATGTGGCGACGCTCTCCGTCAATTGATATTTGTGCCTTCCATTTGTTGTACTTCTTATCAAAGCAAACGCCTTGGTACTTTGAAGAACTGGGAATGCTTGTTTTGATTGGCAGCTTTGGTGGAACATCGGTCAAGTCGATCAACTTTTGCTTCTGGACAGACTTTATTGCATCAGCTATCGCTTTACGGTGCCTCTCCTCCATTTCTTTGGGAATGGATAAGGGCAGATGATGATCTTTGTACTTGAATTTTGCACGAGCATAATCTATACCAGCTTGTTCTTCATCATCATAACAGCCAATGTAGTGTGTCTCTCCATTTACACCCATTTGTTCGAGGCTTTATGGAATGACACACCTTGGTACTTTGAAGTACCGTTTTTCCTGCTACTTATGATTGGCAGCTGTGGTGGAGCATCACTCAAATCGATAAACTTTTGTCGCCTCCTTTGACCAAAATCAAAATGAGTCGTCCAATCTGGCACTGGCAGCTGCATTTGACCCTTCTTCCTGCGCTTCCCCTCTTCATCGTCATCTGCATCGTCTGGAAGAAGAGGGCGTTTCCTAGGAGTACTAGAGTCTCGCTGAATGTCCACTGCCTTTCCGTCATCTGTTGCTGTGTCATCGTTGAAAAACACATCATGGTATGAAGAGCGGACATCACAGATTCCTCTATATGCGGCTTTACTTTGAGAACTTTTGAAGTTACAAAGCTTCTAACCCCTCCACCGCCACCGCCAGCCTCGTTGCTGCCATGCTTCTTATCATCATCATCACTCTGTTTATTATCTTTCCGCCGGTTGACATCATCTCGGTCAGAATAGTTCGCCGCCGCCGCTCTCTCCTCCGATGATATAATACGACGGGTAACGATCCTTGTCACCATGGTATCTAAAGGGCTACCCACTTCTACTGTTAGTGTTTAGTGATAGTAAAACGCCTTTGGCACCTGCTCCAAATCAACTTGTATGCTCTCTCTAGTATGTAGTATACTAATGTTGGGTGGGATGGAGCGAGCCAGGCCAGGGTCTCCTGACCGATACGACAGAATCTGGCTTGCGTGCGTCGCCAGCTGCTTCCGACATTAATTAAAGGCGCTGCGACAGATGGCTTTTCACACTGAATAGCGCTGCGATAGAAAAATAAGGAAAACCCGACTAAAACATGCTTTCTCTTTTCACAACATTGAACATTGATTGACACTGGAAACTGCCTGCGAACGACCCTAAATAACCCTAACTTGCATGCCTAACATAATAGCTAAAGATGATAGATGGCGGCCGACGGATGGTACACTTTTACCGGCAGGGAGGGCGAAGTTATTCCTCGGCATATAACTCGTGTCCGCATAGATGAATCCGTCACTGTCATTCCGGCAAATGCGTTTAGAGGGAATCGTCGTCACAAAGAAGTAGATTGTCATAATCGTGTCAAAACAGTTGAAGAAAGGGCATTCGCTGACTGCCGTTCTTTGAGAAAAGTAAGATTGCGAGGCGTGGAAGTTGTTAAGAAGTGTGCATTTATGAATTGCAGAGCCCTGGAAGATGTTGAATGTGATAAGCTGGAAAGAATTGGATACGGGGCATTCGATGGCTGCGAATCTTTGGGGAGCATCAACCTACCATCCGCCAAGATCGTTGAGTTGTATGCATTCAACCATTGTAAAGCCCTGACGGATGTGAAATTTGGTAAGGCGCTGGAATCAATCGGATTGGCGGCATTCGACGGCTGCACTTCTCTGGAACGAATTGCCATCCCATTGAAAGATGGCATAATTACTCAGAATAATACATTCCAAGGATGTAAAAATTTGAAGCACGTTGATCTGGTTGGGGGAGTACGTGACACCATCGACGCTTTACTATTGGAAGGATGGAGAAATGACATGGATGTAAAAATTGATTCAATCAATCAGATTCTTTCAAATACACCTGCTGGGAATGATTTTGATGTGGGGGGAAAGGCCCGAGCGCTACGAAGGTGGATTAGATCAGTCCTCCGCAAAATTATTCACTACAAAGCACAGCATCAACGCTATTTGAATGAGGCTGCTTCTACACTCCAGCATACTTTACCTCAAGATATTATGGTGAAAAATGTCCTTCCTTTTCTCGAGTTGCCATCACACATATTTGAAGTGGGAGGTCATGAAGAAGGCAGAAGACGATAGTGACGATGAAGAGGGGGGTGATGGTGAGAGATGGTACTAATTTGGTTTATATTTTGTCGACAGTGCTTTTGCTGTTTCGTTGCTTGTCTGACTCTCTACTGGGATTTCTCTCCTCTCGTGGGTTCACGAGAGCATGAGCCTCTCACGCACCCCAGTGCTCACCACTTGAAAGTTCTCCCCCTTCCTCCTTTCCGAGGAGTGGTCTATGCGTCTTGCAAAGAGAGAGAGAGAGAGAGAGAGAGAGAGAGAGAGAGTGATTATCTAGGAAATTTACTGCATGAGTGGACATGTAGTCGGATTGACAGATATCAAAACACGATTCCTCTAGAGATGAATAACTTCGCCCGAGACGTGTACTATTATCTGTTACATCATCATCTATGCATCATGCAATACCATCCTTTGATGATGATGTGAACATCGAATTCGAGCAATAGGGGTAGTGCATGCACTCAACTTTACATTTCAAATACAGTAGATTCCTAGCGATATGCCCCATGCATTCAGCACACTCTCCTATTTGTACATCCTTCGCTCCTGCATAGTTCGCATGCCCTCTTAGCCCCCTTAGCCCCATGCTTACTTATGCACACTCCTCCTTTTGGGCATAGTCTCCAACAACGCCAAGAGTCTGACCTTGCGATTGTTATGGTAAGGTAATTTGCTGACCCTTAGGATCTACAGCAACTTGTAGGCTTGCCACTGCGTCCTGATTTGATCTCATGAGCGCTACCGCTACCATGCTTAGTTGTCTTTCAACACAAATATCAAGTCCAGACTACTGCTCTCAGGGTACTTTACTCGCTTTTACTTGTCGAGAGACACAGCAGTACCTATGTAAGTAGGAGTATTGCTTGCATATGGGTATTTATGTAGTTAGGTAGGTGGATCATTGCAGCAGGTTGATAATACTTATGATGTAAAAAAGGAAAATGCGTAGCAATAGAGCGGTGGAGAGTTAGCCGTGTTGATGATGTTGTTGCCTACTGCCTACTCTATTTACTCAGCTCTCTAAGATAGATCCTCTTGCTGCCTAAAGATGATGGCGGCCGACGGATGGTACACTTTTAACGGCAGGGACGGCGAAGTTATTCCTCCTGGTGTAACTCGTGTCCGCATTCATGAATCCGTCACAGTCATTCCTGCACATGCATTTCAAGGGAATCGTAACATCGAAGAAGTCGAATGTCATGGTCGTGTCAAAAAAGTTAAAGAATTCGCATTCGCTAACTGCCCTTCTTTGAGAATAGTAATCATGCCGGGCGTCAAAGTTGTTAAGAGGTGTGCATTCAATTACTGTAAAGCCCTGACGATTGTTGAATGTGACAAGCTGGAAATCATTGGAAGAAGGGCATTCAATAGCCTCAGATCTTTGAGAAGCATCAATCTGCCATCTGCCAGGGTTGTTGAGGGGTATGCATTCTGTGACGGCGAGGCCCTGACGGATGTGAAATTTGGTAAGGAGCTGGAATCAATTGGAGAGGTGGCATTCTATTGCTGTACCTCTCTTGAACGCATCACCATCCCATTGAAAGATGGCATGATTACTGATGATAACATATTCCGAGGATGTGAAAATTTGAAGCACGTTGATCTGGTTGAGGAAAGAGTAATACGTGAAACCATCGACGCTTTACTATTGGAAGAATGGAATAATGACATGAACAGAGACATGTCATCGATCGATCAGATTCTTTCATATACACATGCTGGTGGTGATATTGATGCGGGGGGGAAGGCTTTGGTGATACGAATGTGGATTTCATCAGTCCTCCACAAAATTATTCACTACAAAGCAGAGCATCGACGCTATTTGAATGAGGCTGCTTCTACACTCCAGTTTGATTTACCTCAAGATATTATGGTGAATAACGTTCTCCCTTTTCTAGAGTTGCCAAACATCGCTGCACAGGCATGAATCGAACTTGAGTAATGAGGGCAAATCATGTACTCAAATACTTGTACGAGCGTATAGGCCTTCTTATTAATGATTACAATATACACTACTCAAATCCCATGGACAAATTATCATCCTCCCTCGGAAAAGCCACAGTCGAACTAATTAAACGAGTGCTCGCCTGAATCCTTAACATTTTGGATCGATTCGGTCTTCTACGCTGCTGTTGTTGTGGAGCTTCTTGTTCTTCTTCCTCTATTTCTGGAAATGCATCATCCTCTCCCGCACGCTCACTCTTACCCAATCGAAACAATTGTCCAACCATTGTCATCCTCCGTTGCTCTTGTGAAGGAGAGCCAGGAGACTCATCTGTCATTATGGTATTTCTTCTTCCCCTGCCCCTGGGGAAGTTCACTCTCAAATCTTCACCGTAACCACTTTTATCAAGTTGGATCATGTTTCCAATGAGTCCACCCATACCTCCACCTCCACCAGAAGCTTGAGGTGTACGTGTGGCACTATCCTGCATCGTTTCATCAGTTTGTAGTGTGCGACTGGAAGGCTCTCGGGATCCCCAGCCTGAGAAGAAACTCATTCGAGGAGCTGATTGGGTGGATGTGAATGAGGACGTTTGGGCGGCTGCTGGAGCGCTCTTGATGCTAACATCGACAGCTGATGTTGGACCGTTGTTGCCATTATCATCTTCGGACATCATGGTCACTTGTGATATTTGAGAGAGGCGCATCATCAAGTTCTGCTCGTCTTCACGTGCACGTGACGAGGCCAGCTCGACGGAGATGGTGAGGATTTTATCTTCGAGCATCTCAATGTGTGCATTCTTGGAGGCCAGGGCCTCTCGGAGGGCGGCGTTGGTTGCCGTTAGTTGAGCGATGCGTCTTGCGGCATCGACGGCGATTGAATTACCTTGCTCGTTCATTGTATCTTCGGGATGGGAGTAGTTCATTGTTCTCGTTAGCGGTGGTGTTATTGTGTTGCGTTGGGCGCAAAAGGTAAGAACACGTTGTCAGTACTACTTTCACTTACTGCCTAAGAGCCTTCTATTTATTTTTGTGTGTGCTTCGGCTAAGTTGCTTGCTTCCTTCAAGGGCAATACAAAGGGAGTTGCGGTCACAACCAATCACGATGTAGGATAAAAGCGATAGGCCTGATGGCCAGTAAACCGGAGTAAATATTATAGTTCAATATTATATTTCATTCGAGACATTTGAATACCGGTAGACCTGTTCCACATACACGAACGACACTAAGTCACATTTAGGAATTAGTATTGTTCTACACAAATTTCGACAAGAGGTACTCACGGCTCACACCCAATGTAAACTGGGTTCCTCTTTCGTCTCATCTCAATTCAATAAAGATGGAGAATGGCCTTGCCATACTCGACATCAGCTTGGAATGACGTGCGTGGTCGGCGACATGTTGAAGGTGCGGCGACGGAGTCATTTTTTGAAGCTGACACCGGGTCATTATGACAGCATGAACAAGTCACTTGAAGGTCGGGAGTCGGATGTGACAGTGGGGTCATCAGATGCACCTGCCTCTCCAAAATGCACCTGGTAAGTAGATAGGAGTTTTACCTTTGTGTAACAATAACAATAGCACCAACTTACTTTGGTACAGAGCCTTCTAAGCCCTACTATTGCAGCTCCCAATTCTGATTTTAGTTCCAGATTCAAGTCAGATACGTAGATACACGCAACGATCTTTTATCCATACGTTATGCTTGATGAAGAGAGATTGAAATCAAACGGACATTATCTACTAAAACTCCTATCGTATTGTGCAACAATATAGCACCAACTTACTTTGGTAAAGAGTCTTTTAAACCCTACTACTCGATCTACAACAACAGAGACACACTTTCATTTAGGAATTACTATTGTTCTACATAAATTTCGATCAAGCAGGTACTCACGGCTCACACCCAATGTAAACCGGGTTCCTCCCTCTTCCGTCTTATCATCTATACAATAAAGATAGGAGAATGGCCTCGCCATACTAAACATCAGCTTGGCCAGGATGCCCATCAGCTGCAGGTACGGAGTTATTTGAGCTGACTGGGGTCATTAACACATCACTTGAAGATCGGAGTCGATGTGACAGTGGGGTCATAGTAGATGGTCATATGCCATCAAGATGCCATCTCTGATCGTAATGTCTCGACTTCATGCCAATGAACCACAGTCGATAGCTGTGCTGCACGCCATCTCCTTACTCACTGAGATCACTGTACTGCAACCACTACCGAGGAAGGGAGCGGACATGGGACGACGACAACGATGAGGAGGAGGTGTCATCTCCATAAGGTCGAGAGAGATTCGACATCAGACCAACTTCAAGTGACGATCGACCACTTAAGGTCGTAAAAATGATCCTCCATCCAGTTCCAGATCATCTCTTGAGGGGTCAATCATCCCTATCAAACAGGAATGTAAGCGGGACCATTGCCTGTTTTATCTTGGGGTGAAGGGACCGACGAACCATCGTTCTCCTCGTCATCAGGACTTTGGGTAACTGACTTCTTGAGTGACTCGGCAGCAGCATCACTGTCAAGAGAGAGTCTCTCAGTAGCAGCAGCAGCAGCATCATTGCCGAGAGAGGGTGGCAACTCAACAACATCACCAGTAGTAGTAGCCGCAGAACTACCCTTGAGAGACGCCAAAGCAGCCCCACCAGCAACAGCCCCATCACCACCACCAGCAGCCGCTGCTCCAGCAGCAGCAGCAACACCATCCCCATCATGCAACCTCTTCCACATCCTCCGAAAAAAATGCTTCTGACTCCCCCTCGTCAAACAACTCATCTGCACATTATGCCGTCCCTTCAACACCAACAATGCCTCCACCACATCCTTTGGACACATCTTACACGTCAATACATGATCGGGAATACCGGCAAAGCTATTGGCCAATCGATCGACATTGGACCAAAAGAATTTACGTGCCGACGGGGCAGTGGCACAATGGACACATTGGAGTCCACCATATCCAACCGCGACATCTTGACGTTTCCCTCCACGTGTCTTACGGTCTTTTTCCGTAAGACGACATACCGATAGTTGGAGCATAATGTAGTAAAAGTAGTCGGTTAGGAGGGTGGCATCTCCTTCTTCAATGAGGGAGATTTTGTCGTCAGTGCACCCGGTTATGGAGGGGGGTAGTGGGGGCATTTCGGCGGCTTTGGTGCGAAGTAAGGAGAGGGCTTTGGCGTAGTCTTCGTCGGTGCTGTCGATTCCTGTGTGGATGGGTGTTGGTTTGACTTTTTTGGGGGTGGTGGTGTTGGTGGAGGTACCTCGTTGCTTCTTGGTGGTGCCACTGGATGGAGGAGGAAAGTGATGCATCATGGTGGTGTTCGTGTTGGTAGAATGTTGTTGTTGTTGTTGGGAAGATTGAGGATAGAGGGAGCTAGTGTGAACAACTCCAGGCTGCTTCGATGCTGCTGCTGGAGTAGCTGATGATGATGGAGGAGGCATGGTATCACCCACCATGGTGGAACCTTGCATCATCATCATCTTCGTCGTCGAATGAGGAGGACTCCATCGTTCCGACGGTGGAGGGGGGTTCATGGAGACACCTCCACCACCACCGCCATCACCAAGTCCTGCTGGATTCATCATTCCAGTAGGCATACCAATACCACCACCACCCATCATTCCAGTAGGCATACCACTCATCATTCCTTGAGGCATACTTCCACCACCACCAGCACCAGTTGGCCATTGAGAAAACATTCCGGATGAAGGAAAGGTGTTGTTCGGCCACAAGGCTGATCGAGAAGTGTTGGTAGCATCACCACCACTAGTTGTCATTAACGAAGGAGCTTGCAGAATCGACAACTCCCTCCCACTACCACCACCACCACCACCACCATCAGAAGGCGGATGATGATGATTAGTATTGGAGGAGACTTCGTGTTTTCGTTTTCTTGTAGAAGAGGGCCCTCGTGGCCCTTCTTGTTGCTGCTCATTATTTCTTGGACTGGTGGCAGGAACGTTTGACGGATGCTGCTGCGAAGGCTGCTGAGGCATGGACTGCCCACCACTACCCATGATACCCTGCAAACTCGCACCACCACCACCACCACCTCGACTAGCCCAAGGCAAATTATTGACCGCCGGACAAATCCTCAAATGAGCCTCGACAAAATGCTGTGGAGGAGGTTGCTGGCCACCCATCCATACGTAGTTGGGACCACGGTAGTAGTGGGTTAGGTGGGAGCAGTGGCGGCAGACCCAGCCTGCGTATCCGTCAAAGACGAATGGAGGGGGCTGTTGTTGTTGTTGGGGAGTGGATGGAGGATGATGTTTCGTCTGTTGTTGGTGGTGAGCCATGGAAGAAATGGAGGAGGAGGGTGAATCATGTAGTTGCGGTTGTTTGGGTGGCGATGATGAACCTCCCAACTGCTGCTGCTGCTGCTGTTGACTCGGCTGCTTCATGTTGTGGTGGTTGACAGCAGCTGGACTGAAATGATGCGGCGGCTGCTGACACGATTGAAATTGACCAAGCATCGAAGCTGAAGCATCTTGACCTCCTCCCATAAAGTTGGTAGCATCACTGTTGCTCATCCGATGAGCCGCCGTTAACAACTGCGCAGCGCTATTACTACTCATTTTAGATGCTGCCTCCATGTTGTATTGATGGAATTGAAGACTGGATAGTTGGTGAGAATGTTGCTGCTGCTGTTGATGATTCATCATGGCTCTGCTGTTGGGCATCATCATGGAGGATGCATCATTACCAGCTGAGGATGAATTGCCACGGCCATCAGTTGAGGAGCCTCCGGGACCGTTAGTTCCCCCACCATAGTTATTAAAATAACCACTGGGAAGCCGCTGCTGCTGCGATGACATGACTACAAGTATCTATGGCCAAAGAAGGCCGAGGGAGGAGGAGTGCGATTGTTCTTTACCAGACTTATGTGCACCGATGCACATGTGTGTGTTGACAGCGAAACAAATGGGCCTTGTTTACTGTTGTTGAGCGAAATGGCCCTCGTTTCGTTGTGGTTGAGGTACACTTGCTATTTTGGCCGTCTGCCGTTGGATTTTTGAACGGAGGGGATTGCATCTGGGTGGTGTCCGTTCGTTCAATGTTGACGTGGTGGATTCACGAACGTCACTATTTACATGGATGGTTTCGCCTTTAGGAGAGAGGGAGCGTCGAAAGGGCCAGTTAGAGGGATATTTAGTTTTGCATGTCGCGTCTTGTTACTGCAGGACAAGTAGCTGAGTGCCGACCGGTTTCATGCAGACACCGTGTGTCTCTTCTCTTCCTCATTCCTCACAAAAGATGCCGACCGGATGGTGGACATGGATTGAAATTGAAATTGAAAGGGCTGACTCATAAGTAGGTACAGAAGTACTTTTGAAGCTGAGTTTCACAAGACTTTGTACCTCTTCCTACCAAACGCACCACAGAGCAGTAGTTGTCATTTGGACGTTGACATCCGGTATGAAAGACAGCTAAGCATGGTAGCATTACCTATGAAATCATGAGTCAAATCAGACGCAGTGACAAGCAATACCTTGCTTACCATAACAGATCGTTAGGTCAGACTCTTGACGTCGCTGGAGTGGACACAAGCTTGTTCATGCATGGTCACATTTACGTTGGATATGGTCCACAGGGTCGGTCAGAAGAATTGTCACTGTTACGTCTACATCTGAAACAGCTTTGCCTTTGCTTTTCCCATGCCTTGCACACTCCTCATTTGACAGCATAATTTGTGCATCATTCACTGCTGCATAGTAGTTTGCGATGACCTTGCTCCATGCCTCATGCACACTACTCCTCTAGTCGAGCTTGATATGTGTATCCATCCTCCTTCGCTGCTACATCATTTCACCACATTCCCCGGTGTTGCAGAAATGGTCCGAGCGAAGTGGTTTGCAGGATTTAGCCCTTTTCAAAAAGTTTCCCATTGCAAAAAAACCGCCAATCATGCCAGCCATGATGTTCGGGTTCGCATCGCCAAGACATCATCCAAGATGATGGTGCGCATCATGACAGTCTTGCTTTTTGATCTCTCCCGTGCGTACTCCCATGCTGAAATTATTTAGAGGAGCAGCCAACCACTAGGCAATACCGACGATTAAAAAGCAGCAGAATCATGGTGACGCTAATCCGGACGCTGAAGAGAATTAAGACTAAGCCAACTCAGCGAAACGAATCATCGAAGACAAAAACTGCTACAACCATAGCACAAACTGCTCATAATGTTTTGGCTAGTCACGTTCTTCACGACAGGGAGCTGAAATCGAAAGAGGCAGCCACTGATGCTGACAAGATAAACGAGCAATCCTCACTTGCTCAATCTGAGAAACCAACAACGTCACCACAAAAGGCCTCCGCCACTGCTGACACTTCTCATGTCAAATCTTCAGCGGCGAATTCAGATGAGAAGTATACACAGTCCGATAGAAAACGAAAGTCTTCATCTACAGATGAGGTCCAGGCTCCAAAGAAAGTTGCTAGGGAAAAAAGATACATATACATATGTTCCGCTAATGGGTGCACACACAGAACGGTCAGTGGAGGAGTGTGCACAAAGCATGGGGCGAAGAAGGCTCGAAACAAAAGAATATACATATACATATGTTCCGCTGATGAGTGTACAAATCAAGTCCTCAGCGGAGGATTGTGCATGAGGCATGGGGCGAAGAAGAAACTATGCAGCACTGAAGGATGCACAAATCAAGTCGTCAGCGGAGGATTGTGCATGAGGCACGGGGCAAAGAAAAAACTGTGCAGCAGGGAAGGATGCACAACCTATGCTGTCAAAGGAGGAGTGTGCATGAGGCACGGGGCAAAGAAAAAACTGTGCAGCAGGGAAGGATGCACAAATCAAGTCATCAAAGGAGGAGTGTGCGTCAAGCATGGAGCAAAATGGACGAAAAAGAAGTGCAACAGAGATGGGTGTACAAACTATGCCCAGAAAGGAGGAGTGTGCATCAAGCACGGGGCTAAGAGGGCACGAAAACTAGGCAGCAGCGAAGGGTTTACGAATCAGAGAGTGTGCTGAATGCATGGGGCATATCGTTCGGAATCTACTGCATTATTTGAAATGTGAAGTTGAGTGCATGCACTACCCCTATTGCTCGAATTCGATGTTTGCTTCAAAGGAAGAGATGCATAGATGTAACAGATAATGTAACAGATAAAGAACACGTCTGGGGGGCCTCCGGGGCGAAGTTATTTATCTCTAGAGGTACTTATCGTGTGCTGATATCTGTCAATCACATGTCCACTCATGCAGTACAATTTCCCAGATGATCACTCTCTTTCTACTTGCAAGACGCATAGACCATGCCTCGGAAAGGAGGAGGACGTTCAAGTGGCGAGCACTGGGGTGAGATTATGTGAGATGGCTCATGCTCTCATGAACCCACGAGATGAGAGACATTCCAGTAGAGAGTCAGACAAGCAAGGAAATACCAACAGCAACTATAGTAGACAAAATCTACGCCAAATTAGCACTTATCATCACCCCCTTCTTCATCGACTATCGTCTTCTTATTCCTCTTCATGATCCCCCACTTCAAACATGTATGATGGCAACTCAAGAAAGGGGAGGACATTATTCATCATAATATCTTGAGGTAAAGTATGCTGGAGTGTAGTCGCAGCCTCTTCCAATACGTGATGATGCTCTACTTTGTAGTGAATAATTTTGCCAAGAACTGATCTAATCCACCTTCGTACCGCTCGGGCCTTTCCTCCCACACCAACAAGCTCATTTCCAGCATGTGTATTTGGAAGAATCTGATTGATTGAATTAATTTCTTCATTCATGTCATTTTTCCATTCTTCCAATAGTAAAGCAGCGATAGTGTCACGCAGTACTGCTCCCTCAACCAGATAAACGTGCTTCAAATTTTCACATCCTTGGAAAATAAAATTGTCAGTAATTATGCCATCTTTCAATGGGATGGTGATTCGTTGCAGAGAGATGCAGCCTTGGAATACCCCATATCTGATTGACTCCAGCTCCTTGCCAAATTCGACATTCGTCAGGTCTGTACAACCAGCGAATGCATGGCCCTCAACAATCTTGGCGGATGGCAGTTTGATGCTCCTCAAAGATGCGCAGTCAAGGAATGCCCCGTATCGAATTATTTCCAGCTTGCCACATTCAACATCCGTCAAGGCTTTACAATGCATGAGTGCATACCCCTCAACAACTTTCACGCCTGGCATTCTTACTATTCTCAACGAAGGGCAGTTGGCGAATGCGTATTCTTTAACTGTTTTGACACGATCATGACAATCGACTTCTTCGATGTTACGATTCCCAAAATATACATATGCCCGAATGACTGAGAGGGATTCATGAATGCGGACACGAGTTACATGCCGAGGAATATCTTCGTCGTCTCCGCCGGTAAAAGTGTACCATCCGTCGGCCGCCATCATCATGCAAGAGGTCTTTCTCAGAGAGCTGAGTAATAGTCTGGATAAGAAGACAACAAAGAAAAGCACGGGCGACGGCGGTGATAAAAAAACGGTGAAAAGTGAAAAGGCCGTTCGCGCCAGTTTATGGTAGTTTGGCGCGCCGGCTGTCTTTATTATCGATTGACGTCGCAGGGCCTCTCTCTGTACTCTCTACTAGAGAGTACAAAGCATCCCTATCCCCTCACATCGAAGTACCCATTCATACTTTAAAGAAGCTACTGCCGGCCGCAACCGCAAGCTCTCAATCTTTGTCTTTGGTCGATATAGCAGTCCAACAACGAAGAAGCTACGATGGAATACCATGCAGCAACTATATGCATGGAGGAAGTCATGCTTCCTCGTTCTTCACTAAGTAATAAGTGACAGCTATGTGTGAAGATATGTGTAAAGATATTATTGTATTTTACTGCTTCAATATGCATCAAATACATATTCTAACTTTTCCTACTTGGGGAGACTTCCACAAGCGCAGTCAGATAGATTTTTGTGAAGCTTACCAAGCTTTCTTGCTCTCAGTATGGCCTTCCTTGTCTGAGCGAGCGAGGCAAATGCAATAGTTCATAGTTCCCCAATCGACGAATCCTGTTGCAGAAGCACTCCTCGCCCTTGCCTGCTCTGTGAGGACCGCTCGGATGCATCTTGCTCTACATGCCCTGACCTCATCTATGCATGCTGGTGTGAGCAGATGTTCGATTCCCATGAAGCATACACTCTCTTTAGATTCATCGCCAGGTTCTCTCGAAGTCCTTCCCGCAAGAACTGCAAGGACATCTTCCCCGACGGCAAGTTTCATGAGGTCGTATTCTGACTTCGTATATGAAAGCGCATGGCGAGCAACGTTTGGACGGTTGAATATGTGCAGCTGAACCGTCTCAGCAAAGTGCACTGCACGGTTCTTGCGTTGATGAGGGAAGTCTACGATTAGATCGGCGTTCATGGTTGTGTATGTTGTTAGTACAGTGTTCTGCTTTGATTGTTATGCCATAGTATGATCATTGCGTTACCGTTGCGGCAACAGAGAAGACTTAGCCAGAGAGAGAAACAAGATGCTACAATGCAAAAAATATCAATGTTGTTGAAAGCTACACGATTACAACAAGACCTTGGAGTCATTGCAACACGCTTCCTACTGCTTCCTACTTACAAACATCGATTGTATCAATAAGTACCGTTATGGGTATGTTGAAACGTAAGTAAGTGCTCTTGCCCAAAGGAAGCGAGGGAGGCCTGCAGGAGGCTAGCTCACCGGCTCTGGGCTCAGGCTCTGGAGAGTGGATTGGAAGCGGAAGGCCTCCTCGGGGCTCATAATGATAGGATGATATAACGCAGAGAAGCTCAGATGGAAATGGGTCTAGTAGTTGCGCCATGACTGCAGTCTCTATCTTTTGTCTTCACACAAGAGATTTGGTTGTGGAACGAGGCCTCATGTCAAGTTTGTTCCAGGTGGAATAATGGAGTGGTAGATGATGTCATATAGCTTGTATCTGCCGAGAGGAGTATATTATTATATCATATGCACGACCAAGAGCTAGAATATGATTTTCATTTTACAATTTTATATCTACTTACCATGTATCAACAAGAATATTACATTTCTCTTCTTCATCATTTCACTCAAAGCCAATACTGTCATCATCATCCTCCATTGGAAATATCACAGTTGAACTAATCAACCTCGAGTTCGTATGATGCTGCCGATTAGCCAAAGTGGATCGATTTGGTCGTCTACGCTGCCGCTGTGGAGACCCCGCATGATATCCTTCTTCTTCTTCGTGCTCGTGCTCTTCTTCTTGCTCCCAAGTCGTCTCTTCTGAGGCTGAATAATCTACCGTCAGATCACTAATGCGCAATCGATACAACTGTCTCCCTCCCGAAGGGAAGTCAACTCTTAGATTTTGACTCCTATCACTTCTATCAAGTTTGATCATGCTCCCTATGATGCCGCCTATGCCAGTTAGAGATCTTGTGCTGTTATCATCATTCATGACATCATCTTCTTGTGTTGTGCTGCCGGATGATGCTGATACCCTCCTGCCTGGTATTGGTAAACTGAATCGACGTTGAGATTGACGATGGCTCGATGATGATGATAAGGACGATATTTGGGCTGGGGATGATAAGGATGATATTCGGGCTGGAGATGACCTCTCGGTATCGTCGATGAGTTCAGCTGGAAGAACAATGGTGTCATCATCTCCGGGCATCATACTGACTTGCGTGGATTGACGAAGCATCAAGCTCTTCTCTTCTTCACGTGCCCGTGAGGATGCCAGCTCGACGGACATGGTGAGTAGTCTATCTTCGAGCATGGCAATTTGTGCGTTCTTGGATGAGAGGGCTTCTCGGAGGGCGGTGTTGGTTGCCTCAAGTTCAGCTAAGCGCCTCATGGCATCTGAGTTGATTGGATTGTTTAGCTCGTTGCTCATTTTTCACTGTAGAAGAGTTATTATTGTTATATTGTTGATCCAAAGCTTCGATAATATGGCAGTCTATTTTGGCCGGTATTGTATCGGTTACTTGTGTATGTGTTGATGTTGTGTGTTCATCTTGCCTTGATGTGTGTTGTATCTTGTATCGAGCACCATTCAATCAGGCCGTTTGCAGTCAACCAACATGGAATTTTGAGAAGCAGACACTGCAAATTGCGAACTCCCTTCCCGTGTGCGAACCGCGACAGATGTTCAAGATGAGAAACAAGATGCTAGTACAACCAGAAACAAGATGCTCGCCATTAGACAACGAGAAGCATGCATCTGTGCACACACAACATAGAATTTTGGGTTATATGTTAGATAGTGATTGAAGGTTGAGATTCGTGAATAAACTTGCCCATTCGGCACTCTCAAAGCACACGTCACAGGTACGTTAGTGAATGATTCAGATAAAAATTGCAAAACCCGCGTTTGCATTTGACCTCCAGCTGGTATATCCACGTCATGTTAGAGTCTCATGGTTCCGCTTTTGTCTGACATTCGTGAACGACACTTCGCCGCCCAAGCCAAGAGAAAAAATCATCAAGCGCAACCTTCTTGTGCAATTACCATCAAGAACTTAAGTATCGTGGCTTTTAAACTTCTAACACTCGGGCACCCAAGACGCTCTTATCATTATTATCATCTAACATAAGTTGTACATACTCAGAGTAAAAATGGCAGACGTAAGAAGAATGACCAACAGCCATCAACCCACTCGCCCAACCGACGCAGATGCCTCAAAGCGCATCGCCGCACTCGAGGCAACCAACGCCGCCCTCCGAGAAGCCCTCTCTTCCAAGAACGCACATATTGCCATGCTCGAAGAAAGACTGCTCACCATGTCCGTCGAGCTAGCATCCTCACGGGCACGTGAAGATGAGCAGAACTTGATGCTTCGTCAATCCACCGGGCAAGTAGTGTCACAAGAAGTCATCATGATGTCCGAAGAAGACGATGATCATGATGACGACAAGATGAACATTCCAGATAACCTCGTCCCCAATCCAGTCAGGAACGGAAGACGTCGTCGTGGCTCATCCGCCGTCTCCCCATGTCCAGACAATTCAGCAGCGATTGATGATAGCATCAAAAGTGCTCCACCAGCACCACCAGCCCAACAAACATCCATGCGTCGCTTCAGTTTCATGTCATCCAACAACAACAACCACGATTTCGATGACAGTGCACGATCACTCGGTTCCACCGGAGGCAACATATTCAGCAACATATTCAACAATCTCGATAGAAGTGATAAGAGTGATGATTTAAGTGTCAACTTTCCCACGGGGCGGAGGCGCAGTAGTATGATGACTTCGGATACGAATGATTATTATTCAGCAGCAGCAGTGGGGAATTCGCAAGAGCCACGGAGGGTATCAATGGTGGGACAATTGTTTCGATTGAGAAAGAGTGAGCTTACGCCGGATGATGCTGTGGAGGAAGAAAGTTGTGAGCAAGAGGAGGAGGAGGAGGAACAACAACCGGCAGAAGAGGAAGAGCAACCTATGCAACGTAGACGACCAAATCGATCCAAGTTGGCAAATCGGTATATGATGAGTACAAGGTTGATTAGTTCGACTGTGGCTTTTCCGAGAGAGGATGATGATGATTGTCTTGGCTTTGAGTGAACAACAACAGCAGAGAGAGGTTGAAAGAGAGCTGTTTTTAGAACATATTGTACATGCCTGAACATGATGTAGATAAAAGCTTAAAAATGATTGAACGTGTCAACACATTGTATGAGTTCTATTACTTGCTGCATATCTCAATATTGAGTTATATCACTGTGCATCTACATTTCACACTGGAACAAACAAAGTGACACATCATCGTATCGTCAACCTCATGGGTTGCTTTCTCTGGGGAGTCATGATGTCTTGTGTCTCGTTTCAGCAGACAGCTAGCAGCTTGCTTCTCACTTCGAAGTACAATATACATACTTACAGTTGTTGTCGCTTGGGCCAGTCAAAGCAAGAGCAAACAGCAGACATAAAAACAGCCCCGCTTGTGCTCTTTGATTCCTACATCCCTTCAACCGATCTATCATGAGCGCAGTTTTGACCTCGTCTCCTGCCAAGATGGTAATGTGCCGTAGTAGAGATCGATGTAAGTATTTGGTTCGGTATCTAATCTGATTAACTCAGTTATTATTATCATTATTAGATTTATTCAATCATCTTCAATACACTAAAATGGGGCAAGAGCTTAATCCTTGACGTTAGCATTTACCGTTTTGGCTTCTGTACACGAGGACTCGTTGCTTGTATAGTACAATACTCGTTTCTGGAAGGACTGCTCTGCTTGATCATGTTTCCTCTCTCTAGACTTCCTGCAACTCAAACCCGAATTCTTAATGTTTATTCAGAGCTATGTAGCATCATTATTGGACGCGATCGCGACCTGTTTTGGGCACTGTTACGGGTTTGACACGTCATCAATTGTCCCCTCGCGACTGCCGCCTCCAACAGATAGAATCAGACATACAAAATCTTTTATCTGTCGCGTTTCGTCACGAACTGCGAACGGTGTGTCTGCTTCTCATTAGGCAAGTCTCAAGCTCAAGCTCAAGGCAAGGAGCAAACCCCGGATGATGCTAATAAGTAATATTATGTATAATAATACATCAACTCATACAATAAACCGGCCAGAATATACTTATTAGAGCATATCCAAATCAAGAAGAATCTCTCCTCCAGTGAAAATGAGCAACGAGCTAAACAATCCAATCGACTCAGATGCCTCAAAGCGCTTAGCTGAACTCGAGGCAATCAGCACCGCACTCCGAGAAGCCCTGTCCTCCAAGAACTCACACATTGAGATGCTCGAAGATAGAATCTCTAGCATATCCGTCGAGCTGGCCTCCTCACGGGCACGTGAAGAAGAGAAGAGCTTGATGCTTCGTCAATCCACGCAAGTCGGTATGATGCCCGGAGATGATGACACCATTGTTCTTCCAGCTGAACTCATCGACGATACCGATAGCAAAGGTGCGTCATCGCCAGCCCGAATATCATCCTTATCATCATCGAGCCATCATCAATCTCAACGTCGATTTAGTTTCCCAATACCAGGCAGGAGGGTATCAGCATCATCCGGCAGCACAACTCAAGATGACATGAATGATGATAACAGCACAAGATCTCTTTCTGGCATAGGCGGCATCATAGGGAGCATGATCAAACTCGATAGAAGCGATAGGAGTCAAAATCTAAGAGTTGACTTCCCTTCGGGAGGGAGACAAATGTATCGATTGCGCATTAGTGATCTGACGGTAGATTATTCAGCTTCAGAAGAGACGACTTGGGAGCAAGAAGAAGAGCACGAAGAAGAAGAAGGACATCAGGCGTCTCCACAGCGGCAGCGTAGACGACCAAATCGATCCACTTTGACGAATCGGCAGCATCATACGAACTCGAGGTTGATTAGTTCGACTGTGATATTTCCAATGGAGGATGATGATGACAGTGTTGGCTTTGAGTGAAGTGATGATGAGAAATGTAATGTCTTGTTGATATCGAATATAGAGTAGATATAAATTGTAAAATGAAAATCAAGTTCTAGCTCTTGCTCTTGCATCTCTCCACTCGCCAGATACAATATATAATATTTCATCTACCACTCAATTATTCCACCTGGAACAAACTTGACATAAGGCCTCGTTCCACAACCAAATCTCTTGCGTCAAGACAAAAGATGAGATAGAGACTGCAGTCAGACACGCAACTACAAGACCCATGTCCATATGAGCTCCTCTGCGTTATATCCTATCATTATAAGCCCCGAGGAGGCCTTCCGCTTCCAATCCACTCTCCAGAGCATGAGCCATGAGCCCAGAGCCGGCTAGCCTCCCTCGTTTCCTTTGGGCGGGCAAGAGCACTTACTTATGTTTCAACGTACCCATAACTTCACTTATTGATACTGCCGATGTATTAAGTAGGAAGCGTGTTGCAATGACTCCAAGGTCTTGTTGTAATCGTAGCTTTCAACAACATTACATTGATAGCATCTTGTTTCTCTCTCTCTAGCTAAGTCTTCTCTGTTGCCGCAACGGTAACGCAGTGATCATACTATGGCATAACAATCAAAGCAGAGAACTGCACTACCAACATACACAACCATGAACGCCGATCTAATCGTAGACTTCCCTCATCAACGCAAGAACCGTGCAGTGCACTTTGCTGAGACGGTTCAGCTGCACATATTCAACCGTCCAAACGTTGCTCGTCATGAGCTTTCATATACGAAGTCAGAATACGACCTCATGAAACTTGTCGTCGGGGAAGATATCCTTGCAGTTCGTGCAGGAAGGACTTTGAGAGAACCTGGCGATGAATCCAAAGAGAGTGTATGCTTCATGGGAATCGAGCATCTGCTCACACCAACATGCATCGATGAGGTCAGGGCATGTAGAGCAAGATGCATCCGAGCGGTCCTCGCAGAGCAGGCAAGGGCGAGGAGTGCTTCTGCAACAGGATTCATTGGTTGGGAGACTATTGCATTTGCCTCGCTCGCTCAGACAAGGAAGGCCATACTGAGAGCAAGAAAGCTTGATAAGCTTCACAAAAATCTATCTGACTGCGCTTGTGGACGTCTCCCCAAGTGTGCCTAAGTAGGATAAGTTAGAATATGTATTTGATGTATATTGAACCAGTAAAATAAAATAATACCTTTACACATATCTTCACACTTAGCTGTCACTTATTAATTTGTGAAGAACGACCTCCATGCATATGGTTGCTGCATGTGATTTCATCGTAGCTTCTATCTTCGTCTTCGTTGTTGGACCTTCACTTGGTCTATATCGACCAAAGATTGAGAGCTTGCGGTTGCGGCCGGCAGTAGCGTTAAAGTATGAATGGGTACTTCAATGTGAGGGGATAGGGATACATTTTACAAAGAGAGGCTCCGTGCGTCAATCGCAGTGATGGAGGCCACTTGGCTGGCAGTTTCCGGGAAAAACGATCCCCGCCCGTATCCAAAACTGGCGCGAACGGCCTTTTCACTTTTCACCTCAATCACCGTGCATTTTTCATTCTTGTGTTATTCTTGTGTTAGCTTGTGTTATTACATATTTGCCATCTGCCTACTACCTCTGTCTTATCTCTTATCCAGACTATTTACTCAGCTCTCTGAGATAGACCTCTTGCATGCCTTCATGATGATGGCGGCCGACAGATGGTACATTTATACCGGTAGGCGGGGCGACGCTATTCCTCCTGGTGTAACTCGTGTCCGCATCGATGAATCCCTCACAGTCATTCCTTCATGGGCATTTGATGAGAATCGTCACATCGAAGAAGTCAAATGTCATGATCGTGTCAAAACAGTTGAAGAATTCGCATTCCGTAAATGCCCTTATTTGAGAGTAGTAATCATGCGAGGCGTCGAAGTTGTTGGGTATGGGGCATTCGATTACTGTAAAGCCCTGACGATTGTTGAATGTGGCAAGCTGGAAAGAATTGGATACGGGGCATTCTTAGGGTGCGAATCTTTGACGAGCATCAACCTGCCATCCGCCAAGATCATTGAGGATAGTGCATTCTGTGATTGTACAGCCCTGACGAACGTCAAATTTGGTAACAAACTGGAATCAATCAAATGGTGGGCATTCCAAGGCTGCACCTCTCTTGAACGAATCACCATCCCATTGAAAGATGTCATAATTACTGATGGTATATTCCAAGGATGTAATTCTTTCGAGCACGTTGATCTGGTTGGGGGAGAGGGAGTACATGAAACCATCGCCGCTTTGCTATTGGAAAAATGGAAAAATGACATGAATGAAGAAATTAATTCAATCAATCGGATACTTCCCACTACACCTGCTGGGGATGCTGATGATTTTGATGATGTGGGAGGAAAGGCCCGAGCGGTACGACGGTGGATTAGATCAGTTATTGGCAAAATCATTGACTACAAAGCACGGCATCACAGCTATTTGAATGAGGCTGCTACTACACTCCAGCGTGCTTTGCCTCAAGATATCGTGATGAATAATGCCCTCCCTTTTCTCGAGTTGCCATCATACATGTTTGAAGTGGGGGATCACGAAGATGAAGATGAAGACAATAGTGTCGATGAAGAGGGGGGTAATGATGAGGATGATACTTATTTGGTGTAGATTTTGTCTATAGCTGCTGTTGGTATTTCCTTGCTTGTCTGACTCTCTACTGGAATATCTCTCCTCTCGTGGGTTCATGAGAGCACGAGCCATCTCACCCCAGTGCTCACCACTTGAACGTCCTCCCCCTTTCTCTTTTCCGAGGCTTGGTCTATGATTGAGTCTTGCAAGTAGAGTGTGCGTGGTCATCTGGGAATTTGTACTGCATAAGTGGACATGTGTTCGGATTGTCAGATATCAAAACACGGTAACTCTATCGTGGAGATAAATAACTTAGCCCCAGACTTGTATTATTATCTGTTACATCATCTATGCACCTTGCAATATTCTCCTATGAAGCAAACATCGAATTCGAGCAATAGGGGGTAGTGCATGCACTCAATTTCACGTTTCAAATAATGCAGTAGATTCCTAACGATATGCCCCATGCATTCAGCACACTCTCTGATTCGTACATTCTTCGCTGCTGCCTCGTTTTCGTGCCCTCTCAGCCCCGTGCTTCACGTTTCTCTAGCCGTAGTCTCCCTCTCAAAAAGGACCAAAAAAAGGACCAAAATCTGAGATTTTTGAGGCCGAAATTTAGTATGATGATGGACTATTTTGGTGGAAGGTGCGCGCATTAGACTTCAGCTATAACCATAAAGTAAAAGTATTGGCCATTATTTCGGCCATATTGTTTAGGTTAGTGAGGTCTGATGGCATAGATGCATACTGGCTATTTTGTGCTCATTGTGCTTCTCCTTGCCAAAAATATTTTGGTCCTTCGAAAAAGGACTCGTAGAGATGGACGATTCCTACGTAGCAAAGAGGGGCTGCCCCCTTTCCTCTCCTTCATCCTTTGTTGGCCCAAATCACAACATAGCGTGCCGCGCACTGCAACTAGGCTTGTGGGTATAGGGGGCGGATAAAAACACGATAGTGGGCTCAGCCCACGTGGTCGCCCACCTCTGATGAAATAGCCAATTGTTAGGCCATTTTGGTGTAAAAAGGGTGTAAAAATGACCCAAATAAGCCTGAAATCACTTATTTCAGGCTCATTTTCATTTTACTAAAACAAACGCGAAGGTGGGCAGCGCCCACTGCCCCCTATACCCACGAGCCTAACTGCAACGCTTGGTTAGCCCTCAACATGAACAAAGTGATTTGGTCCTTCAAAAAGGACCAAATCAAGACTATCTCATACAATACGGCTATTTTCATGTCAATGTTCGTGCTGTTTTCTGTTTCTGATCTCAGCTCTCGTATATATGTACAAAATACAATAGACCCTCTTGCTGCCTAAAGATGATGATGGCGGCCGACGGATGGTACATTTATACCGGCAGGGAAGGCGAAGTTATTCCTCCTGATGTCACTCGTGTCCGCATAGATAAATCCGTCACTGTCATTCCTGCACATGCATTTGAAGGAAATCTTGACATCGAAGAAGTAGAATGTCATGATCGTGTCAAAACTGTTAAAGAAAGTGCATTCGCTATATGCCCTTTGTTGAGACGAGTAATCATGCGAGGCGTTGAAGTTGTTGAGGATGATGTATTCAGGTTTTGTAAAGCCCTGACGATTGTTGAATGTGGCAAGCTGGAAATTGTTGGAGAGTGGGCATTCGAAAGCTGCTGCTCTTTGACGAGCATCAATCTGCCATCCGCCAAGATCGTTAACCGTAGTGCATTCTACAATTGTAAAGCCCTAATGAATATCGAATTTGGTAAGGAGCTGGAATCAGTCGGAGAGGTGGCATTCGGCTGCTGCAAATCTCTGCAACGCATCACCATCCCATTGAAAGATGGTATTATTACTGCTGACGATACATTCTCAGGATGTAAAATTTTGAAGCACGTCGATCTGGTTGAAGGAGCAGTACTGCGCGACACCATCGCCGCTCTGCTATTGGAAGAATGGAAGAATGATATGAACGAAGAAATTATATCAATCAATCAGATACTTCCCACTACACCTGCTGGGGACTATGGTGATGTGGGGGGAAAGGCCCGGGCAGTGCAATTGTGGATTAGATCAATTCTCCGCGAAATTATTCATTACAAAGCAGAGCATCAACGCTATTTGAATGAGACTGCTTCTACACTCCAGCGCGCTTTACCTCAAGATATTATGGTGAATAATGTCCTCCCTTTTCTAGAGTTGCCATCATACTCCTTCGAAGTGGGGGAACATGAAGAGGAATAAGACATATAGTGACGATGAAGAGGGGGTGATGATGAGAGATGATACTAATTTGGTGTATATTTTGTCTACTTAAAGTTGCTGTTGGTATTTCCTTGCTTGTCTGACTCTCTACTGGAATTCCTCATCTCGTGGGTTCATGAGAGCATGAGCCATCTCCCCCCCGTGCTCACCACTTGAACGTCCTCCCCCTTCCCTCCTTTCCGACATGTGGTCTATGCGTCTTGCAAAGAGAAAGAGAGAGTGATCATCTGGGAAATTGTACTGCACGAGTGGACATCATGTGGTCGGATTGACAGATATCAAAACACGAAACCTCTAGATGAATAACTTCGCCCTGGAAGCACCCCAGAGGCACTTTTTTATCTGTTACTCTATGTGTATGCATCTCTTCCTTTGAAGCAAACATCGAATTCGAGCAATAGGGGTAGTGCATGCACTCAACTTCACGTTTCAAATAATGCAGTAGATTCCTAACGATACTTATGCCCCATGCATTCAGCACACTCTCTGATTCGTACATCCTTCGCTGATGCCTAGTTTTCGCGCCCTCTTAGCCCCGTGCTTGATGCACAGTCCTCCTTTCTGGGCATAGTTTGTACACCCATCTCTGTTGCACTTCTTCTCCATGCTTGATGCACACTCCCCCTTTGATGACTTTATTTGTGCATCCTTCGTTGCTGCACAGTTTTTTCTTTGCCCCGTGCCTCATGCACACTCCTCCTTTCTGGGCATAGGTTGTGCATCCTTCCCTGCTGCACAGTTTTTTCTTTGCCCCATGCCTCATGCACAATCCTCCGCTGACGACTTGATTTGTGCATCCTTCAGTGCTGCATAGTTTCTTCTTCGCCCCATGCCTCATGCACAAACCTCCGCTGAGGACTTGATTTGTGCACCCATCAGTGGAACATATGTATGTATATTTTTTTGTTCGAGCCTTCTTCGCCCCATGCCTCGTGCATACTCCTCCGCTGACCACTCTGTGTGTGCACCCATCAGCGGAACATATGTATATGTATCTTTTTTTCTTTCTAGCAGCTTTCTTTGGAGCCACGACCTCATCCGTAGATGATGACTTTCGTTTTCTATCGGATTGTGTATACTTCTCATCTGAATTCACAGCTGAAGATTTGACATGAGAAGTATCAGCAGTGGCGGAGGCCTTTTGTGGTAAAGGTGTTGTGTTCTCGGATTGAGCAAGTAAGGATTGCTCGCTTATCTTGTCAGCATCAGTGGCTGCCTCTTTCGTTTTCAGCTCACTGTCGTGAAGAACGTGACTAGCCAAAACATTCTGAGCAGTTTGTGCTGGTTGAGCAGTTTCTGTCTTCGATGATTCGTTTCGCTGAGTTGGTTTAGTCGTAATTCTCTTCAGCGTCCGGATTAGCGTCACCATGATTCTGCTGCTTTTAAATCGTCGGTATTGTCTAGTGGTTGGCTGCTCCTCTAAATAATTTAAGCATGGGAGTACAGTACGGGAGAGAGCAAAAAGCAAGCAAGACTGTGGATGATGTCTTTGGCGATGCGAACCCGAACATGGCATGATGGCATGCGCGCAGGATTTTTTCTGCAATGGGAAACTTTTTGAAAAGGGCTAAATCCTGTACTCAACAGCGGACAGCGGCAACCACTCTTGCTCTACTTGCTAGCTTCTTGCTTGCTACTACTACCTGCTGCCTGCTACTTACTCAGCTCTCTGAGATACCTCTTGCATTCCGGCATGATGATGGCCGCCGACGGATATTTCATTTATACCGGCGGCTTTGTTCCTTTTGGTGTAACTCGTGTCCACATCATCGATGAATCCCTCACAGTCATTCCTGCATATGCGTTTGATGAGAATCCAAACATCGAAGAAGTAGAGTGTCATGATCGTGTCAAAACTGTTGAGAAATACGCATTCGCTAAATGCCCTTCTTTGAGACGAGCAACATGCCGGGCGTCGAAGTTGTTGAGCGGGGTGCATTCTGTGGCTGTGAAGCCCTGAGGTTTGTTGAATGTGGGAAGCTGGAAAGAATTGGATTTGGGGCATTCGATGGCTGCAAGTCTTTGACATGCATCAATCTGCCATCCGCCGAAAAAGTTGAAGAAAGGGCATTCCGTAGCTGCCCTTTTTTGAGAATAGTAAGAATGCCAGGCGTCGAAGTTGTTGCGTATGGGGCATTCGAATACTGTAAAGCCCTGACGTATGTTGAATGCGGCAAGCTGGAAATAATTAGACACCATGCATTCTGTTGCTGCGAATCTTTGGAGAGCGTTGACCTGCCATCCGGCAAGATCGTTGAGCCATTTGCATTCGCTGGCTGTGAAGCGCTGATAAACGTCGAATTTGGTAAGGAGCTGGAATCAATCAGATATGGGGTATTCCAAGGCTGCACCTCTCTGGAGCGCATCACCATCCCATTGAAAGATGGCATAATTACTGCTGATAATATCTTCCAAGGATGTGAAAATTTGAAGCACGTTGATCTGGCTGGGGTAGTACATGAAACCATCGCCGCTTTGCTATTGGAAGAATGGAAGAATGATATGAACGAAGAAATTATATCAATCAATCAGATTCTTTCATATACACCTGCTGGGTCTGGGGATAGTTTTGATGATGTTGGGGGAAAGGCCCCGGCGATACGAATGTGGATTTCATCAGTTCTCCGCAAACTTATGCACTACAAAGCACATCATCAACGCTGTTTGAATGAGGCTGCTTCTACACTCCAGCATACTTTACCTCAAGATATTATGGTGAATAATGTCCTTCCTTTCGTCGAGTTGCCATCATACATGTTTGAAGTGGGGGATCATGAAGAAGAAGACAACCTCTTCGTAATTTCTGTTACCTTTAGTGACGATGAAGAGGGGAATGATGATGAGAGATGATACCGATTTGGTGTAGATTTTGTCTAAGTTGCTGTTGGTATTTCGTTGTTTGTCTGACTAGTTATTATTTCCCTTGGTCTGACTCTCTACTGGAATTTCTCTCCTCTCGTGGGTTCATGAGAGAATGAGCCATCTCACCCCAGTGCTCACCACTTGAACGTCCTCCTCCTTTCCGAGGCTTGGTCTATGCGTCTTGCAAGTAGAGAGTGATCACCTGGGAATTTGTACTGCGTGAGTAGTCACGTGGTCGGATTGACAGATATCAAAACACGAAACCTATCAAGACTCTAACTCTAGAGATAAATAACTTCGCCCCAGAGTCTGGTTATGCAAATACAGAACACTGGAATATAAAACTTGCCACATCGTCGTTTACAATCGTGGTTAACAACATGAAGGCGAGAATACTTGAGCCAAGGCATCAAACACTCCATGCAGATTCAAATTCATCTGAAGGATCCCGTCATTACGAGCCTCCTGTCATTATTTCATCTTCTGGACGAAGCTAGAGGGCGTACCTACGTTGAATATGTTGTAGTATTTACAATACTACTTACCTACAACCAAAGTCTTTTTGAACCGATATAGTATTGTAAGTATGTACCGACCAGCGTCCGTCTATTGTCAGATAGAGTCAGGACAACATCTTATGAAGCTGTCTTCGGGATTAATTTGGACGTTCGCCGGTTCGCACACGGTTCGCAATTGCCTTGTCCGCTTCTCAAAATTCTTATGATACAAGATACGACATACACACACATCAACACATACAAGGAACCATCAAAACATACATAAGTACTCACTATCAAACAAATCAAGAAGATTCTGTGCTGAAGTGAAAAATGAGCAACGAGCTAAACGACCCAATCGACTCAGATGCCTCAAAACGCTTAGCCGCAGTCGAGGCAACCAACGCAGCACTCCGAGAAGCCCTCTCCTCCAAGAACGCACACATTGCCATGCTCGAAGATACAATCCTCACCATGTCCGTCGAGCTGGCCTCGTCACGTGCACGCGAAGATGAGCATAGCATGAAGCTTCGTCAATCTACGCAAGTCAGTATGATGCCCGGAGATGATGATAACATTGTTCTTCCAGCTGAACTCATCGACGATAGCATCAAGAGCGCTCCAACCCAGATATCATCGTCATCGAGCCATCGTCAATCTCAACGTCGATTCAGTTTACCAATACCAGGCAGGGTATCAGCATCATCCGGCAGCACAACTCAAGATGACATGAATGATAACAGCACAAGATCTCTTTCTGGCATAGGCGGCATCATAGGGAGCATGATCAAACTCGATAGAAGTGATAGGAGTCAAAATCTAAGAGTTGACTTTCCTTCGGGAGGGAGACAAATGTATCGATTGCGCATTAGTGATCTGACGGTAGATTATTCAGCTTCAGAAGAGAGGACTTGGGAGCAAGAAGAGGAACACGAGCACGAAGAAGAAGAAGGACACCAGGCGGCGTCTCCACAGCGGCAGCGTAGACGACCAAATCGATCCACTTTGACGAATCGGCAGCATCATACGAACTCGAGGTTGATTAGTTCGACTGTGATTTTTCCAATGGAGGATGATGATGACAGTATTGGCTTTGAGTGAAGTGATGAAGAAGAGACATGTAATAATCTTGTTAATATAGTAGGTATAAAATTCAAAAGAAATTACCTAACATTATCAAGAAGTTCTCAAGCTCTAGCTCTTGATCTATTCCTCTTCCCGCCAGATAGAACTACTGACTAGTAACATGAAAGATGAACGGAGATAGAGGCTGTAGCCACACACCGTAACTACTCTAGATCACAGATCCATCTAAATTTTTCTCTGCATCGTATAACATTTAGCCTGCTTTCATTATGAGCCTACGAGGAGAACAACTTCCACCTCTCTGAAGAGCCCTTTCTACTTCCACGGCAAGAGTACAGAGTACATATGTCGGTTATATTACTAATAACTGTACTTACTGATAAATTCGATGTATTTACCAAATGACTTCGGGAAGCGTGTTGTTTCTTGTAATGAGCGCATGCAAATGACTCCAAGGTCTTGTGTTTCTTGACATTTTTGCATCGAGCATCTTGGTTCTCGTGCCGCTGCTGCTTCTCAATATTCCATACAGCCTGAGTGATACGGAGCAAGATACTATGTTGTGGCACTATCACAAGTGAACTGGCATACAGGAGTAATGGCATAATCTCCTTAGAGAAAGGCATACATAACATATCATGGAAATGACCAACGACAACAACTCGAACGATGGCCATGCCAGGAAGCGTATAGCTGCACTCCATGCAACCATCACCGCCCTCCGAGAAGTGCTTTCCTTCAAGAACGCACACATTGCAATGCTCGAAGAAAGATTACTCAACATGTCAGTAGAGCTGGCCTCGTCACGTGCACGTGAAGACGAGCAGAACTTGATGTCTCGTCAATCTGCACAAGTATCACAAGACAGCATGATGCCAGATGATGACTTGATGATTTTCGCTGATCTCGTCGATGATAGCATCAATAGTGCTCCTGCTCAAACATCATCATCATCATCAGACCATCACCCTCGTTTCAGTTTCTTGCCAGGCTGGGGATCCAACCGTATGTCAGAAGCAGAAGATGAGTTCAATGATAGTGCTAGTGCGCGATCTCTTGGTTCTACTGGTGTAGGAAGCATTATCGGGAATATGATCAAACTTGATAAAAGCGATAGGAGTCAAAATCTAAGTGTAGACTTCCCCAAGGGAGGGAGACGTAGCATGATGGTGGATGAGTATTCGGAATCAACAGTCAACTCTCCTGCACAACATCAACATCAGCGGAGGACAATTGCCCTTGGGCAATTCTTTCGACCACGAATAAGTTCCCTTACGGTGGACGATGCAGTTGAAGAAGTTTGCGAGCAAGAAGAACAGCAAGAAACTCCACTGCATCGAAAACCAAATCCCAAGTTACTACGTCATCAAGTGAGCTCGAGATTGATTGGTTCCACTGTGTTATTTCCAAGGGAAGATGATGATTATTCCTTGGGATTTGAGTAGACAGAGAGTTAAGAGCTGTTTGTACATACATAATGTGTATGCGTATGCCTGAGTCCAATTCATATAGTAATGCGTAAGAGCTTCATTGAATTTATCAAAAGAAAGTAGCTGCCCTCGTGCACATGTATCAATATCAGTCCAGTAGTAGTGGCCGTCATGCATGTAGTTGTCATTATCTCTATATCTCTCATACGCCAGCCAGCACAACTCACTATACTTACTTTGCCTCTGCCTACCTCTACCATCACATCACATCACACTGGAACAAACTTGATACCAGGCCTCGTATCTTCCGCCCACAGCACTTCCCGATACAAGCAATGCCCCGCGGCACCCACATCCAACAACACTGCAGGCATACCAAACTCTTCACGACAGACTATCGTCACATCTCGAATCGCCACCATAACCAACGCTAGTAAAAGCAACAACGGGATGCGCAACATATTCCACACAAATTGTTCCACTGGCCCCTTCTTTCTCGAATACGATGATGATGACGCAGCCCTTACAGGCTTAATCCGACTCTTTCTCTGTAACGTCCAACGTCCCATCCGATTATCCGCACTAGCACTCACCGCATCAAAATTCACCCCGCCCTCCAGTTCTCCCGGTAGCATTAATGCATTGGGGATAGGACGAGAAGCTAAGCATGTCACGGGTAGATCATGCACTTCTTTGAATTCTTTTAATACCGATTTGGTTTCGAGGTTGTAGAGTAGGATGGAACCCTCGACACTCCCCAGGGCGAAGATGGTACAGTCGGATGAGAGGGAGGTGGCGGATATTGGGACTGGTGAGCATTGTGCTCTGTATTCTTGACGAATATTCAACTGTTGTTGCTGTTGTTGCTGCTGTCCACCATCCCCTCCTCCCCCACCTTTCAACGACAATGTCGTCGACTTCCACTTGGTCAAATATGCCGCACCCCTCTTCCCACTTGCAATCGTATATATCGTCTTACCCTCCAAATCACCATATGCACACCCCCTAACTAATATCTGCGGTGCTCGTTTCATCATTCTTGGATCTTTCGTCTTGATTGTTGATTTGGACGGATCAATAGCAGCTGGTGGTGGACCATTGGGATCATGTACCTCACACTTCATTGTGCCCAATTCGTGACCAGTGGCAACACTAAAGATACGTGCGGTACCATCCTTGGCACTGGATAATACTTCATGTCCACGAGGATGGAATTGAATAGCACATATTGCCTTGGTGTGTCCCTTGCATTCGGTAATTTTGGTCAGTTGGTGCAAGCTGGTTGAAGCAGAAGCAGCATTACTGCCCTCACTTTGATGAATCCGAAAGACCACCAAGTGACCATTCTCACAGCCCACAGCAATCAAATGCTGCAATTGATTCTGCTGCACATTGAACATGGCAGTGTACGTTGCGACATTGGCTCCATAGCCACTGCCCACGTTGGCTTTCGCGAGTAGAATTGCGGCGCCCTCTTTTTCTCCAATATTGCCATCGACCAAATGAATGGGAATTCCATACAGTAAAATCTCATCGCCCACACAGGCCACCAATCGAATCATCTGGAGTGTGTCATCGTAGGGTCGAAAGGCGTGTATTCCAAAGCAGAGTGCCTCGCCTGTGGAAATTTCGACGGTTCTCCTCGCCGTGTGATTGCTGCGCTCGAATAATTCCTCACTGCCGCCGCCGCCATTATTGAACGAAGGCGCCGCCTGCTGAGCAACCAAGTTGCAAACGATTTTATTGCCCACGCCAGTTTTGGCAGAGCCGCCGCCGCCGCAGTAGGCTGTGAAGGACACGCCGTCATTTTTGGGTGTGGCGGGAGTGCCGTGCCATGTGAGGCCAAAGACGGGGAAGGATAGGGAGTCGACTGTTGAGGGGGGTCGGATTTTCGGTTTGCCCATTGTTGAATTTGTTTGTTTGTACTATTATTAGGTAGTGTGTGAAGCTGTTTACATCATAGGTTGGCGAAAGAAGCGGATCTCATGGATTTTGATTTTATTTGTGCTCGAGTTTTTATGGTCGAGGAGAAGCGGGGAAGCCAGGCAGCAGTTATGAGATTTACTTCAACATGAGTGACGCTGCATCTGGTACTGATGTTGTCTCAGCGCTGCAATGTTGCTCACAGATCAGAATGCTGATAAGCTTCCCTTCGAGTACAGAAGAAGTAGAGTCGGCTAATGGAAGCGATAAGTGGCGTTTTGAAAGCCACTGAGCTGCTTTATCGATTAGTAGGCGTATAGATAATAGACTCATTGCACGACTTTTTAACAGATCGTCTCATTCAAAAACGGGGCTTCTTTCCGAAGAGCTGGTCCACCGCCGTATCATCCAGTATTTTTCCATCAGAGGTCAAATTTTGACGAAAATACAACACGACACGTGTGTAATACCTTATTCTGTTCGCTCGTTGTGGTTTGAGCAAGAGGTTTCAGAGCAAGAGGGACCCAGATGCCTCTGGCGGTACTTAGAAAAGACTCACGATTATTTGATTACGTACATCCTATGAAAGTGAGGGGTGTCGTTCTGGTTTTCCCCGTCACTAATGATACTACAATTAAGCATGAATCCCCTTTAAAAGTGAATACAAAGCTCACTACACAACTGAAACATGTCAATCAAGCTTATGAATTTTGAAAGAGGAAAAATCTTTCCTTTGTTCGGTCACAAAGTGTTGAGATGACTGACACAAAAGCGATGCCAAGGAAACGGCACGTCGTGCCCCTCTTGCCCAACAAAGACACTACACTTTGTCTCCAACATCAATCATCTCCCTCTATCATCACATCTACATATATACACAATACACCCACCCCCACTACAAGAAATAGTCTGGTGGAGGATTCTTCACTGGGATCCCCCTCGCCTCATTCGGGGCAGCATCAAATATCTTGAAGCTCTTCCCCAAATTCTCATCCAACTCTAATATACTCGCAACATTCCCACACCTATAACAATAATTCGGAGCACTCCACACAGTCACCAACGCATCATCAAACATACTACGATACCCCTCCATAACCAACTGATGCGCCCTCGCAATCAAATCCAAATCATTCCTCTCATTAAACATCGCCACAACATCCCCCCCAAACAAATATCCCGCTCCCCGTGGTGACAATCCCCACCCATCAATCTCTTCTGGGTCCGACCACATTAAATCACACATGGCCCCATCATGAGGCACCTCCTGCTTCCGATCAATCACCCGTATCTGATCCAACGTATTAATACTCGGACTCAGCCCCCCATGCACAGTAAAAATCTTATCCTCAATAATCGCACTCAATGACAAATAATCAAAAATCTCCGTACAATACCTCCATACATTCACACTCCCATACTTTCGTAGACACTCATCATAAAACCCATACACTTGCGTGATTTGTCGACTTTCGTGATTTCCTCGAATTAACGTGATGCGATCGGGATAGCGGACTTTGAGTGCGAGTAAGAGTAAGAAGGTTTCGACACTGTAGTAGCCGCGGTCGACAAAGTCTCCTAGGAATAGGTAGTTTTTGTCGGGGCATTCGCCGCCTACTTTGAAGAGTTCGACTAGGTCGTAGAATTGGCCGTGGATGTCTCCGCAGATCTGATGGACAACAAGGAGAAGGAGAAGAGTAATGAGAATATGAATAATAAAGACGACATGACAACTATGCATCCCTCCCAACTATATTATATATATGATACTCACTGTAACCGGAGCATCCACTCGCTGCACATTCCCCTCATCCACCAATATTTCTCTAGCACGCAAACACAACGCCTTGACTTCATTCTCACGGAGATATTCGCATCGTTTTAGTCGTTCTATTTGGGAGTCTAGTGAGGTTACTGAGCCGCCTCCACTGTTTGATGAGGTGGTGGTGTGGTTGGCTGGTGTGGCTGGTGTGGCTGGTGAGGCATTGGCGGGAGATGATGCAGCGAGGGACATTTTTTTAATTTGATGATTTTTTGTGTGTCGTCGCTGGAATTGTGGCTGATTTAATGATGATAGCAGGGCGATGAGTGTTCGTCGTCGCCTGATATTTCACAATAATGGAAGATAGGGTGGTTGAGAGGTGACGACCAGAGGAAGGCACTGCGCTTCGTTAGAGGTTAGAGAGATAGATGTATGTGGAGAGTGGAGGAGTCTTGAGCTTTTCAGCTTTGCTGAGGAAGAAAACTGGCGCGCCAAAGGCTAAAGACAGTAAACGTTGGTATTTATTGTGAGTCTTGTCTAGGTACCGCTTAGGCATTTGGGTCCCGCTTGCTCTGAACATATCTTGAACGAACCGAACAACCACAACACGCAACAAAACATAACAACCATGTCGTCTAAAGATATTGCCATCAACGAAGAGGAGGAGGAGGCGGCAATGATGGTGCCACCATCAGCTATACCCGCCGTGGATGCTACCGAAGAGCTGACCGCCAAAAAGAATTATTTATTCACTCAGACGTATCGTCGTCGCATCAACGATGATCAAGAAAGTATCTCCGCCGCTCACAAAAATAACGGCGACGAAAACGAGGCACAAGAGGCGCCGAATGATATCAAGCAGACATCATCATCGTCGACATCAAAACGCAAGCGACAGCCAGATGAACAAAACGAACCATCACCGCCGGCACCAGCAGCACAAGAGACGGACGAGAAACAACACGCCGCCTCGCATCAAAATGAAAATCAAAAAACCGCAGCGAAACGAACACGAAAAACGAATTATTCCATCTGCTCCAAACCCGGCTGCACAAACCACGTAGTCAACAGCGGCGTATGCATCAAGCACGGCGCTCGAGTCAAAATATGCTCTCATGAGGGATGCACCAACAAAGCCCAAGATGGGACAGTCTGCGTCAAGCACGGCGCCAGCCTCAAGCGATGCAGCGCCGAAGGATGCAACAACGTTGCGCTCAACGGGGGAATGTGCTGTCGGCACGGGGCCAAGATCAAGCAGTGCACTTATGAGGGGTGCACTAGCTATGCTCAGAATGGCAAGGTGTGCATCAAGCATGGAGCCAAGAAGCAATGCACGTATGAGGGGTGCACCAATCATGCCAAGCGGGGGGGAGTTTGTATTCGGCATGGAGCGAAGTGCACCAAGAAGAAGTGCAGTCGGGAGGGATGTACCAAGTATGCGCAGAAGGGAGGGGTGTGCATTGGACATGGAGCGAAAGTTGTGCCGAAAAAGAGGTGTAGTCAGGAGGGGTGTACGAAGCAAGCTCAGAAGGGAGGGATGTGTATGAGGCATCGCATGAGCATGATGCAAATGCAAGCGCAGTCAAAAACAGACACAGCTGTGTAGCAGTGTATGGGAGAGATTATTATCAAGATTGATCATGATGATAATGGCGATGTGCGGTGCTGTGCATTGCAGTGTGTGCATTGTGAAGCTTGGTGGTCGGGCTGAGGTAGGGGATTTAGAATACAACATATTATATAGTGTATCAAGAGTTGCATGTGAATATAGAGGGAAACATTCTTATCATTATTCTTTGTTGACGGGATAGGTTCACTCTGCTACAATAATAACAGTGGAAAAGGACTTCACGTACATTTATCAAAACACCCTCACTGGGGCTGGGGCTGGGTGCAGGGGCAAGTACTACTGCAGGTGATACCATCTGGTGGATTGACGCCTGGTGGATTGACGTCGGGTGGAAAAGTACTATCGCATGTGTACCAATTTCCGCTAAAAGTTCCACCACCTAAGTTTTTAATGTCTGTGCCATGGCCACAAGAGTTCAAAGCACCTTGTTTCTCCACAACAACCTTCACACGAGCACTTCTTACAATGAAACCACTCTCTTCATTATCATAGAGGTTGACGTCTCCCTTCACTTTCACCTCTCCTTCTGTTGAACTGTCGTCAATCCCATGTTTTCCATTGTAACGACTGATAATGCCGTCCAAATGCCTGAGAGCCAAGGTAAATGCCATTCTCACCATTGTTACTTGTCTCCGAATCTTTTAGTTGCACTTTCAAGGTCGTCGCTTCGACCCCCGACAAATGCATACCATCTCCATCATTATGATTGCTCTTGACATTATTGACTTCAACAATTGAAGTTTCAAAACTCACTCCACTTTCATCGAAATAGATACCATTAACACCATTATCATGAATGTACCTACAGAAAAAAAGGATAATCAAAACCCACAGACACGGAATTGCGTAAGCATCAAGCATAACATCAAAATGAAAAACGTGGACAAATGACACGGACTTCAAATAATGATTGATACTTACGTGTTTGATATCTTCGTCTTGGTTGTATAAGATTCAAGATCAATCGCAATACGAATCCCATTCCTTTCATTGGACATGACCTCACAATCTTTGACTCCTCCTCCATTTTCAACATCAATTCCAACACCAAACTTTGAGTCATGACAGTTGATTGCACTTGCACCGTTGCGAATGCAAATACCTTTACCCAAGCTATTATCATCCCCATGGATCATGTACTTGTTACAATCAAGTACTGTATCCTCCCCATCCAATGATATAGCACAAGTTCCGGGATACGTATCAGGACAATAGAGGTCTTCAGTGAGCTTAACTTCTCCAGTATACGCCTCCCCACACTGAATGTCACTATCACATAGTGAAGATGGAATCTCATCTGCCTTGTCCTTCCTCTTCTTGCCATAGGCGGGGGGGATGCAGGCACTCAAGCTCAAGAAAGTAATAGCAGATGTGAATTTCATGTTGGATGTTTACTCTGGAATATTCACAGCAGATTGTTGAGAAAGATGGGGAGAGGTGATGAGTGACGAATATATATGATACACAGCATGGGCATGGGGTGCATACGTAGCGGAAATATGACGATTTGATTGGAAGCATGGCTAATTTGGTAGCCAATTGAATGATGAGCATCTCCGCTGTCGAACCAATGCCTATGACCTATGTGATCCGCACACACACGACTCGTCCATCCCGGCACGCAGACGAACCAACATAATGCTGTAGATTGATGATTTGAACGACGTAATATATGTGTACTTCCAGTCCCGACCGACCGGCCAATCGCCCTCATCCTTCCGCACTACATGAATTAAGGCTTGGCTTGGAACGTATGCTTGGTAACGACTCCCGGGACCCGGGATCATCAAATATCCAAATCAGAATGCCTTCCCGGTCCGGGGGACAACAATGAATCAATAAAGAAAGACTGTACCGTGACGTCTGCTGCTGCCGCCAACCCAATTCATCTTTCTACGATGGACTTTCTTGTTACAACAGACCTGCTTACCTTCTTATTGTTGTCTTGTGAACGAAAGATTGTTTCACACTGCAATGCACTATGAACTATGCACTACAAAGTTCGTTCGGCGTTCGCGTTCGGCCTGGCAAGGCAACTTGTTGCGTGCGAACCAGGTAGGAACGGCAGGGTTGATTTGCCACGATCGTCTCTGGTACTCAAAGAGTCTTTCGGCACGATCGCTTGGATGCTGTCTTCATCCAATATCATAAGTTCCTCATGTGTTTGTATGAAGTTGCCGCCTACCGCGAAAAGAAAGTTGTTGCGAACCAGGAACGACATTTGCCAACGATCAAGCTTGGTACTCAAAGTGTCTTTGGTACGATCGTGTTTTGTGGGTGCGTGTTGGATGGATTTGTTCAGTATCCGGTACCCCACCTCGTAACATTCGTTCACTTTTGTGTTCGCCTCGGCAATCCAGCAGTAATTTTGTGAACATTTTTGTGTGTTGACGTCAGACGTCCGGACGTACGTCCTTGTTTCAACAGAGGAATCAATATGTTTGTCACTCCGGTTTCAACTTCAACAAAGAAAACGGCATTAGGTACCTGCGATGACAGACGCGCTGACCTTTTTTTGGCACTTCTGCACTTCTTTGCGATAGTAGTTAGTTGTAGTAGTAGAGTAGTAAGGAAGAGTGCTACACTGTGAATTGTTAGAGTAACACCAGCAAGAATGGTTGTGAGTTCAAGGCGACATATGCATATGCATATGTAGTCATAATAGAATAGATCTCAATTACTTTCTTCTAGTAGCTAGGTAAGGTTTAGTGTAAATGTAAAGGCTATTCATCTCAAGCACCCTACAGCAGCTCGAGGGCTTGCCAAAATTCCAGTCATTTTCGTCATTGGCCGCCCAAAAGACAAGATATCAGCACGGCAACTGGTGCATAGCGCAGATAGAGAGTTGATTCGGATCGGGCGGAGCGGATCTGTCATTTTTTGTTGCGACAGAGACGCCTGTCTCAAAAAGCGCACCAGAAAACGTGTGCCGAATGCCGAATTCAAACAATGACATCAAATGATGCTCCACAGAAACTACAGCAACAACAACAACAGGCGCAGCATAATGAGCAACGACAAAGAAGTAATAGGAGGAGTAGAGTAGTACGGAAGAGTGCTACGCGAAGACGTCAAATGACAAGGTCGATTGATGAAGATTGGAGCGTGTCTTGACCGTCGTGGCCGCGTTCATTGTAGCCGCATGTTCGCCGCGCAGATAGTTGAATGATGCTGTGTCTGTGTCTGTGTCTGTGTGTAGCCAGCGTGAACATAGGCATAGGTTAGAATTTAGAAACGTCTTGGAGAAGCAACTGTTGGACTTCCTACTCGTGATGAAGGCGTTTAGAATATTTACTATGAGTATTGAGTATCTAATCATGGACAAGAATCTTATGCTTATGGAGTCGGAGTTTGGTTTTGAAGCCATGGAATCTGACTTCTTGTGGAAGAAAGCAGCAGCAAGAGCAGCAAGTCTACTACAACCTCGTCCGACTTGACCTTGACAAAGATGGGGCAAGCGCCAAGAGCAGCAAGTCTACTACTGCTATGGTATGTACCAACATCTTGAACACAAGACGCATCAACTTTCGACTGCCGGAGCTTTGTGCTGGTAGTGGTAGTTGAATTGTTGATGGATGTTGCTGCGACCAAGATATGATGAAGACAAAACAGAATACTGCTGTTACTGCATCGTCCTCTACCTCTACTTTCTTTATATATATTCTTCTCACCCTTTGCCTTCTTCCAATGAAACCGAAGAGGCCTGTGATTGATGGAATTGTTGATATAAGACTGGACATGTACTAACTAAAACTAAGAAGCATCTTGCAGAAAGGTCTTAAGATATGCAATGTGAACTTGCTCTTTCCATAGGTCGAATTCCCAGTACAGCCTGGCTATCTCGTGTGAATTATGTTGTAGTATCATGTGTTACACCGCAAGCTACCTACTTACATATGTAAAAATGACAGTGATCCGGTATCTAAAAGTGTCTTTGTCTCTAGCTTGCGGTTTTCGGGCCGGCCGCAGCCATCTATCCGTCCAACCGCCAACCGACCACCAACGACCAACGACGAGCAGGTGCCAACTACGAAGGCTCTGCTACCTACATACTTTACATATGGACGCACTCAAACTTCTTCCAATATCATCATCATGAGCGCAGACGGAGGAGGAGACAAAAAGGTGGCAAGCGGAGGAAAAGACGTCAAGTGCTGTTCCTCCTGCGGCATTGCAGAAAAAATTGACAATGAAATCACATAGACCACAAAATGCAACACTTGCGATCTCGTTCAATATTGCGGTACCAACTGCCAAGAAGATCACAAACCGAAACATGAAGAAGAGTGCAAAACTCGTGCAGCAGAGGTATTACGTGACGAACGTTTATTTCACCAGCCCGAGGCTAATCATCTGGGGGACTGTCCCATCTGCTGCATACCACTCCCTTATGATGTGACCAGATGTGCAATGCAATTGTGCTGCAGCAAAGTGATTTGTAAAGGGTGCTTCATTGCTAATTTCGTAACTGAAAGGAGACAGAAATTGAAGCCGAAGTGTCCATTCTGTCGAGAGACGCTGAAATCCAAGGCGAAGGTGTATAAGAATATAATGAAACGAATCAAGGCAGGTGATCCGGTAGCAACGTTTCAATTTGCTGCTGACTGCAAAAAAGCGGGGGATTATTCCAAAGCGTTTGAATATTACACCAAGGCAACTGAATTAGGAGATATTGAGGCGCATCTTCGTTTAGCGGGGATGTATCACAATGCGGAAGGTGTTACGTTTTCTGTGGAAAAGGAGATTTATCATTTGGAGGCGGCAGCACTTGGCGGTCATCCCATAGCTAGGCACACACTGGGGTCACATGAGATGGTAAAGGGGAACTTTGAGCGGGGAATGAAACATTATATCATTGCATCAAAGCTGGGAAATAAAATGTCAATGGAGTCCGTCATGGATGGTTTCCGAAGAGGCTTCGTCACCAAGGAGGAACTTTCTGCTACTCTTCGTACACACCAGGCTGCTTATGATGCAATGAATACTCCAGAGAGGGTGAAAATAGAAGCTAGTCTTGAAAAGCTCGGTCTGAATTAATGGGTTGCTTGACTTCTGTGTTCTGGATTGTGTGCTCTCTTCAGGGGAGGGGGGGGGGACTAATAATTAATAATGAAAAATGAATGCTTACACAACAATAATTATAAACTATGAAACGACACTAACTACACCATCGTCAGGGAATTACTTCCATCTTGCGAATCACCGACCGGCACCACTACATCAAGCGAATCATCCTGCTTTTGTTTGGCAGCAGCAGCTGCTGCCAATTCCTTTGCCTCTTGTGCCTTGGCTCTCCGACTCTTTGCCCCATGTCTAATACACACCACTCCGTCATGGGCTTGATTCGTACAACCTTCCGTTTCACAGAGTTTAACTTTTGCACCGTGTTTAATGCATACTCCCCTATTGACAACATTATTCGTGCATCCTTCAGCAGTACACTTTTTGGCGGTAGCTCCATGCTTGATGCATACTCCTCCCTTGATGGCATTGCTCGTACAGCCTTCAGCAGTGCACTTCTTGTGTCGAATATTAGCCCCGTGCCTTTGGCACACACCACCACGTTGGGCATGATTGTTACAACCTTCGGCGGAGCAAGTCACCTTGGCCCCATGCTTCGTACAAACTCCTCCAAAAACAGCAATATTGTTGCAACCCTCTGCCTTACATCGCTTCCGCCCTGCCCCATGCGTCGTGCATACTCCCTTGGCCCTCACCATATTTGTACACCCTTCTACGGAGCACTCTTTTCGAGTTGACTTGACCTTCGCCCCATGCTTGATACACACACCGCCACTAACAGCTTGGTTTGTACATTCCTCATTGGTGCACATCTTCCTTGAAATTGGTGCCCCGTGTTTCATGCATACTCCTCCAGATTTGGCTTGACTCGTGCATCCTTCTACGGTGCATTGTTTGCGTTGAACCTGCGCTCCGTGCCTCATGCACACGCCACTGTTGACAATGTGATTTGTGCACCCGTCAACGGTGCATTCACGCTTCTTTCTAGCTCTCTTCTTCTTTGGTGGAGTAGCAGAAGGAGGCTTTTGTTCTTCCTCCTCTTCTTCGGGGGGTGACTCCTTACGCTTCTTAGATGAGATAGCCGTTAATTCTTGTTGGGGAATGATCGGCAGGATGGGAGGAGGAGGAGCAACGTTAGCCTCGATGGGGAGGCAAATTTCCGGCATTGCTTGAGGAACGTCGGCCTCGACTGGAAGGCAAATTTCCGGCATGGTAGCTGCAGTGCTAATATCAGCAGGAACTACAGGAGCAACAGCTGGAGTCGAAGTATCCACCCTCACCGTCACATGGGCAGGAGCATCACCATAATGCTTCGCACAAAACCCTCCCTTCTGAACCTGCTTATTACACCCATCCATGGCACATCGTCGAATCTTGGCCCCATGCCGTTGACACAATCCACTATTAATCACAAACTTGGTACACCCATCAAACTTGCAAATCTTACGCTTCGCCCCGTGAGTAATACACACTCCCCCATTAACCACTTGATTCGGACACCCATCAAACTTACATATACTCATCTTGGCACCATGTCGTTGACACAATCCACCCTTTTGAGCTTGCTTCGCACATCCTTCCACCGTACACCGTTTCAACTGTGCTCCATGCTTGACACACACTCCCCCCCTCACAGCTTTATGTGTACACTCCTCTGCGGAACAGATCTTTGGTTCGGACACTTTGGCACCATGCCTCTTACATAATCCACCCTGTACAGCAAGATTGGTACAACTGCTGCTGCTCCCACCATCCTCATTATCGTCCTTGGCAGAACACAATTTCATTTGAACCTTCTTGACTTCCTTGGCACCATGATTCCAACAGACACCCTTGGCAACTACATGTTTTGTACAATCTTGGACACTGCATTGTTTGATGGGGGCACCGTGCCGACGACATTTGCCACCTGATATGGCGTGATTGGTACAGTGTTCAGTGGTGCAAATGCGTTTCTTTTTGGTAGCACCGTGTGTGGTGCATACTCCGTTGGAGATGACCTTGTTGGTGCAGTCTTTGGCGGTGCATGTTTTGCGTATCCTCTTCTTTATGGGTGATGGTGATGGGGTTGATGAAGATGGTTTTGTTTCATTGGACAATGGTGTAGTATCATCATCGTTGTCATCATTCTCATCCTCCCTCTTTCGTTTCTTCTCCTTCTTCATAGCATCATCACCATCACCAGCACCATGCCTCCGACAAACCCCTCCCCGCTGAGCAACATTCCTACACCCCTCCTTACAACACTTGCGCCGTTCAACCTTGGCCCCATGCTTGATACAAACACCTCCCTTTTTGGCAATATTGGTACACAACCCACTACCCATTGAATCCTGGTGGGAGCAGAGCGTTCGTTGCTTTTTACGAGCTCCGTGTTGAATGCAGAGATTGTTGTTGATTACCGTGTTGGTGCAGGTGGGGTGGGTGCAGGTCTTTTTGGATTTTTGGTTCGGTGATTTTGGTGGATCTTCGTTTTTGGTGATGGAATTATCATCACTGTTAATGCCGTCATCATCGGAGGCAGAAGGCTCCTTCCTCTTTGACGCTGCCGCTATTTTCTCATCAGGTGAGTTCTTTTTCATTGCTGCCTCTTTGGCGGACGCTGTAGACGTGGCAACGACAGCGGTGGTGGTGGCGGCGATTGACGCTGGTTTTTCAGATGGTGAATTTTTAGTTTGATCCGCTTCATTTGTCATCGCCGCCGCCTCATTTGAACCGACATGATCGTCTTTCAAAGAAGAAGGTGCCATTGCCATTGGCTCCTCTTCTTTTTCTTGCTTTGTCGCTGCGGTGGTAATAGATTTGGTTGGCATGGTTTTAGCTGTTTCGTTCGTTCGGGGCAATTAAAAAACCGTGCGCTTGTTGTTTCGTTTCCATGAGCAAAGGAGATTGATTTATCTGTTCTTCATTTCGTCGGCCGTCTGCTCGTATACTTTGGCCGGATAATAATGGCGATTATACCGATAATAATGGCGATTATACCGAAACTGAGGGTTGGTGGCGTCGTGATGATTCCGGCCTGCCACACAAGAAGTGAACGTAGTGAATTGAAATTCGCGATGCGTTGATTGCAATCAGTCCCGCTGAAAGGCGATGAGACAGTCACATCAGAAAACAATTTCAAGAAGGACGCATCAGTACTTACATACTTATCTATCTCTCTAGAGAGGGAGTGAAAGTAGCCGGAGAGGCGCTGGTACAATAGCTAATGCAATTCCATCGACAGTGTGTTTTTAAGGCACAACAACTGTAGATGTAGGGAGAAATGACAAGCAAGTGAGCAGCATGGGGACGGGGGCCTGGAATCTGGAATGAAGGGCTTGAACTAGAACGGCATGCTAATGCCAAAGAGTTGCATGCTATATTGGAGTTCGACCCATCTCATTCTCTCACTCGATATTATCACTTTCTATTGCATTATCTACCCCCATTACCATTACTGCTCAAGTCGATCCACAAGCAATAGCTCGAGCTTCTCAAACTCAGGTCAAAGTCTAAGTCTAAGGAAAACTCATGAATTTGTACACATTTTCAACGATGCATACATGGTGTTCCTTCTTTGATCTTCCCTTTCTGAACTTGATTGTACCCTCCTGTCTGATAAATTCATTCGTACAATCTTCAATACTGCATGTCAGTGGCAGAGGTTCATGCTCCTCAGAGATTTGCAGCCAAGGAATGCACCTAATCCATTTATTTCCAGCTTGCCGCATTCAACATATGCTAGGGGGACACACTCAGCAAATGCCTCATCCTCAACAACTTCGACGCCCGGCATGATTACTTTTCTCAAAGAAGTGCAGCTATCGAATGCGTATTCTTCAACTGTTTTGACACGATCATGACATTCTACTTCTTCGATGTGACGATTTCCTCTAAATGCCTCTGTAGGAATGACTGTGAGGGATTCGTCTATGCGGACACGAGTTATATGCCGAGGAACAATTACCGTACCATTATAAATGTACCATCCGTCGGCCGCCATCGTCATGAACGCACGCATCTGGCTGTACAATGCCCAGCTTCCAATTGTTTCCGAGGAGAGGCATGGGGTAGAGGGGCAAAATATGATGCGTTGATGATTGTACAATAGAGTGTCCACGCATTTCAAATTCCGACCCCAAATTTTGTACCTTTGGGGTCAGATTTTGAGGTCAAATTTTGGGGTCCGAATTTGATGCGTGGACACATAAAGCAAATTTTGACCCCAAATTTTGACCTTCGGGAACTCTTTTTGGGGGCTCTTCCCCCTCTTCACCTAAAAACCTCCAAAATTTGGCCCAAAGCTTCGGAATTTAAATTTTGGACCTTTCCTCGGAATTTGAAAAAGGTCCAAAATTTGACCTTCGGAATTTGGACCAAAGGTTCGGAATTTGACCCAAAAGGTACAGAATTTGGGGTCAGAATTTGATGCGTGGACACTCTAATTCAAGTCGTCAAAGGAGGAGTGTCCATCAAGTAGCAAGCACAGGGCCAAGGCCGAAAGATGTTGTATCGAAGGATGCACTAACACCGTGTACATTGTTGATTGTCAAGTACTCCACGACCTTGTTTACTATTATAACTATCTAAGTGCGTGCTATACATACTTATGGCTTTTGAATGACGACGTTGCGGAATGTCCAACTCTTACTGGATTGCAACGGATGAAGATGTGATGCTATTCTCAACCCAACTCAGCAAATCTTCAATAGGCTGGCTTGTAGTGGTCGCATCAAGGCAACAAATTCCAAATTGCGTTTTGGAATCATCTCTATCGATTAATGCGCAGTCTTTGCGCTGTTCTATTATTATATACATCGAGTTAGTAGTTAGACTTCTAAATCTAAGTTCTAGACAAACATACAAACCAGGAAAATCTCTGTCTCTGTGTCCCGTCCCCCTCCGAAGTGAGGAATTGAGAGAGTTGGGCAAAGCTAGTAGTCGTCGACGCAGCAATAGATCTCCGAAGGAATGCATCCCCGCCGCCTTGTTTTCCTCTTCCTAATCCTCCTCCCCCATCTTAATCCCCTCCTTCAGACGTGTATGATGGCAACTCGAGAAAGGGGAGAACATTATTCATCACGATATCATTTGGTAAAGCAAGCTTGAGTGTAGTCGCAGCCTCGTTCAAATAGCTGCGATGCTGTGCTCTGTAGAGAATAATTTTGCCAAGAACTGATGCAATCCACGATTGCACTGCCTGGGCCTTTCCTCCCACATCATGAAAATCATCAGCATCCCCAGCAGGTGTAGTGGGAAGTATCCGATTGATTGAATTAATTTCTTCGTTCATGTCATTTTTCCATTCTTCCAATAGCAAAGCGGCGATGGTGTCACGCAGTACTCCCTCAACCAGATCTACGTGCTTCAAATTTTTACATCCTTGGAATATATCATTATTAGTAATCATGCCATCTTTCAATGGGAGGGTGATTCGTTGCAGAGAGGTGCAGCGATAGAATGCCCTGTATTCGATTGATTCCAGCTCCTTACCAAATTTGATGTTCGTCAGGGCTGTACAATTCCAGAATGCATACAATTCAACGATCTTGGCGGATGACAGATTGATGCTCCTCAAAGATTCGCAGCCATAGAATGCACAATTTCCAATTATTTCCAACTTGCCACATTTAACATCCGTCAGGGCTTTGCAATTTGTGAACGCATCCCGCTCAACAACTTCGACGCCCGGCATGATTACTCGCCTCAAAGAAGGGCATTTAGCGAATGCGTATCCTCCAACAGTTTTGACACGATTATGACATTTGACTTCTTCGATGTTACGACGGTACTGGAATGCCCGTGCAGGAATGACTGTGAGGGATTTATCGATGCGGACACGAGTTACACCATTAGGAATAACTTCGCCTTCCCTGCCGGTAAAAGTGTAATATCCGCCGGCCGCTATCATCATGAAAGCACGCAAGAGGGTTTGCTAGCATGATACCATATGATCGAGGTGCGTTTTTTGTGGCTGTTGGCTTCGATCGTTGAGAGCTTCGAAGTGCAAGACTCAGTGCCGGTTGAATGGTTATGCGGTACTCCGTTGACCCGACTCCTCTACATATTTACTCTGAGGACAGAAAAACGAAAAACACAAAATAGATAGATACATAAAATCATGACAGCCGGTAGCACCAACAATAAGCCCCAAAGAAAAGACCGGAAGCAGCAAATCATATCATTGGCAAGGACGCACGACGTCGAAGGAAGAACTACTAGATATCGCCGCCACTAATAATTCAAGACGTAGAAATTATAATGGCCACCGCCACCGCAGAAGCTGTAGATATGAATTCCTCGTCTTTGCCTCCGCTGCCTTCGCTTGATGATCATAATAGTGACACTGCCATCGCTGATATGCACTATAATTCAAACGATAATAATAATGACGATGATGATAATTTGCCCACAACAAATGAACAAACAAGTGCATCACTGCAAAAACAACAACAACAACAACAGCCGCCTCACAAAAGATCCTCCACCACCACCACCCCACGAAAGAAACGACAAAGAGCAATCTGCACCCACCCCTCCGGCTGCACCAACCAAGTAGTCAACAACTCCCTCTGCGTCAAACATGGCGCGACCATCAAACGCTGCTCGACTCCCAATTGCACCAATTATGCCCAAGTGGGCGGAGTGTGTACCAAGCATGGGGCGAGGAAGAAGGTTAAGATTTGTAGTGCGGTGGGGTGTGGGAATCAGGTTAGGAATGGGGGGGTTTGTCGTAGGCATGGGGCTACTAGAAATGATAGGAATGGTAGTGTTGGTAAAGCTGGTGGTGAAAAGAGAAAGAGGCAGTCAACTACTAGTGAACAAGATGATGAAGATGATGATGATGGTGGACCAGCAATGAAAAAAGTGGCATCTCGAAGGAACCGTCCATGCACCTTCGAGGGGTGCACTAATCAAGCCTACAATGGGGGAGTGTGTCGACGTCATGGTGCCAAGGTCAAATTGTGTGAGTATGAGGGATGTACGAATCAAGCCAAGAAGGGTGGCGTTTGTTTCAAGCATCGTCGCGCTTCTTCTTCGTTGACCAAGTCGTCGAGTAATGATGGTGATGATGATGATGGAGGTGGAGTCGCAAACTCTTCTTCTACTGCAGTCAAGACTGATGATGTTGATATTGATGATGCTCCAGTCGTTGCGACGAATCATGATGATGCCATCACCACCACCGCTGTTACAGCTGCTGATGTACCACCTCTTGCTGGTATTCCTCCCACAATGAAAGAAGGAGAAGCGCCAGCACTTCCTCCGCTTGATGACGTTCCAAATGGTAATAATAATACATCGATAGTCGACATTCCAGTCGATAGCATTCCTACAGCTGCTGCGGCTGGAACGACTGACACTGGTGATGAAAAACGAAGCGACAACAACAACAATACCACCACCACCGCCATCAATGCCACCTCTGAAAGGAATCGTCAATCAATCCAAAAAATGGCCAAAGATGCATCACCACCATCCAAACAACAACCCAACCGTAAAAAACGTGAATGCTCCACAGAAGGATGTACCAACCACATCGTCAACAATGGAGTATGCATGAAACACGGAGCCACAGTCAAGGCGAAGCGATGCACTGTCGACGGATGTCGCAAGCATGCCATCAACGGAGGAGTGTGTGTCACCCATGGAGCAACTTGGACACGCAAGATTTGTAATAGCGAGGGATGTACCAACTATGTTGTGAGGGGGGGAGTGTGTATCAAGCATGGAGCAACGTGGGAGAAGAAACTTTGTAGTGTGGAAGGTTGTACGAATCAGCGGAAGAAGGGGGGAGTGTGTATTCGGCATGGGGCCAAGGTGGCATTGTGCAAGGTGGAGGGGTGTGGGAAGCAAACGCAGTATGGTGGGTTGTGTTGGAGTCATGGTGGTACGGGTGGGAGGGATACTGGTCCTGGTTGGAGGACACGTAATGGGGTGGGGAGGGGTAATGGGGGGAAGAAGGGGAAGGACGAGGGTGAAGGCGATGATGAGGTGAAGGCGGCGGCGGTATGAATGGTGTGCTCGTATTGCCAACGGAAGACGGTAGATAGATGTGAAATGGAAAGATGATTTATCATTAGGGAAAGGAGCAAGGGGCGTAGAAGAGACGGTGGTGTGGCAGCGCACCAAGAGAATAAGCGCTGGATAATTCGTATGTGTAAGCATGGTGTAAGCCTAACATTTCATTCTTTTATTTGACTACGTCTCTCATCCCAGCTCGCCATCGCACTCTTAAGAGCTCGACTGCTCTGACACTATTGACAGCACCACTTAACACATTCAACACATATAATCACAACAACTCGTCGATCTTCCACATCCAAATAATCATCCCCCCACACACTCCTAATGCTTCAACATATGATCAATATTATGCAGCCCACCAAACGGACAAGTCGACATAATCTCCGTAATCGTATCATACAACAATTGCACATCCGCCTCCTCCTCCGAAGCAAATGCCGCCAATACCGAAACACCCATATTCGTCCACCGTTCCAATTTGAATTGATACATTTCTGGTTCATTCTTGTTATAGCTCTTCTTCTTCACGGGAAGGATTCGATGTCCTAGTATGCCACCACTTTCTTTGGCATTGTTGCTGTCTCCACCAGGTTGACCATCACCACCTCCACCTCCACTTGCACTTGCACCACCCACAATATCACCAAAGTCCACTCTCAACTTGACCAAATACGCCCTCTCCCTCTTCCCATGATACGGATTCTGCACCCAATCATCCAAATGATCCTTGGAACGAAAGATCAACAATGAATGTGTATCGTAATGCATCCACCAACTTGAATGCCATTTCTTCATTAGTAAGGATCGGAGGGAGGTGCGTGTTTGGATGGGGCCCATTTGGTGGATTAGATCTGGGTTTGGGAGGGGTGAGTCGGATGATGATTGTGGTGGAATGATGGAGGATGATGTGGAGTGTTGTCGACGATGTTGAGAGGGTCGTTGCTCATTATGCTGCGCCTGTTGTTGTTGCTGCTGTTGTTGCTGCTGTGGAGCATCATTTCCCGGTGATAATCGCTTAGCCATGGCTAAAAGTGAGTCTTCCAAAGGAGTGTCTTCTTGCTCCCGAGGTATTGATATTGTTGATGTTAATGTTGGTTGCATCATGGCAAATGACGACGACTGTTGCTGATAATTAGTACTTCCACTTTTACCAGGTGACGACATTATTTCTTGGCTAACTTGCAAACCACTAGCAGCCTTGTTGGTCCTCTTTTTCTGTTTTGATTTACTATTAACAGCAGACGACGATGATGATGATGTGATTGGAACATTGGCCATGTCAATTGCAAACTCCTCTATAAGTTGTTGCTTCATCATCTTCTTCGTTTGTCGAGATTTCGTACTTTCCGCCTCTTTTTTCTTCACCGTTGATTTCGAGTAATGATAATGGTGATCAGAACTAGCACTAGGATGTAATTTGGCCATTTGTAACGTGCTCTCCAAGCCAACCTCGCTCAGTACCTTACTGAGCGCCATGTTGTCCGCTGCTACAACTTCAAGTAGTGCATCGCTCAAAGAAATAGGAATATGAATATCCAGCTCCGGTTCCAAAGGATGAGGCACCATATCGGTATCTTCCATCATGAGAATTCTGTTTGCATTGGCTGTGATTTGTAGTTCATCGTTGTTGTTATCGTGGTTGTTGTTACTCCAATAACGAGTCATGAAATCCTCCCATTGCAAATTATTATCATCTTGGTTGTCGTCAGCGTCACCGGCTTGGCTACTTTCTTGTTCACTGTCGCTGAAGAGAAGTGATCGCTCTTCTTCTGACGACTCGTAGGTTGCTGTTGACGGCGGCGGTGTCGTCGTCATTGTCATGCCGTCTATCTTTGTTGCATATGATGATGTAGGGCGGTAAGTTGTTGTATGTCAGTGTGATGTCATTGTGCACATGGCCAGTTTTTTGAATAGTCGGCATTGCGCGCTTTTTGAGACGGGCGTCTCTGTCGCAACAAAAAATGACAAGGGGGCACCGCTTGGCTAGCTCCCTTTTGCAAATGAGACGAAGCATTGTGCAAAATTCTTTCGATCTTCATTCGTCGTTACGCAAAGAGTATGAATAGGTGGTGCCGTAGCTATAGCATATGAGATGTTGCAGGATTGAATGGATACCGACCCCATGTCGCCGCAGTGGCAGGCGAATGGGGTCGACCAACATAGCTCTCTGTTCTCCTTAATTTGTGCTTGTGCGTAAATACATCGTGTTGCACTTAATAACTCTTTAATGCTCTTCCGTAAATTCTCTGTCAAATGAGTGTTTGGGTCGAACCGTATGTTTCGCACTTCTTCTACTATGTTCATACTTTCTGCATCTTCAAATCCAGCTCAAACTTGCCAGCACAAGCATTGAATGTTAAGATTCAGTTCAACTATTCATGTTCATGCTTTACTTAGCCAATATATAACTTCTGCCGCAGTCAAGGTTGGGGGTGCTGATTTTGTCAACTCAAGATATCTCAAAGAGAGAGAGGTTGCTGACCACACCAGTAGCTTGCAAGTCCTTGCTGAGAGAGAGAGAGAGCGAGGGATGGATGCTTTGCTTCTGTGTGCATGAAGGATGAAGGGCTGCTCGACTATAGCCCTTGTGATTGAGATAGCTTCATTTAAAATAAAAACGAAGGCCTATAGACGTCTCCCGCAATTCTAATCCATCTTTCAATTCTGAGGGAACAGGCACGCTGTAGTCCTCGGTTTCTAAGCTTTCGACATGGCGCCATCAAACCTTTTATTTTTGCGCAACGCGATATTTTACATTTTTTGGAGGGAAGGAAGCTCAAGCATAGAACCTCTGAAGTCTCAAGCAACCATTTTTCCCTTTTGAGCAGAAGTAGATTCTCAGCGATTCTCCTTGCCTCTAGTGTGCCATTATTGCTTCACTACGATATCAACCAATTCAATACTCTATCGATTGGAATGCACCCTCGAACACTTCTCGGAGTCCTTGATCATATCATGAGCGTGGAGGTCGACTCCAACGCTAGCGTCTCTTTCGCTAGGCAAAAGGATACGGAAGAACGGAGCTTGAAGAGGAGAGCCGGGAGATCCGGGAGCGAAACGTAAGAGCTTATTCGATTTGTTTCTCGATAGAATTCACAAGCAATAGATGATTCATTCTAATATGTTTAGATGCTAAGAGGATTGCCTTAAGCCTAGAGAGCACATGATCCGAGGAGAGATGAAATGCATTTTACAGTTACAGGGCACACGCAAGAACAAGAATGCGCTGCGCTTGATCCTAGTGCTGCTTTAGACACGTCATGTGTTATCTCTCCATTCGTTCGATTCGTCTGACCTTCTCCCGACGTAAGGGCAGAATTGCAGACTCACAAGAATGGAATCGATTGGTACAAAGGGCTCGAACGATACCTCCATTCAGCTCCGTTTCTACTGCCGAAACGGTCATTTCTTCGATACAACGCGGCCAGGCCGTCTTCGAGAACTCAGGAGATTGTTTGAGGGGTGTATCCGATTGCAATTGATAACTATCGATGTTAATTTTGCTACGTTGTGTTATGGCGTTGCAGTTGCACTGGAGGCAAGGAGAATCGACTTTGCGATCTGTGGGGACAAAATGGTTGCTTGAGACTTCAGAGGTTATAGAGATCCGAAATTAAGCCCGCCAAAACCAAAATAAAACCTTTTTCTACACGATTTTTATTTATTGCGCCCTCGATCGGATTCTATAAACCGAGGACTACAGCGTGGGAACAGGGGTCGATAATCAGTTATAAGTTTTGTTCCCTGAGCTCCATGGATCCCTCCCCATTCCGCAATATTGACGACGCCGAAGAAAAGAATCTGGGGGGTGTTTGGCAATCTTAACGAGATAAGATCCGAATCAACTCTCTGAGGCAGCCCATGATTTGCCGTTATTTACAATGTATCTGCGGAGATCTTGTCGTTTGGGCGGCCAATGACGACGATAGTGGCATATTGGAAAGCCCTCGAACTGCTGTATGGTGATTATGGCCTTTATAATACATTTACACTAAACCTAAACTAGAAGAAAGTAATTGAGATCTATTCTGTTTATGTCGTCTGGAACTCACACAAACATTCTTGCTGGCGTTACTTATGTGTATACCAATCAATCAGTGCATGCACTCTTCCCTACTAGAATTTCCTACTACTCTACCACTCCTACTACTACTATTCATCGCAAAGAAGTGCAGAGGTGTCAAAAAAGAGAAAAGAGATTCAAGACCGTCAGGGTTAGGTATCTTTATTGTCTTCATCATCTCTTGGCCGCAGCAACAACCATCAACAATGCAACTCAGTCGAAAGTTGATGCGTCTTGTGTTCAAAATTTTGGTACATACCATAGCAGTAGTAGCTTAGTAGACTTGCTGCTCTTGGCGCTTGTCCCATCTTTGTCAAGGTCAAGTCGGACGAGGTTGTAGTTGTAGTAGACTTGCTGCTACTTTCTTCCACAAGAAGTCAGATTCCATGGCTTCAAAATCAAACTCCGACTCCATGAGATTCTTGTCCATGATTAGATATTCATAGTAAATATTCTAAACTCCTTCATCACGAGTAGGAAGTCCAACAGTTGCTTCTCCGAGACGTTTCTAAATTCTAACCCGGTGTTCACGCTGGCTACACACAGACACAGCATCATTCAACTATCTGCAGCGGCGAGACATGCGGCTACAATGAACGCGGCCATGACGGTCAAGACACGCTGCAATCTTCATCAATCGACCTTGTCATTGACGTCTTCTTATTCTTAGTTGGCTTGCGCTTGCAAGTAGGCTTGCGTGTGGGCTTGGGCAGATTTCGACGAACTAGAAGATGCTGGCTTCTTTGTAGACGATCTTAATCATCATATTGGTAGCTGCAGTGACTGAGTGAACGTGCATACAAAGTACTATCGAAGAGTCGAGCCTGCGCAACACGGTAAACGTACTTACTTACTTGTCAATCAGGCGAAGAAGAGCTCACAAAGACACATTTCGATCCCGGATCACTGTCATTTTGCTGTCGCCTGAATGAGAAAGAAAGCAATCAAAAATTCAACCGTCGGTCTTGTATTGCACAAGAAAAACATTTCAAGTGATTCTGTTGCAAAGTTGCAGCATTGCTTTCAGAGCTCCGGCACCGCATTGCATAATCATTGTTGGCCAAAGAAGACAACATCGAGCAAAAAGAGATATTCAGATAGATAGAGGTAAGAAGCAAAATCAAAAGTCGGCTCTTTTTTTTTGTAAAATGATGAATGTCTAAAAGTCATGGTGAGAGAGTTGCGCGGCGGTTGCGGAAGAAGCACCAGCACAAGCCGCCTCACAATAATAACAAAAGTCGCCTTATGCAGCCTCCTCCATGTGTAGTGTGAGAACACTCTCCGCCAGATGCAGACGACACGGGGCGGCAGCGGGTACACACATTAAGAGATTGGCTGGGGGGTGACAACGGCACAATGTCAAAAGACGGCTATCAAATCATCAATGTAGTGTTGACTAGATTATGGGTTGCTACGACGGCTAAAAGTGTGCTCATGCAAAAGATCCTCTTCTGGAAGCACTCGGCAGAATGCTGGAAGATGAATCAGAACAATGGAGAGTGCGACACGAGGTGACGCACACGGAATGTGGCATAGCTGGACTGTCGCAGTAGCTAGTGTCGTAGTGACGTCGCACTGGTACTGCCGTCAGCATCTGCCTATGTCACTCACCCCCGAACTGTGCGGATTACGAGGCATACACAGAGGAAAACCTGTTTTCAGGAAAAAAAAAAAGCCTCTGAGGAGTAACATTATCCAAGACTCTATGAAGCACTTGGTAACAACCCGTGGTTTATCGCAAGACCTTGGTTTCGAGATATTAATCAACTCTTATTAGTTGTGTAGTATAGTTATGGCCTAAATTTTAATCCCTTGTTTTACTTGTTATTCTAAGTCTATACAATCTATACATACACCCAAGCTTTAAGCTTCCTCGTCGGCGTCTTCGCTCCCATCGAAGTACGGGGTTAATCTCCTAATATTGAGGCGTTCATTGATCGTGCCTCGTTGAATACGTACAGTTCCATTTGTGTACACGTGGGTTACCTCATAAGGTCCCTCGTTCTTGTCCTCTGCCTTCGGCATAGGCTTACCATCGGTGTTTTTAATGATAAGACACTTCGTACCCGGTTGGTAGTCGAAGGGAATACGCCTCCTATTTTCTCTGGCGTTGGAACTATCCACAAGCTCTTGTCGGCGGCGGCCAATTTCGTTCCAGTCTGCTAAAAACGGAATGTCAAATAACATGTCTCGTCCAAAGACAGCAGCACCTGGAGTCGCCTTAAGAACTGTGTGATACGTGGACCTAATTGCCCAAGCAGCATTGGTGATAAAGTCATCAATTAGGCGGGCATCAACCGTTTCACGATTGTTGATACCACTCGTTCGCATCATGTCTCCAAAGACACCATGAATGCGTTCCAGCACGGCGTTGGCCTGCGGATTCTTGGCAGTAGTCGGCTTGCGATTGACACTGTACTGTTTAAGTAGCTCAGTGAAGTGGAGCTTAAATTCAGATCCATTATCACAGATCACATTCTGCGGTCTGGGATATCGACTTAACCAAGTTTTGTTAAAAAGGTACGAGATGCACGCTGAGGTTTTATCAAACTCTTCTGACGTAATCTCTCGGCCGTCCTTTTCTTTAATTACTTCAATAGTGGGAAGTTCAACCACTTCAAACCAGCCCGTTGCAGGGTCTATCATGGTCATGCACATAAAATCTAGGGCACTTCCGTCCTCTCCTTTAATGGTATAAGGCCCAATGAGATCTACGGATACAGTGCGCCAAGGAACTGTCTCAGCTTCTTTTGGAGGTACTTGCGAATACTTTCGTTTGCGCTTCTTTCCCAGTTGGCAGCGGTGACATTTCTTTGTGAACCTCTTTACATCGGCACGCATTCCTCGCCAATATAGTGTTTGTGCTAGCGTTTCTTCTAGTCTGTCCCTTCCAGGATGTTGGAGGTAATGGTGATACCATTCCACCACCTTGGATTGTAGAGCAGCCGGAACTACGAGACGAGGCTTGTTCTTATCTTCTACCTGACACAGAACAATCTCCTCCTCGAGCTTTAATGGCTTGATTTTCCTTTTCTTGTCTGGATGACGGAATAATCTTTCCAAGACGGGATCAGCACGCTGAGCGTCTGCAATCTCGCGAACAGTCACGGGATACAGTTCGTCTTCATCATCTAATTCATGAGCAAAGACTTCATGAGACCAGCACTCCCTGTGAGTACTCTGATCTACCTCATCAACTTCAATAGTTTCATCAGCAACCGGCTCTTGGTAGTGGCTGAGAAGAGAGATGCAGTTATTCCACTTGTGGTTTTGCATGTCTTTGTCGTCGGCAAAGGCATCAGCATCCTCCGGATGGGGATTTTTCTTTGGACAGTAGTCCAGTCGAGAGATGGCGTCAGCGACGGTGTTATCCACCCCCCGGATATACTTAATAGTTAAATGGTATTCATTGAGCAGGAGCTTCCAACGCATTACCCTATCAGAGGATTCTCCTAGGTTTTCCCTGGTGAGGTTGATATGATCAGTCCAGACGATCACCTCATATCCAAGTAGCATGCCCTTGAACTCCTTCAGCAACTCGACGATTGACAGAAGTTCAAGCTCGGTCACAGTGTATCGCTGTTGTGTTGGCGTCAGCTTCCTGCTGAAGAACGCAATCGGTCGATTATCCTGTGTAATCACCCCGCCGAGCTGGCGTGTCGACGCATCTGTGTAGATAACAAATGGCTTGTCAAACTGCGGGTATGCCAAGCAGACATCCCGGGCGATAATGTGTTTAATCTTCTTGAATGCTGCATCATGTTCAGCATCCCAGCGCCATGGCTTCGGTTGTTTGGTGGGCTTACCATCTTTCCGAAGTTTCTTCTTCTTGGCGGTTTTGGTTGTCCCACACTCTGCTACGAGATCTGTTAGTGGGGCAAGAAGATCAGTTCTCTTCTCCCATATGTCGCGGTAATATTGGACAATTCCTAGAATGCGGCGTAAGTCCTTAACATTCTTAGGCGGCTGAAGAGCAAGGATGGCGTTCACTTTCTTCTGCTGCGGCTTAATTCCGTCACGCGTGAGAGTGTATCCAAGATAGTCTACTTCGAGGGCACAGAAGACAGACTTTGCTGCATTGACTTGGAGTCCTTTTTCGCTCAACCTCTGCAAAACTACGTTAAGCTTTTGCAAGTGATCATCGAAGTCTCCGCTAGTAATGACTAGGAGATCATCGATGTATACGCGCACGTATTCCAACTCGTTGAATAACATTCCCATACGAGCTTGGAAGACATCAGGAGCGCATGCGGCTCCCATCGGCAACCTTCTGTAGCGATATTTACCCCAGGGAAACACAATTGTACAAATTTCCATTGTTTGTGCGTCCAACTGGAGGTGATAATATCCCATATTCAAGTCTATAGCCGAGGCGTAGCTGAATTTTTCCATTTGTTGGAGAGTCTCCGCAATCTTTGGTAAAGGAAACGGCTTCCTAATGATGCGCTTATTGAGCTCTCTGAAGTCTGTCAAGAATCTAACAGTTCCATTGCTTTTGGGTATAATAAATGAGGCGGAACCCCATGGACTATCCTCATTCACCGGCTCAAGGACGCCGATGTCGCATAACCTCTTGATTTCTGTCTTGATGGTATGCATGTGCACCCGTGGTACTGGGTAGGGACGGCCCTGCCAAGGTCGTGCCCCCTCTTTAACCTCGAAGTGTACTTCTTCGCCCACCCACTTTCCGAGAGTGCCTTTGAACATTCCTTCATGACTCTGAAGTACTTTCAACAAAGCCTCTTTCTGACGCTTGGTCAGGTGTGAGCAGTTCTCTTCGACAACTGTCGGAAGATCAGCGGCGGTGTATTTCGCATCCAATATCCGAGTAACTCTTTCAGTCTCTTCTTTGGTGGCTAATGGTTCAGTAGCCTCACGGTAGATGTTCATCACCGTGTGCTTGTTATCAAACGCGGTAGCTTGTCTTAGAGGAATGGTCTGACCGTCAATGGTCATCTCATTCGCGCGAAAGTCTAAGACACCTCCCCATTGCGCAAGAGTCCCGATACCCACGATCAGGTCATAAGAAAATGACTTGTCGTCGTCCATGACTCTGACATCAGGCTCGATCGACATCACCTTCGATTGATTGAATTCTGGCAGCACAAGGTCAACCTTTGCTATCATACCAGTTTTGAATTTACCACTGGACGTTCCCCACGTGGTTGGATAAGCTGCTTCATAGCTTTTGTAAGAACTTAGGTCCTTCTTCCGGACAAAAAGGAGATCACCACAACTCCCAGAATCAAATAGAATCCGGAGCGGCTTCGCCTCTTCGCCTGGACGACGCTTGAATAGGGGAGAGCCAACCGTAACGGTTCGTCCCGGCACTCCTCCTTTGATCACCTTGCTCCGTAGAGTTGCAAACATTTGAGAATGTCCGCTGTAATCAACCCCGTTTATCGGCATACATGAATGAGTATGTAAATATTTAGTACGCTTTCGTTTGGAAACACCATTATGTGTATCTTCCTTAATAACACGTTTATTTTTATGTTCTACATCTTTGTCATAAACATACTCCCAATCCATTGTATTGGGGTCAAGCCCAAGGCTTCAGTAACTAGAGGAGTCAGAATCCGACGAAACCTCTCCAGAGGAGCAGCTGGAGCTGCTTACACTGCTGGAGCGAGAGCGGCGACGTCTCTTAGACTTCTTGGAGTCCTTACGGTTGCGGCTCTTCTTGGAACTCTTCTTCTCCCTCTTTTTCTTCTTGTGAGATCTATTACGAGGCGTATGCTCAAGATCCTCATGATTGTGCACTTGCTTGTGTGGAGTGCGCGCTTTCTTTTTGCCATCCGCATGGTAGCGGTCACAAGAGTCCGTATGATGGGAATGGATGACGTGTTCTTTCTCGCCACCGTTCTTGCACCTATTGCAATACTTCTTGCCCTTAGCATGTGGATGATTGCCCTTCTTGGCACCTCCTCCACTTCCTTTGGCGGCGGGCTTTTGATCCCCTCCTCCAGACTTTTTCTTCACATCAACCGGCAAGGCTTCTAGAATTTTATCCAATTCAACAGCTAGCTTGCTGGCATCTTTCTCGAGCGGACTTGAGTCAGTCCTCTTCGCTTCATATGTTTCAAGCACCGCCTTCGGCATCGTACGCTTTAGCATCAGGCACACATCTATTTCACGAAATGGGATGTTGCCATAAGACACCTCTGGGTCATTTACATGACTTGCGTGTTCCTTGACGGTGGGGAGTAGGTACATGTGTTCAGAAATGTTCATGATAAGCCCGAGCATGATCCTCGCGGTAATACCATGGCGATTGCCAGGAATCCTCAGATTCGAGTGGCAGAACTGCTTCTGCGCCTCAGCAACATAATATTTGTTGCCCATGACTTCGATGCGATGCAGGCGGCGTGCTTTTTCAAACGCTACCTCATCCCTCACATATGTCCCTTTTTCCACAAATTTACGCTCCACATACTTCCACACAAGTACATGTGTTGCGCCGGCCTCGCTGTCGTCATCAGCGTCATGCTCTGGACGAGGCGAGTCCATCTTAGGATTACCATTTTGGTCCTTCTCATATGCTTCGGCCACGAGATCAAACTCGTGCCGCTTATGCTCAGTCTCCAAAAGGAGGACTTTGGCCACGACCCGGTTGAAAGACTGGGTGCGGCTTTCTCCCATGAACTGCTCGTAGAGGGTGTAGACCTTTGCCTTGGAGTCCTCCAACGATAGTTTGTGAGAATTAAGTTTCTTCTCGAAGGAAGTCTTGGCCACATTATCATCGGCGGTCAGAGTACTATTAAGCTCCTTGACACGCAACTGCGCCAGATTCTCTTCGATCTTGACGATCTTCTTACCATATTCTTTAATATCGGTGTGTAGACCAGAATCCAACAAAAACTTGTCGAAAATGCGCTCTTGGATGAAGAAGGCCGTTGGACAATTGCTTGTCAACGGGTGAAAATCCTTCTCTACGCCATGAGCGAGTTCCAAAGAGAACTTAGCGCCCCACTTCGGAAACTTCCCAGGATACGTTCCTTTGAAGACAACGGTTTCTTTGTCGTGAATAGTCCCATAATGCATCTCCTTCTCCGTAACATCTGGATATGCATCAAGGAGTTCTTGGTAGATGGGGACTGGCACTTTCGTCATCTTGTGTTTCGTTACGAAGTTCGCTCTTGGAAGCGCAACTCGTCAAATTCTTCAATTCCAAGGATGCTCTGAAAGACACTCCTTGTGGCTGTGCTGCTCTCTGCGTACAGAGGTAATATTTATAAATAATGACAACGGCACAATGTCAAAAGACGGCTATCAAATCATCAATGTAGTGTTGACTAGATTATGGGTTGCTACGACGGCTAAAAGTGTGCTCATGCAAAAGATCCTCTTCTGGAAGCACTCGGCAGAATGCTGGAAGATGAATCAGAACAATGGAGAGTGCGACACGAGGTGACGCACACGGAATGTGGCATAGCTGGACTGTCGCAGTAGCTAGTGTCGTAGTGACGTCGCACTGGTACTGCCGTCAGCATCTGCCTATGTCAGGGGGATGAGGGGGGAAGCAACAACAACTGGGGAGGGCAGCGCATACTCATTATTAATCAACATTGTTGGGGGGAAGGGGGGAGAATAATGTTGTTGTTGTCCACCATATCTATTTATATCTTTATCCTTATCAATCCGAACCTCTCACACACTTGTCCCCCTCTCTCAAACCGTTTCAGCTCTACCAAGCTGCTGCTGTGAATATTATACAGGAAATATGTCATCCCAGGCCAAAGTTGACGGGTCCACTGCCCAACTCGATATGGAAGATCAACCTCCTTCTCTTCCCACCCCGCCCAAACGTCAAAAAGCATCATCATTCACAAACATCTCGAGGATTCTTCTCTTCGCCCTTGGCATTTTTATTGTTGGCAGCATTGGAATTGCTGGGTACAGCACATTTGCTTCAAGGGATATTCAGCAACAAGATGCTGTTGCTATTATCAGGGAGGGCCCTGATAATCAAGGCAAGGCAGGGAAGAGTCCTCCTCCTGTGTGTGGTAGCACCGTTCAGTGTGGCCAAACTTTTACTGGAGAAGAACTTGAGCTCACTGAAGACCTCTATTGCCCTCAAACTACAAGTGGAAACTGTGCTATAACATTGGATGGGGAGGATGCAGTACTTGATTGTAATCAATTTATAATCGATGGGGATAGTAGCGGGGGTAGAGGAGTTTGCCTTCTCAACGGCGCAAGTGCAATCAACTGCAATGTTCAAAAGTTCCTTATTGGAATTTATGTTGAAAATGGTGGAGAAGTCAATGATTGTCAGGTCATGTTTAATGTCGAGAATGGGGTTCGTATTGAGAATGAAGCTTCTTCTACAACCAAGATGAAGATATCAAACACGTAAGTATCATTTGAAGTCCTTGTCATTTGTCCACATTTTTGATTTTGTTGTTATGCTTGATTCTTACGCAATTCCTTGTCTGTGTCTGTGTGTTTTGATTATCCTCTTCTCTTTCTGTAGGTACATCCATGATAATGGTAGAAGTGGTATCTATTTCGTTGGAAGTGGAGAGAGTTCTGAAACTTCAGAAACTTCTATTGAAGTCAATAATGTCAAAAGCAATCATAATGATAAAAGAGGTATGCGTTTCGAAGGAAAAAATGTCAAGTTGAAAGTGCAAGTAAAAGATTCAGAGTCAAGTAACAATGTTGGCGATGGCATTTTTATTGGAAAAAATTCAGCAGACATTGATGCAGCAGTTGATCTTGAACTTGATGGCATTATCAGTCGTTACAATGGAGGTGCAGGATTAAGAGTTTCATCTTTCAATACCGCTGGAGGAGAGGTGAAAGTGAAGGGGGATGTCAACCTCTACAAGAATGGAAATGGTGGTTTCTATGTACTCGGTGACGTGGATGTAGTTGTGGAGAGACGAGGTGCTATGAATTCTTGCGGTCATCCCGACGGTGGGAATTTTGATGAAGACATTGTCTCTGCTGGTCTTGCAACTTTTAGCGGAAATGGATACACGTGCAATAGTACTAGTCCCAATCTATCCAACATCATCACCTGTGATCCTTGCCCCAACTGCCCCCAGTGATGATGCTTAGACAGATGTACGTGAAGACCTTTCCCCACTGTAATTATTGTAGCAGAGCGAACCTATCCCGCCAACAAAGAATAATGATAAGAATGTTTCCCTCTATATTCACATGCAAATCTTGATCTAATATGTTGTGTATTCTAAATCCCCTACCTCAGCCCGACCACCAAGCTTCACAATGCAAACACTGCAATGCACAGCACAACACACAGCATCGTGATCAATCTTGATTCGATATATTCACTCTCTCCCCTACACCTGTTACACAGCTGTGTCTGTGTCCGTCTTTGACTGCGCTTGCATTTGCATCACGCTCATGCGATGCCTCATACACATCCCTCCCTTCTGAGCTTGCTTCGTACACCCCTCCTGACTACACCTCTTCTTCGGCACAACCTTGGCCCCATGTCCAATGCACACCCCTCCCTTCTGCGCATACTTGGTGCATCCCTCCCGACTGCACTTCTTCTTGGTGCACTTCGCTCCATGCCGAATGCAAACTCCCCCCCGCTTGGCATGATTGGTGCACCCCTCATACGTGCATTGCTTCTTGGCTCCATGCTTGATGCACACCTTGCCATTCTGAGCATAGCTAGTACACCCCTCATAAGTGCACTGCTTGATCTTGGCCCCGTGCCGACAGCACACTCCCCCGTTGAGCGCAACGTTGTTGCATCCTTCGGCGCTGCATCGCTTGAGGCTGGCGCCGTGCTTGACGCAAACTGTCCCATCTTGGGCTTTGTTGGTGCATCCCTCATGAGAGCATATTTTGACTCGAGCGCCGTGCTTGATGCATACGCCGCTGTTGACTACGTGGTTTGTGCAGCCGGGCTTGGAGCAGATGGAATAATTCGTTTTTCGTGTTCGTTTCGCTGCGGTTTTTTGATTTTCATTTTGATGCGAGGCGGCGGGTTGTTTCTCGTCCGTCTCTTGTGATGCTGCTGCTGCCGGCGGTGATGTTTCTTCTTGCTCATCTGGCTGTCTCTTGCGTTTTGATGTCGACGACGATGATGTCTGCTTGATATCATTCGGGGGCGCCTCTTGTGCCTCGTTTTCGTCGCCGTTATTTTTGTGAGCGGCGGAGATCGTTTCTTGATCATCGTTGATGCGACGACGATACGTCTGAGTGAATAAATAATTCTTTTTGGCGGTCAGCTCTTCGGAAGCATCCACGGCGGTTATAGCTGGTAGTGGCACCATCATTACTGCCTCCTCCTCCTCTTCGTTGATGGCAATATCTTTAGACGACATGGTTGTTGTCAACGTGTTTTTGTGGGTTGTGGTTGTTCGTTTGTTCGGGGTGAGCAAGCGGGACCCAAATGCCTATGCGGTACTTAGACAAGACGTGTCACAACCACGTTATGACTCACAATTCTCGTGTTACCGAACCTCCTCAGGATCAAAGCGGAATAAAAAGCGCAGGAAGCGATGTCTAGTATTCTTGCTGGTTCGGATGTCGTTGGAGCTCTTTGACATGTCGCTGGTTTTGGAACTTTTTGTTGGTACGCAAGGACTTCACATGTATATATTTACTTGAAGTAGAGTGACAAATGTGTCCAACATCATCACCTGCAATCCTTGCCCTTCATACCCCAGTGATGATGTGTAGATAGTATCTACTCGACCTTGATTTCCTTTCTAATATTATTATTGTATGCAGAACAACCTATCCTAATACTAATCTTATCAAAAGCAACTTAGTATATATATACATCATGCAACTCTTGGTCTACTTTGTCTCTTTCTCATTCTCATCCTCAATGCACTGCACTGCAACATTTTCATTATCATCATGATTATTATTAATCCTTTGAGAATTCCTCTCCTCTCCACTTCCTTCTTTGGCGCGCACCACGGACAGGATGGGTGTCGCAACTCGCCTCCCGCCAAAATATGCTACCGGCGGGTTGAAAACCTATTTTCGTGTCGGCGAGGTGTCACTCGCGTATGTGCCGCGCTTTTCATTCGATATGACACGCTGTTCATTCGACTGACACGCTGTGTGACACCTCGCAGACGCAAAATAGGTTTTCAACCCGCCGGTAGCATATTTTGGCGGGAGGCGAGTTGCGACACCCATCCTGTCCGTGCGCGACAGTCATTCCCAGTCACGAAAGAATGACGAATGACCTCAGCCGCAAACACTTTTTCATCAATGCCCCGCCACATTCGACCAGCCCCCTCCTCATAATTCCACTTCTTCACACAACACCACCACAAACATACAATCCAACAATGACCAACTCCACCATCCTCGTAACCGGAGGCTCCGGCCTCGTAGGCCAAGCCATCAAAGCCTACACTGACGAAAACAGCCAGCCAGGCGAAACGTGGATCTTTCTCAGTAGTAAAGATGGTGACTTGCGTGTACGGGGGGATACGGATAAGATTTTTGACAAGTATCAGCCTACTCATGTGATTCATTTGGCTGCCAAGGTTGGTGGATTGTTTGCGAATTTGAGTCAAAAGGTGAGAATCGTGTGACTGTGTGTTCGTGATGTGTGGTGATGAGTGGTGCCGATATCATTGAAGAGAGATGGAGTCATTATGTTGTGTCATCGGAATGACCGATTGTTTATTATGAAGTGTGGTGATGACTATTGGGCTGTATGTCTGCGGTGGTCCACTTGGTTTGTATGTATCAGCGGTGCAGATTGATGCTATAAACGCAGTCATCCATTTGTCTAGCGAAGCGGAGTTTTGCAAAGAATTCCGCTCTGCAGTTTGCAAATCCATATCTTCCACAATGTTTCTATATGCTATACATGGGATTTGGGGAATGATATGAGAGGGAATGGCATTGTATAGGTGGTGCTTCATGTTGCTGCTGCATCATGAAATGACTGTTGGAATAGCTCATTGTGCACTGAGAAAAATGAACATACATAGCCGTCAGAGAATACATCTTTCATCTGCACATCTTTACATCACATATCGCACCAATCCAATCTAACATTTCTCTATCCTTCCCTCTACTCTTTCCAACTAATCCATCATCCAATCAGGTTGAATTCTACCGCGAAAACACCCTAATCAACGACAACATCATGGAAAACTGCCGCCTCCACAAAGTCACCAAACTCGTCTCCATGCTCTCCACATGCATCTTCCCCGACAAAACCAAATACCCAATCGACGAAACCATGCTCCACGATGGACCACCCCATCCCAGTAACGAAGGATATGCCTACGCCAAACGATTGATTGATACAATGAACAGAGCCTATGCCGAAGAGTATGGGTGTAACTTTACCTCCATCATTCCTACCAATATCTATGGACCGCATGACAACTTTAGCATTCAGAATGGACACGTCATTCCAGGATTGATTCACAAATGCTACATTGCCAAGAAGGAGGGGACACCATTTACTATTTGGGGGAGTGGTACCCCCTTGAGACAATTTATCTACTCGTTGGATTTGGCAGAGTTGACTGTGTGGGTGATGAGGGAGTATCATTCTCCTGATCCTATTACACTTTCGGTAGATGAGAGTGCGGAGGTTCCGATTAAGGATGTGGCGTTGGCTGTGGCCAAGGCGATGAAGTTTGAGGGGGAGGTCGTGTTTGATACTACCAAGGCGGATGGACAGTTTAAGAAGACGGCTTGTAACAAGAAGTTGAGGAGTTATAGGCCTGATTATAAGTTTGTTTCGATGGAGGAGGGGATTCAGAAGTCGGTGGATTGGTTTTTGGCGAATTACGAAACGGCGAGGAAATAAGTATGGTTCGTGCGACGTGTGACGTCGTGGAGTGTAGATAGAGAGTTGTGGTTGATGATGAGGTCTAATTTGGTTCCGTAGTATGTGACAGACACTTTAGTTCGTCTGTTACTTTCTTATTATGAATAAAAGTTTATCAATGATTGTTTCCAAAGAAGCTATTGTGCCACTGCCTGATTGCAACACTATACATTACATGGGAAGGATTTAAGCAGAATCTTCTCCACCAACAACTGACTTTTGGTTTACAAATCTTCCCTTGACCCTTGGTCTGCTGTCGGCATACTTTTTCCTGCTGTCATATGTGACTCGTCGCCTGAAAACACGAGTGCTGCGCTTAGCATGAAACCTAGCTATGCGAGCCTTGCGTTCGTCAGGCAGGTAAATTCCGATCCTACCACCCTTGTTCGCAAGCTCCATTGGAAAGGAAAGTTTTTCATCGACAGATTCAAACATGCATACTGCTCCAGTTTGATTCTTACACTCTGCACTGCTGCGCATGTCTTGCTGTGCCTTGTGAGATGATCTTCCTTTCTGAATGATTTCTACGCCATACGTGTGTGCCGCACCAGCATAGTCAGCAGCAGCCTCTTCTTCATTATCATAAGCGCCAATGTAGTGTTGCTTTCCGTCAATTGTAATCTGCGCATTCCACTTGTTGTTCGCTTTATTGAAGTAGACCCCTTCGTACTTTGAAGAACCGTTTTTCCATTGGTACTTCGACGATTCAGTCGAATCTATAAACTTTCGCTGCCTTCGTGATCCGTACTTGAATAACGCACGAGCGTAGTCGACAGCAGCCTCTTCTTCATTATCATAGTTGCCAATAGAGTGAAGCTTACCATCAATTGTAATCTGCGCCTTCCAATTGTTTCTGGATTTATTGAAGAAGACCCCTTGGTACCTTGAAGAACCACATCTACCATGACTTTTGGGTACAGACAGCTGTGGTCGGACATCGGTCAAATCAATCACCTTTTGTCCAATATTCCTACGTGCATTGACTTTTCCCTCCTCGTATTTAAATACCGCACGAGCATAATCGACAGCAGCTTCTTCTTCATTATCATAATTGCCAATATAATGTTGCTTCCCGTGAATCATAATTCGTGCCCTCCATTTGTTCGTGGCTTTATGGAGGTACACCCCTCGGTACTTTGAAGAAGCGCCCTTCTTGTTGTTCTTGATTGGCAACTGTGGTGGAACATCGGTCAAATCGATAAATGGTTGCGTCCTTTTCCGACGTTTCGTCTCTTCAGTACCTCCTTTATCATCTAAAAGCAGAGGGCGTTTCTTTGAAGAATTATCCTTGTGTCGGCAAATGTCCACTGCTCCGTCGTCTATTTCGTCATGTGTTGAGTCGTCTGCTGTGTCATCGTTCAGTTTTCCTTGCGTAGACACATCATGGTATGACTGGCCATCACAGATTCCTCCACTTTCGACCTCATTCAGACAGCCTTGCAAGCGGCAGAGCTGGATTTCTTCCTCTTCGTTACCCTGCACAGCATCATATTTATCATCAGCGTTATCGTCAGAATAATCATCTTGTCTTTTTTGCAGATGTTTGATGTCGTTAGCTCGGTTAGAATCTTCCGCCGCCGCCGCTCTTCCCTCCGGTGCAATGCGAATAACGATCTTTGTCACCATGATAGGTACAGTGCCCCTCTTCTTCCGCACAGATAGTGTATTGAACAGATGCGAAATGGTATGATATCTAGCTCTCTCGGTGGTCACCATCAAATCATTCAACAGCTGAAGCGTCAAATGAAAATGAAGTTGTTGTGTGGTGATTATTTTGCTACTTATTCCTACGTTGACTTACGGAGAGTTTTGAGTCGAGTCAAATTGCCAATTGGATTGAGCGAGCGAGGAGCGAGGAGGAAAGGTGCGTTGCACCTCTCATAATAATTCAGCAGACTTCCTCTTCCGTGCCTTCATGATGATGGCGGCCGACGGATGGTATATTTATAACGGTACGGGAGTTATTCCTCCTGGTGTAACTCGTGTCCGCATAGACGAATCCCTCACAGTCATTCCTGCAAATGCATTTGATGAAAATATTGACATCGAAGAAGTCGAATGTCATGATCGTGTCAAAACAGTTGAAGGATACGCATTCGCTGACTGCACTTCTTTGAGACGAGTAATCATGCCGGGCGTCGAAGAGGTTGAGTGGTATGCATTTTATGATTGTGAAGCCCTGTCGGATGTCGAATGCGGCAAGCTGGAAATAATTGGAGAGGCTGCATTCGGTGGCTGCGAATCTTTGAGGAGCATCAACCTGCCATCCGCCGAGATCATTGAGGAAAGTGCATTCAAAAATTGTCGTCAGGTGACGAACATAATATTTGGTAAGGAGCTGGAATCAATTGGATGGAGGGCATTCTGTAACTGCACCTCTCTGGAACGAATTGCCATCCCATTGAAAGATAACATGATCACTGTTGATAATATCTTCCAAGGATGTAAAAATTTGAAGCACGTTGATCTGGTTGAGGAAGCGGTACTGCGTAGAACCATCGACGCTTTACTATTGGAAGATTGGAAAAATGACATGGACAGAGAAATGTTATCGATCCATCAGATTCTTTCATATACATCTGCTGGGAATTATTTTAATAATGATGTGGGGGGGACGGCTTTGGTGATACGAATGTGGATTAGAAAAGTTCTCCGCAAAATTATTCACTACAAAGCACAGCATCGCAGCTTATTGAACGAGGCTGCGACTACACTCCAGCATGCTTTACCTCAAGATATCGTGATTAAGAGTGTCCTCCCCTTCCTCGAATTGCCAAACATGAATATGCAGCGTTGATGGGTGCATGAATCAAGTTCAGAATAGAGGAGTGTGCATCAAGCATGGGACGAAGGTTCACCAATGAATCTATGAATGATGCATGAATGACATTCCAAGTGGAGGAGTGTGTGCTAAGTATTGACAAAAATCCTCAAACATACAGCTGTGAGGGCTGTGCAAGTAGAGCTAGAGAAAAGGAGGAGTGTGCTGGAGGCATGTGCTAATGCCCTCCTAATGCCATTAGATATAAAATGAATAAGTACTTTTATTGCAATGATTATTTTTTGGATGCATGAATCAAGCATGTTAGTTTCAAGCATGGAACAATGAAGGCTACATGTGATTTATCTAGCATCAATTAAAGTGTACAAGTTGACTGAATCATCTGTCCATGGGTTGAGCCACTCGAGCATCGGGGGAGGCTTTGGCTCGTCTACAGCAATTAGGCAATAGTAAGCAATACTAAAATATGTGAGGTAAAAGCATTGGAATGAAGAGAAAGGGATACTCGCCGCAGACACTCATAGAGAAGTCTTGACCTGTGTTGCCGCAACAGTATGAGGAGGGACAATCCAGCTGCGCAAGTGAACGTAACAAGGCAAGTAAAAAAGCGCTGTTGCACTAGAATTCTATTATCATGTTCACAGTTCAAACATTTCCTGGTAAACATATGCTCGAGGTTCATGACTCAAACTCAAAGGATTTGGCACACATCGTCCACGCTTTTCCTCATGGCTGATTGCTCTCGAAACAGCTGTAGTCAACGATGATGGACCGCACATAAATACGCCAACATCAGTCTCGTCATCTCGTGCACTTTCATAAGCAGTCTTGATGATGGATTCAAGATCGGGGCGTCCCTGTGAATGAGATATTGATGCATCGTCAAGTCCACGATGATCTTCCTTCTTCACGCTTGCACTATCTATTTCTATTTGTTGATCCTCATCGTCTCCTCTGGAAGTTTCATCAATGCTGAAATGACCTGTACCTTGAGGTAATATTACACCGCATTCTATGCCATTATCTTCATCTACACATTCATTGCTTTCCAATTTCGAGTATTGAACGACTCGAGAGATTGTATCAGTCATCTTCACAAGTGCCAGGGAGCCGATCGAAATGACGATGGACCACACAATGATCCCAATCACCGATACAGGACGAGTTTCAATCACATGCTTGTCTTGCATGTTCTCGTAGCAGTACTTGACTATCCATAGTCCTCCAAAGACGATGGATGCAAAGACTGAAGCTGGGAGAACATTTTGGAAGAGAGACCGTTTACTTGCTTCAAAGAGAGATGTCGGAGATGCCAGCGACCTAGCTGTTTCGGGAGGCACCATATATTCGGTAAGCGTGTCCGACTCGTCATTATTGCTCGAGGATGACATTGAAGACGTTTGCTCATTGGTATGATGGACACTTATCTTGATCGCTGAATTTGAGTCATGAGCTCCTTGACGATGGAGTGAAAAGTAATTGTCAATGATGTATCTGACGAGTCCTTCATCACGAGATACCCAATGGACATGGATGTGTCTTTTCTTTTGGATGTGACTTTGCTCGCCGCCATTGTTGAACTGTTGTTCGACGTCAATGTCTCGGAGTGCCGCTAGTAACGAAATGTAAGGGACTATCCCCACTCCTCCTGCAATTACCACGATGATGTCATGTTTCATTGCCTGTCCCAACAGATCAGAAGATGTAGACACGCCATTTACAAGCATCTTGGGACACTGCCTTGTATCATTCGACACTGTGAGCTCTGAAGGAGTAAGCTCGGATGATGTCACAAGTGACTGTAATCGTTTCGATAGCTGCGTAGTAAATGCCCCGATTGGCCGAAACAGTATCTTCACAACTTGTGGATGACGTGGATCACAAAACGCAGTAAATGGATGACTTTTGGATGATATTTCTGGTACAGTTAGCCTGACATACTTTCCAATGGCACGTTGTCGTTGTTGCTGCTCAAATCCACCTCGTGCTTCTTCACCACTGTAATCATTTCTTGTTGTTGCAATCGTCAGCTCTACACAACCTCTAGAGTCGGGTATACAAACCACCTTGGAAATTCCCACACCTCCTTTGCTCCACTTGTACAAACTTTCAAAAGCCACTGGGACATTACTCGCCACGTAAGACAACAAACTCGGTGCAATGAACCAAATCATTTTGTTGTAATGCATAACCAACCCAAACAACAGTGAAATCGCCAGCACAATGTGAACGTAGTAAAAGATGTTGAAGTAATGTCGTCGTACCCACGACAATGCCGTGCATCCAAGTATCACAAATCCAACTCCATTTATAATGCCAAGCAGATTGACAAATTTCGCGTGACAATGTTTATCATATCCCTTCTGAAAGCATTCAGCTCCCGGGAAGACATCACGATACGTATATCCATCCATTACAATCCATATCCAAGTGTAATACAGTCCATGTGCCACGCCTGCAATAATTGCACATGTTCCTGCATAGATATGCATTTGTTGTGCATGTATCTCACCCAAGTTCAATGATGAAAGTAGCGCCGAATGCTTTGATACGGGCAGCAACAGAAACGAGAGCGATGCAGCACTCAGCTTACCAAAGTCGTTGGCTAGTTCATCGTGATTGTAGTGGCCATCATCGGTGAGCTTGGATAGATGTCGTATGACTCGACGAGTGTAGAAAATGATGCATGGGAGCATTATGATTGCTGTAGAGAGAATATAAAGATTGTCATGATGGCTATCGTTGGATATTCGATGAGCTATAGATTTGTATATTGAGCGAAGAAGGCCACCACTACAGCAAGAGCTGCTTATTAGCCGATGACGATGTGTGTTGAAAAAAGATGACGATGCTGAAGAGCCATTACTGTCTTCATGACTCTGCCAACGAGGACGAATTGATGTCGCCACCGATGTCAGTTTGCAAATAGCCGCACCGATCAAGATAGGGTAGCTCCACTTGGCATACTCGCCGGTAGCAACGAGGATGCAGTACCATGAGATTGAGATGAGTGCTACGAGGAAGGAGGTGCGATTGAGAAGACGAGGTAGTGCATCTATTATCATGCTGCGCTGCGGCTGAAGTTTGAAAAAATAGATAGGTTGATGCCGGCCGGTAGATGGCGTCTGACAGTATGTAGTACTTCTACTTATTGCAGGCAGGGTAGGGATGAGATGATTGGCCACAACATTAGATCGTCATCGTCGAGCGACGATTTGGTCGACACAGAGCATCATCAAAGATCTCTTGTGAGCTTGTAATGAGGCGCGTGTTCTTCGGCAAAAATGTGAAGAAAGAATCCAACCGAGGACAATAAATCACCCTTCGATTTTGCTTCGTTGACAAAGATGGGGGTACAGAAGTTTAGCTAACATCATCTTGTCGGATACGCTACCCTGGCAAAGGATAAATTCTGGGTCAACACTCAGAAGGAGCCTTTTACGAGAAAAGACACGTGCTGGGCAGGCAGCTCTCAAAAAGTGCATTCGCCGGCATCATTCTTTCCATCCATCGAAGATACGCACCAAGTTGTTCATCATCACCATCGAATCGTTTGCAGCCATAAAATATCCACGACATCATTCCACCATGAAGCTCTCCATCTCTCTCCTTGCTGCCTCTCTTGCTACCGCCGAAGCTGGTGTGTGGGGCAATCTTCGCCGTCGCCTCTCATTTGAAAAGGTTGCCACCTACTCTCCTGGATCTCAGGTAAGTTCATATGCATCTTGTGTCTATCTGCACATTCAACGCTCGTGACAAATGTATGCTCAACCGATAATCTTCTGCGTCTCTTTTCAGGTTACCGATCACTGTGCCATCGACCGCGATCAACGTGCCATCGAAGTTGAACTCGCACGCAAGACAAACGAATCATGGGAAAACGCCAAGCAGATCTACCTTCAAGGTGGTAACTCCAAGTCATACGCTCTCATCACTCTCAGTGAGCCACTCAGATCAAATGTGGCCAAGGGAACTTCCGTCACTGGAAAGAACGCTGATGGGAATGAAGTTGCTGGAAAGATGTATGATACCACATCGTCTGGAGCGGTGAATGTCAAAGTTCAATATGCTACCACTGATGTTCAAGATTCCTATGTTCAATGTCAAGTAGGTGCCTTGGTTGGAGAGGATGTCAATCTATCTGGATGCTTTGCCGATGGTGAGAACACCATCAACATTGGTGGAGAGGTATACACTTACACCTACACAGCAGCGACAGAAAATAAGAATGGAAGAACTATTGCCGGATTCTCTACTCAATTGGAAGATAAGTTGAAGAATGGACCTGGAGCTCCTTACGCTGACTTTGAGTACTTCCGCAAGTACTACGGTGAGTCTTTGTTACGTGCTTACCTCGTTGTTCTTAATCGTCATTACCATCTCTACTTGCATCAGTCATCTCACTCATCATATCGTCATATAATATACCACAATAGGAACATCCGACTACGCTGATCAATGGGTCAATGCCGCCTTCGAGGGCGGAAGAACTTCTTTCACCAATGGTAATGCCGACTTCTCTCAATATGGAATGGAGGGAAGAGAGCAGATCATCAAGAAGGGAACCGCATACATGAATGTGTGGATGTACACCATTCGTGAGTTTGAAGATGCTCTTGATGACTGCAAGAGGGGATGCATCAACTGTAACGATGACCCTGTCCATGCTTGGGATGAAGGCGTGTGCTTCTACACTGGATCTCTTGAGGGACAAGATGGCGCACCCTCCGGGTATTTGCTTCATCAGCTTGCTGACAAGCGTTCATTGGACTTCAAGACCGGTGGACCCGATGGAACTGATGTTGATGGACAATCCAAGTTGAACTACGATCTCATGGATGAATTCGCTCTTGGAAACTACCAACTCCAGAGTGGAAACTGCCCATCTGCACGAAAGACCAAGGAGCGCATTGCCCAATTGATGTACATTCCTATGATCCAGGGATCTTTGCGTTATGCATACAAGGTTGATAAGCTTCAGGGAGGCGAGAAGGAGAAGGCCGAGGGAGCTGCCTTTGCTGCCGCCGTCCTTCCTCGTGTCCACGCTGCCAATAGCGACGCAGCTGCCAAGATTTATAACAACTTGAGGGTTGGTGCATCAAGCACTAATCATCAGGAAGTGAAGGCAGCATTTGAATCTGCCTACCCTCAACTTGGACTTACCTGCGCTGACATCGGTGGTCTATGGAACGAAGCAACCAATAGTTACTACCCTGGTATGGGGCCATGCACAGATGCTAGCACTACCAAGGTTGTAACCGAGACAAACAGTACATTGGCCATTGCGCTCGGCACAACATTTGGTGTCCTCTTTGCCTTGGCTCTTATTGCAGTCCTCTACATGAGATCAAGAGAGAAGCAAGGAGCTCCCGTGTTCAAGGCAGGAGAACTTGAGTTCAAGACAGAAGGAGGAGAGGAAGAAGCCGACTTCAATTAAGGCGTAGATTTAAAACAGTTTTGTAATATTCATTTTCCTTGAATTCACTGTCATTATCATTGTTCATGGCTGGTATGGTATGTAATCTACACAGTCTATTCAGAGGCAGGCAATGCGTACATTCGTGTGGGGTGGCTGGAGGAAATCACAGCCAATGGGTTGAAGATGAAAGTACCAGCAATGGCTAATTACAAAAGAGATGTGGTATGTATGCAATATAATTGTCTCTTGAGAGAAGTACCAGGATAGGAGAGGTCGTTCTTACATACTTTTATGTAGGTGTGTCGCCTCTATCTCCTTTCTCTCATTTCGAAGATTGGTGTCTTCATGTCGGAACGAAGTTTGTGTTTCTCGAGGAAGGTCAACAAAGCTGTCCGAGCAGATGGAGGGATGAGCTTGGTAGTGTAGCTGAGGGAGTAGGGAATAATTGCCTCTTCAACGATGCAAAAATACAGAGAGCCAAAGAACACATCAAGGGTGTTTTGTGCATACTTCCGGCATCAATAACTCCCTCTCAAACCACTACACTACGACTACGTAGACTACGGAATTCAATTTATGTTCTTTAGCTTTAGTCTAATAGCAAAAGTCCAAGCACAATGAATACCGCTGGTTCATACTCAACTACTAGCAACATTTGCATGATAATTTTTGAAATGAACAATAGAGACATCTCTCAGAAATAAAGTCCTTTGTAGATGTTCCCTTGCACTCTCATCATCAGCATTTCGAGCCTCTCTGCCGGCCATTCCACAGCAATGAAGCAGAGCTGAATGAAGTGCCGTCGTCGTTCAAGACAAGCCTTTTTATAGTTCCAGATTTTCTTCCCTTCGACACTTGAGCCAGAAGTGAATGTGACGTTGATATCTTCACGATAATCATCCTCATGTGTTGTCAGGTCGACCCATCGGTTGCTTGGTGTCGTTGCGTGGCGTGCCGGTATCGGCAGTGGTAACATTTTCTTCCGTGGGGCGATTCCACTATTCTATTTGTAATCATCAACTGCACCATTCGAAAAGGATTAATTGCACAAACCACAAACACACACACAAGCACAAGAAGCCAAATTTCCTCGTAACATCATCATCTTTATTATTGTGGCGGTAGTGGACGAGACCACCCCCTTGCATTGGAGAGCATGTCCCACTCCGTTATTTTCGGACCACATCCATCGCATAGGTCAGGAATAACTAGCGGCGTCCAGTTGTATCGCAGCTGACAGTGGAGCCATTGAGACGACCTGGGCTGCCAGGGCTGCCAAAACGACAGTCAGCCAGCATCACGGGTTTGTTCCAATCGCTTCCTCTTCTTGTCCGCTTTTTCTCTTTCCCGCTGGGTCATGATCATGAAGTAGTCAGCATCAATCGCTCGTGTCCGCAAGACCAACTTTGCCGCAGTCGTGTTCGTGTGAAATTTCACACAGAGTCTCCTCCTCAACCAACTGAGGCGAGCGACGTCTTGTAGCGTTGCGCCAATTGCTCCGCAGGAAAGAGAGTTGCTCTAGCTCTAGGCCTGCCTGTTTCACACTAACTCTAAGTATGTTGCAGCTGAAGTTTATTGTGAATCATAGAGGTGGAGATTGCTTCCGCTGCCGTTACATGGCCTCAAAGATTACTTCTGGAATGATTGGCAAAAACAGATCGTCATCGTCGACAATACTTGAATAGGAGACACAGAGAGCGCATGAAGCTTGCTTGATGCTTGGAGATCTTGAGAGGCGCGTGATCATCAGAGTCGATGGAAAAATGTGAAGAAAGAATCCAAATGATGACCAATAAATCACCCTTAAATTTAGCTTCATTGAAAAGTGATGGGGGTAAAAGAATGAGTGACATAATTCAAATCAATTAAAGTAATTGTCTGCAGTAAAAACTCAAGGGTTAACACTCGGAAGGAATTTGGTACACGAAAAGACACGTGCTGGGCAGGTGGCTCTCAAAATGCATTGCATTGGAATGAAGTTCGAACCATTTGCAGCCATAAAATATCTAACGACATCATCAAAATATCAACCATGAAGCTCTCCATCTCTCTCCTTGCTGCCTCTCTTGCTACCGCCGAAGCTGGTGTGTGGGGCAATCTTCGTCGTCGCCTCTCATATGAAAAGGTTGCCACCTACTCTCCTGGGTCTCAGGTAAGTTCATTTACAAAGATTGTCTATCTGCCGATGAAACAACATCCAACGCTCGTGACAAATGTATGCTCAACCGATAATCTTCTGCGTCTCTTTTCAGGTTACCGATCACTGTGCCATCGACCGCGATCAACGTGCCATCGAAGTTGAACTCGCACGCAAGACAAACGAATCATGGGAAAACGCCAAGCAGATCTACCTTCAAGGTGGTAACTCCAAGTCATACGCTCTCATCACTCTCAGTGAGCCACTACGATCAAATGTGGTCAAGGGAACTACCATCACCGGAAAGAACAATGCTGGGAATGAAGTCGCTGGAAAGATGTACTCTACTACAGAAGCTGGAGCGGTGAATGTCAAAGTTCAATATGCTACCACTGATGTTCAAGATTCTTATGTTCAATGTCAAGTAGGTGCCTTGGTTGGAGAGGATGTCAATCTATCTGGATGCTTTGCCGATGGTGAGAACACTATCAACATTGGTGGAGAGGTATACACTTACACCTACACAGCAGCGACAGAAAATAAGAATGGAAGGACTATTGCCGGATTCTCTACTCAGTTGGAGGATAAGTTGAAGAATGGACCTGGAGCTCCTTACGCTGACTTTGAGTACTTCCGCAAGTACTACGGTGAGTCTTTGTTACGTGCTTACCTCGTTGTTCTTAATCGTCATTACCATCTCTACTTGCATCAGTCATCTCACTCATCATATCGTCATATAATATACCACAATAGGAACATCCGACTACGCTGATCAATGGGTCAATGCCGCCTTCGAGGGCGGAAGAACTTCTTTCACCAATGGTAATGCCGACTTCTCTCAATATGGAATGGAGGGAAGAGAGCAGATCATCAAGAAGGGAACCGCATACATGAATGTGTGGATGTACACCATTCGTGAGTTTGAAGATGCTCTTGATGACTGCAAGAGGGGATGCATCAACTGTAACGACGACCCTGTCCATGCTTGGGACGAAGGTGTGTGCTTCTACACTGGATCTCTTGAGGGACAAGATGGCGCTCCCTCCGGATATTTGCTTCATCAGCTTGCTGACAAGCGTTCCTTGGACTTCAAGACCGGTGGACCCGATGGAACTGATGTTGATGGACAATCCAAGTTGAACTACGATCTCATGGATGAATTCGCTCTTGGAAACTACCAACTCCAGAGTGGAAACTGCCCATCTGCACGAAAGACCAAGGAGCGCATTGCCCAATTGATGTACATTCCTATGATCCAGGGATCTTTGCGTTATGCATACAAGGTTGATAAGCTTCAGGGAGGCGAGAAGGAGAAGGCCGAGGGAGCTGCCTTTGCTGCCGCCGTCCTTCCTCGTGTCCACGCTGCCAATAGCGACGCAGCTGCCAAGATTTATAACAACTTGAGGGTTGGTGCATCAAGCACTAATCACCAGGAAGTGAAGGAGGCATTTGAATCCGTCTACCCTCAACTTGGACTTACCTGCGCTGACATCGGTGGTCTCTGGAACGAAGGAACGAAGAGCTATTACCCTGGTATGGGGCCATGTACAGATGCTAGCACTACCAAGGTTGTAACCGAGACAAACAGTACATTGGCCATTGCGCTCGGCACAACATTTGGTGTCCTCTTTGCCTTGGCTCTTATTGCAATCCTCTACATGAGGTCAAGAGAGAAGCAAGGAGCTCCCGTTTTCAAGACTGAAGAAGTTGATAGCAGCGTTAAGGCTTAAATATTAATTGTTGACGTATATGTGTCCGACTCTTTGTCACTATTATTATATCTCATTACGTGTATTCAGAGCTACTATTCATGCTGCGGAATAAATATGTCAGGCTACTCTTCATTTCTTTGCCTTCTTAGTCCTCGTTCATATCTAGCCTTGTTGGATTCTTTTCAGTTCAGATGGTATTTGTACTTTACACTAAGCAATACTTTGGCTTTAGTTGACGCCTTCATATTTTCCTCATCAGGGTTGAAATGGCCGCAGCTCGCATGAAGGATTACAAATTTAGCTACTCAGAAGGGGAGGGTTGTGTTGGAGCATACTAAAACTCACTATGGTATGGATATGTAAAGAGCATATGTAAAGTGGATTGACAAAATCCAAAAGATGTAGCATTGAAGGAAGTGTCATCATGTCATCGAAGGAGGATTGTGCTGGAAATTTGGGGCAAATAACTAGTAAATAAGCATATATCTTTCTTTTCTTCAGATGGTTATTGTTAGTCGATAGAAATGCACCTGCTTAAACTTAACTTTAGTACTAAAAACGCCGTTAAATTTTGAGTTGAACTTTGGATATTGTAGTATTTAAGACTCTGCATCTTCTATCACAGCAGGCAACATGAACATGAGTGAGAGTCTTCATCAGATATGATGCATTCGTTTATAACATTATACCCGACCAGAAATGGATACGTTACATCTCTTTTAAAGAGTATAAAAAGATGACTAGCGCTAGAATTGACGATTGTACGGGAATAACTCTTCTCTCTCGCAAATCAAAATGCTCCTCACCGACTCAACAATCCTGCAAGTCTCCTTTTCTCTTCTTCAAGCTGAGCGATCTTTTCACCACGTTGCTCTATATTTTCGCCGAGCCTATTGTAATCTTTCAGGAGGCTCTCCTTTTCGTTGGCGAGCCTCTTGATTTCTTCTTCTGCCATCGTAATCTGATCTTTCCATGCCTCCGAAATCAACTCCTCACGTCTCGCCAGCACATCCCATGACCTTTCACGAACAAATTCATACATGGCTGTCAGTAACCTGCTCTGAAATGCTTCATCTGATTCTCCTGCAAGTAGAACGCGCCCTTTCGAATTACGAATCGTCAACGTCGTACATGGCTTCGCTCTTTCGAACCATGCAAAGGCCAAAGGAAGAAACTTCAAATCCCAACGCAAGAAAGGCTTCATATCGAGGTGTGGATGACTCATGAGAATTTTGCATCTAGCAGCATATTGCGGATGCTCTTTTTTGAGCCGGGAGTATACCAGGACACGACATTCGTCAATATCTTCATCTTCATCAACATCTTCGTAGCCGTCATCCCAACATAATTCAATGGTATGGTTTGAGAGGTAGGTGTTGTTGATGCTGGAAGTATCACACAGTACAGTGGAGAAGGCGGACCACCCTATAGGAGTCATCGGAAGGTTGGTGTCAATGTTGTCGAAATACAAGCCTCTCAGCGACTGATTGCCAGCCAAACCATCAGCTAACGCCTCTGCACCATCATCTCCGAAATCCATGAAATTGAGGTAGAGATGCTGTAAGCGGCAGCTTTCGGATTGCAATACATGAGACAAATGACTCAATCCTGTAGCCGTGATCGCATTGTAAGACAGTCTGAGATCTTCGCAATGATTTGCTACCCCCTCTGCCAAAGCTTGTAGCCCATCATCAGTAATGCCACATTCACCGAGATCTAGCTCCTTCAAGTTCATTTGATCTCTATGTAGCCATTGCGATAAAGAGCCTAGCACTGCAGCTGCCGAGGAAAAGTCATTTTCAGAGAGGTCCAATATCTCGAGACCGGGACAATTTGCAAGTGCTCTCACCACAGTCGTCAAGCCATCATTGCCAATAGAGTTGCATCTCAGCTCAAGTGTTTTCAAGAATGGCCCAATTCTCGCGAATCCATGTTCCAAAGAAGCTACTCCAATATCACCAATGTGTCCATTATAGAGACGTAGCTCCTTCAACTTCATAGTTCCCGATCTGAGCACAGTTCCTAACGCAGAACAGCAAGAGCGGCCAAAGCCCGAATAGCCTAAATGTAGAACCTCCAGCTGGGACAGGTTGATCAATACTTCTGCACAAATTATTGAAAGGCCAACATCGCTGAGACCTTCTTCAGCATCAACATCAAGCGTTCGGATAGATTGATTCCTAGCGATACCCTCGACGAGGGCACGAGTTTGTTGCTTTCCCCCTTCGCCTTTGGGCATGTAGTAAATAGAGAGTTCTTGTAAACATCGACTTTTGCCAATGAAATATCCCAGCCAGCCAACTTCATCCTCCATCCCTGCCTTAATAACAAATGGATTAGGTTGGCACCATGAGTATTTGCTGTATTTGCTCAAGGTCAAGGTGATGCTGTTGAGCTCCTCATCGCCGTCGCGAAGCCGCTGAAGAATCTTTGCGTTCTCCACACACGAGGCAATTTCGTCCAGATTGATCGTGTCTGCATTCGCCTCATAATTATGATAATCTCTTTGATCCATTGTCACTGTGAAATGGCGATAACATCGACGAAAGCATCGTTTGTTAGTGTGCGCCGAAAAAAGTGATAAAAAAGCAGCACGACACAAGACGTGCATAATAATGCTGCGGCCGGCAGATAATTCTGTTGCTGATAATTCAGCGGCATACTGCACAGATTACTATGAATAATAAACAAGACTATTAGCACTCACCGTCGGTTATATTGTAGCGATAAGCAGAGCAGCGGCAGAAGCTTCTTGATGCAACGTTGTTTTGTTGATTTTTGGCTCTCGCTCTCCTTTTGAGGCTTGGAGGGCGTTGCCCGTTGCCCGCTCTTGGCCAAAAGATATTTTGTACGTAGGAATTAATACCAGATTTTTCGGTAATCGTCACCTGCTCTCCAATCATCAAAACATGCCCATGGTGAGCAACGCCTTCTCATATCTGCTGTAATGAAGACGTGCTCCTGCTTGACTCTCCTATCATCATTGATGATAGTATCCTCCACTATTTGTGCTGCTAATGAAGCGGTCGCTGGTCCTCAGGTGAGAGTGTCGATATTTTTGATCTATGTCATCAATTTGAAAGAATTTGTGTCATCATTCCGCATGCACGGTCATCTCATCTCAGCCTATCTTTGTACTGCTGATACAATGAAATATATCTAAAGAGACGTCTCCTAGATGATAATATAATCGACAGTGAAATCCTAGCAACCTACAGCCAACTCGCCACTCAACAATGCAACTTCACAGAACCCCTCTCCACACTACTCACCGCTAAGCCAGGTGACTCCTGCCCCTTCAGTGTACGAATTGGAATTGCCCGTCTCGGCGTTGACATTTTCGAAGATATTACTCCCGACGATGATGTGAGTAATAATTCGACCACGGTGTTTCTGGAGGGGACACGTGATTTAATCGTATGGAATATGGACAATAAGAATGAAGCGTTTCGGTGCTTTTATGACATGACGATGAATACCACCACCACCACTACCGCTACTAGCAACAACAATGAGGAGGTGCAGACTGTAGTGGAACGAGGAGACGACATAATGATCTTCTTTCCAACGGACGTACTATCCAATGGTGTTGAGAATGTGGTGAGTGCTCCGGGATTGTATCAAATGATGGATGGGATGGTTGGTTGGAGTACGGATGTTGCTAGTGGGATATCGAATGTAACGAAGATTGATGGGGAGTTTGCTGATCTTTGTGAGGAGCTTGGTGCTGGAGGTGGTGGGAGTGGGGGTGCATTGTCGTCATCTGATATGAGTGCTGGGAAACAGATGGATCCTCCCCCTACTTCACCCAACGGTGGAGATCCATCTGTTTCTATATTCAATGCAGAGTCTCTGGGTGCAGGCTTTGCTCTAATGTATGCTTCTTGGCGATTCATGATGATGCTAATGGTGTTAGGTCTTTGCTTCTTTGTTTATTGATCAATGTGAGAGATTAATGCAGCAGCAGTTCACTGCTGGTATCACTGCAACCCCTCCGCCTCCGGATATTTACTTTATCAGGTTGACGACAAATGTTCCTTGGACTTCATGACTGGCTGACCTGATGAGATGATGTTGATGGACAATACAAGTTGAACTTTGATCTCATTGGTGAAGCCGCTGTTGGAAACTACCAACTCCATTGTGGAAACTCTGAGTGCACGAAAGACAAACCGAAAATGAAAATGTAATAAACACGACTTCAAAAAGCAGGAGACGTTTGAATTGAGCTTTGACTTTGGATGTGCATTTTATGTTGCAGTTAAGACTCTGCATCTATCCAATGATCACAGCAGGCAGCAAGAGTGAGAGTGTTCATCAGATGAAGCATTCGTTCATATCATTGTTATCCAACTAGAAGAGGATGTGATGCGTTGATGTATACTATATTTTACAGTCTTTATCCACATCATCTTCTAAAGAGTATAAAAAGATGATGAATATGGTGGAATTGACGACTTTTGCACGGGTAATATCGCTTCTCTATAATGCTCCTCCCGACTTTACAATCCTGCCAAGTCTCTTGTTCTCTTCCTCGAGCCTGGCGATCTGTCCCTCACGTTGCTCTGCAACAATTTTGGTCTCTTGTGCTCTGGTTTGAGCCTGGGGATCATATAAAGAAGACACTCAAGAGACTGAGACTGTTTCTTGTTCTCTTCCTTGAGCCTGGCGATCTTATCGTTGTATGCCGCCACCAACAACGCCTCACGTCTCTCCAACACATCCGTTGACCTTTGACGAACAAATTGATACATTGCTGTCAATACCCTGCTCTGATATACTTCGTCTGATTCTTCTAGAACACGCCTCGCGAGGCGCCTCCTCGAATTACGACGATTGAAGGAGTTCGTTTGAATCGTCAACGTTGTACATGGCTTCGCTCTTTCAAACCATGCAACGGCCAAAGGAAGAAACTTCAACTTCCAACGCAAGAAAGGCTTCATGTCAAGGTGTGGATGACTCATGAGGATTTTGCATCTAGCAGCATGTTGTTGATGTTGTTTGTTCAGCCGGAGGTATAGGAGAACACTTTCGTCAATATCTCCTTCAGACTCGCCGTCATACCACAATTCTCCGACATAGTGGTTTGAGAGGAGGTAGGTATTATTGATGCTGGAAGTATCACACAGCGCTTTGGAGACGGCAGACCACCCTATAGGAGTCATCGGAAGGTTGGTGTCAGCGTTGAAGAAATGCAAGCGTCTCAGCGACTGGTTGCCAGCCAAACCAACACCCAAAGCCTTCGCACCGTCATCTCCAATATCCATACTCCTGAGATATAGACGCTGTAAGCGGCAGCTTGCGGATAGCAGTACACGAGATAAATGGCTCAATCCTGTAGCCGTGATCGAGTAATTTCCATCAAGATTGACTTTTTCACAATAATTCGCTACCCCCTCTGCCAACGCTTGTAGCCCTTCATCGTTGATGCCACATTCATTGAGATATAGCGCCCTCAAGTTCGTTTGTTTTCTCTGTAGCCAAACCGATAAAGATCTCAGTCCTGCAGCTGCCAAGGAAAAGTTATTGTGAGAGAGATTCAATATCTCGAGACCGGTACAATTGGCTAGTGCTCTCACCAAAGCCGTCAAGCCATCATTGCCAATAGAAGTTCGTCTCAGTTTAAGTGTTTTCAAGAATGGTGCAATTCTAGAGAAACTATTTCCAAGATAAGTTACTCCTAAATTGCCAATATTGCCACCGAGACGTAGCTCCTTCAAGTTCACAGTTCCCGATCTGAGTCTGAGCGCAGTTCCTAGCGCAGCGTAGGAAGAGGGGCCAAAGCCAAAACCACCGCACCTTAAATGAAGAACCTCCAGCTGGGATAGTTTGATCGATACTCCTGCAATAAATGACGAAAATTCGAAATCGCTGAGACCTTCTTGAGCATCAACATCAAGCGTTCGGATAGATTGATTCCTAGCGATACCCTCGACGAGGGCATAAGTTTGCTGCTCTTCCTTGGGCATGTAGTGAATAGAGAGTTTTTGTAAACATAGACTTTTGCCAATGAAATATCCCAGCCAGCCCACTTCGTCTTCCTTCCCTGTCTTAATAGAAAATGGATTAGGATTAGGATCCCACCATTTTCTGGACAATGTGATGCTGCTGAGATTCTCGTCGCCATCGCGAAGCCGCTGAAGAATCTTTGCGTTCCCTTCACACGAAGCAATTTCGTCCAGGTTGATCGTGGCTGCATTCACCACATAATAATGATCATTTCTTTGATCCATTGTCACTGTGAAATAGCAATAACAACGAGACGAAAGTATCGTTCGTTAGTGTGCGCCGAAAAAAGCGATAAAAAAGCAGCACGACACAAGACGTGCATAAATGCTCGGTCGGCAGATAATTCTGTTGCTGATAATTCAGCGGCATAATAATAATAAAATTATCAATATGAGCAAGATTATTAGCACTGACCGTCGGTTATGTGGCGATAATGAGAGCAGCACAGCAGAAGCTTCTTGATGCAAGTTGTTGTTGTGGTAGATTTTTGTGCTCCTCGCTCTCCTTTCAGGCTTGGAGGGCGGAGGGCGTTGCCTGCCCGCTCTTGGCCAAAAGATATTTGGTACGTAGGAATTCATACCAGATTTTTCGGTAATCGAAATCGTCACCTGCTCTCAATCTCAACATGCCATGGTGAGCGGGGTGCTAACGCCTTCTCATAATCTGCTGTAATGAAGACGTGCTCCTGCTTGTTGTCTGTCCTATCATCATTGATGATAGTATCCTCCACTATTTGTGCTGCTTCTAGCAACTTTGACGACAGAAGCAGCCATGAAGCTGTCGCTGGTCCTCAGGTGAGAGTCGATATCTTTTGATCTTCATAATTTCGAAGAATTTGTGACATCATTCCGCATGCACGGTCATCTCATCTCGGCCTATCTTTTCACTGTTGACAACGCACTATATCTAAAGAGGCGCCTACTAGATGATGATAATATAATCGACAAAGAAATTCTATCAGCCTACAGCCAACTCGCCACTCAACAATGCAACTTCACCACACCCCTCTCCACACTACTCACCGCGAAGCCAGCTGACTCCTGCCCATTTCGTGTACGAATTGGAATTGCCCGTCTTGGCGTTGACATTGTCGAAGATATTACTTCCGAAGAAGATGGGAGTAATAATTCGACAACGGTGTTTCTGGAGGGGACACGTGATTAATCGTATGGAATATGGACAATAAGAATGAAGCGTTTCGGTGCTTCTATGACATGACGATGAATACCACCACAACAACAACAACTAGCAACAATAATGAGGAGGTGAAGACTGTAGTGGAACGTGGAGACGACATAATGATCTTCTTTCCAACGGACGTACTATCCAATGGTGTTGAGAATGTGGTGAGTGCTCCGGGATTGTATCAAATGATGGATGGGATGGTTGGTTGGAGTACGGATGTTGCTAGTGGGATATCGAATGTAACGAAGATTGATGGGGAGTTTGCTGATCTTTGTGAGGAGCTTGGTGGTGGAGATGGAGGTGGTGGGAGTGGGGGTGCATTGCCGTCATCTGATATGAGTGCTGGGAAGCAGATGGATCCTCCCCCTACTTCATCCGACGGTGGAGATCCTTCTGTTTCTATATTCAATGCAGAGTCTCCAAGTGCAGGCTTTGCGCTCATGCAGGCTTCTTGGCGATTCATGATGATGCTAATGGTGTTTGGTCTTTACTTCTTTGTTTATTGATCAATGTGAGAGATTAATGCAGCAGTTCACTGCTGGCATCACTGCAACCCCTTCGCCTCCGGATATTTGCTTCATCTGCTTGACGACAAATGTTCCTTGGACTTGAAGGCTGGTCAACCCAAAATGGGACTGATGTTGATGGACAATTCAAGTTGAACTATGATCTCATTGGTGAAGCCGCTGTTGGAAACTAGCAACAGAGTGGAAACTCTGAGTGCACGAAGGACAGATGTAGTAAACACGACGTCAAAGACCTGGAGACGTTTGAGTTGAACTTTGGATATCTATTTGATGTTGCTTTTAAGACTCTGCATCTATCCAATGATAACAGAGACAGCAGGAGTAGAGTGCGCGTTTTTATCAGGTACAAAATAAAGCTCTCGTTCATAATAATGTATCCAACCGTTGAGTGTACTTATATATTACAGTCTTTATCCACATCATCTTCTAAAGTATAAAAAAAGATCATGAATGGCGGAATTGACTTTTGCACTATACTCTTTTCCTCTCACATATCTATATCCAAAAAGCTCCTCCCCGACTCAAGATTCTATGCCAAACAAGCTCCTCTTCGCAGACTCAATAATCTTGCGAAGCCTCTTGTTCTCTTTCTCAAGCCGAGCGATCTTTCCATCACGTTGCTCCACATCTTCTCGGAGCCTCTTGTTTTCTTCTTCTGCCATCGCAATCTTATCTTTCCATGCCTCCGAAATCAACTTCTCACGTCTCTCCAGCACATCCGTTGATCTCTCTCGAACAAATTCATACATGGCTGTCAATTCCCTGCTCTGAAATGCTTCGTCTGATTCTTCTAGAACACGCCTAGCGGGGCCGAAGTAGCTACTTTGAATCGTCAACGTAGTGCACGGCTTCGCTCTTTCGAACCATGCAACGGCCAAAGGAAGAAATTTCAAATCCCAGTGCAAGAAAGGAGTCATGTCAAGGTGTGGATGACTCATGAGGATTTTGCATCTAGCAGCATATTGCGGATGCTGTTCGTTGAGCCGGGCGTATACGAGGACACGATATTCATCTTCGTCAACATCGTAGTAGCCGTCATCCCAACATAATTCAATGGTATGGTTTGAGAGGTAGGTGTTGTTGATGCTGGAAGTATCACACAGTACAGTGGAGAAGGCGGACCACCCTATAGGAGTCATCGGAAGGTTGGTGTCAGTATTGCCAAAATGCAAGCGTCTCAGCGACTGATTGCCAGCCAAACCATCACCCAAAGCCTTCGCACCATCATCTCCAATATCCATACCATTGAGTGAGAGACGCTGTAAGCGGCATCTTGCGGATAGCAATACATGAGACAAATGACTCAATCCTGTAGCCGTGATCGAGTCATTGTAATACAGTCTGAGTTCTTCGCAATGATTTGCTACCCCCTCTGCAAACGCTTGTAGCCCATCATCATTGATGCCACATTCACCGAGATCTAGCTCCTTCAAGTTCGTTTGTTTTCGCTGTAGCCAATCCGATAGAGAGCCTAGCCCTAAAGCTGCCAAAGAAAAGTCATTCTCAGATAGGTCCAATTTCTCGAGACCGGGACAATTGGCTAGTGCTCTCACCACAGTCGTCAAGCCATCATTGCCAATAGAGATGCATCTCAGCTCAAGTGTTTTCAAGAATGGCCCAATTCTCGCGAATCCATCTTCGAGAGAAGTTAGTCCAATATCACCAATGTGTCCATTATAGAGATGTAGCTCCTTCAAGTTCATAGTTCCCGATCTGAGCACAGTTCCTATGGCAGAGCAGCAATAAGAATTGCTGCGACAAAAATGTAGAACCTCCAGCTGGGACAGGTTGATCAATACTTCTGCACAAATTATTGAAATTTCGTCATCGCTGCGATCATCGGCATTTGCAAAAAGCGTTCGGATAGATTGATTCCTAGCGATACCATCAAAGAAGGCACGAGTTTGTTGCTCTCCCCCTTCGCCTTTGGGCATGTAGTAAATAGTAGTGAACTGGTGGAAACCAACTCTTGGGAGTTGATCATGAAATCACGTTCTAGTTGATTAATGGGCTATCTACATGGTTGGTTTGCTGCGAGGCAATCGTGCCTCGTCTAGTGGTCGGCTTCGCAGAATTCGGGAAGTCGACGCGTCAGCTCTTGAGAACAGATGTTGCAGGCTAGGTCTGAGCAGACTGTCACATCAACACACCCTTGCAAGAGCTGTGACGAGCATGGCTCCTTCGATGTTGCTAGACACTTTGATCATGAAATCACGTTCTAGTTGATTAATGGGCTATCTACATGGTTGGTTTGCTGCGAGGCAATCGTGCCTCGTCTAGTGGTCGGCTTCGCAGAATTCGGGAAGTCGACGCGTCAGCTCTTGAGAACAGATGTTGCAGGCTAGGTCTGAGCAGACTGTCACATCAACAAATAGAGAGTTTTTGTAAACATAGACTTTTGCCAATGAAATATCCCAACCAGCCCAATTCGTCGCCTTCCTCCCTTATAATAAACTCATTAGGTTCGTCTTCCCGGCAAAAACTGTTCTCCAAGATGCAGCGCATGCTGTTGAGATTCTCGTCGCCATCGCGAAGCCGCTGAAGAATCTTGGCGTTCCCCTCACACGAGGCAATTTCGTCCAGGTTGATCGTGGCTGCATTCACCTCATAATAATGATTATCTCTTTGATCCATTGTCACTGTGAAATAGCAATAACAACGACGAAAGTATCGTTTGTTAGTGTGCGCCGAAAAAAGTGATCACAAACCACGACACAAGAAGTGCATAATAATGCTGCGGCCGGCTGATAAATCTGCTGCTGATAATTCAGCGGCAGACTCACCAATAATAAACAACAAGACTATTAGCACTCACCGTCGGTTATATGTGGCGATAGCAGCAGCAGAAGCTTCTTGAGCAACGTTGTTTTGTTGATTTTTGTGCTCCTCCTCGCTCTCGGAACTCTGATGCTTGGGGAAGGAGGCTTGGAGGGCGTTGCCCGTTTGCCCGCTCTTGGCCAAAAGATATTTTGTACGTAGGAATTCATACCAGATTTTTCGGAATCGTCACCTCCTCTCAATTATCAAAACATTACATGCCATGGTGAGCGGTGTGCTGTGCCTTCTATCTGCTGCAATGATGACGTCCTCCTCCTTGTGTCTCCTATCATCATTGATGATAGTATCCTCCACTATTTGTGCTGCTACGAGCAACTTTGACGACAGAAGCAGCCGTGAAGCGGTCGCTGGTCCTCAGGTGAGTGTCGACATCTTTTGATCATTCATAAATTTCGAAGAATTTGTGTCATCATTCCGCATATAGCACGATCATCTCATCTCAGCCTATCTTTTCTTCCCTGTTCACAACGCTATATATCTAAAGAGACGTCGTCTCCTAGATGATAATATAATCGACAAAGAAATCCTATCAACCTACAGCCAACTCGCCACTCAACAATGCAACTTCACCACACCCCTCTCCACACTACTCACCGCTAAGCCCGGTGACTCCTGCCCCTTCAGTGTACGAATTGGAATTGCCCGTCTTGGCGTTGACATTATGGAAGATATTACTTCCGAAGAAGATGGGAGTAATAATTCGACCACGGTGTTTCTGGAGGGAACACGTGATTTAATCGTATGGAATATGGACAATAAGAATGAAGCGTTTCGGTGCTTTTATGACATGACGATGAATACCACCACCACCACAACAACAACTAGCAGCAATGTGGAGGTGCAGACTGTAGTGGAGCGAGGAGACGACATAATGATCTTCTTTCCAACGGATGTACTATCCAACGGTGTTGAGAATGTGGTGAGTGCTCCGGGATTGTATCAAATGATGGATGGAATGGTTGGTTGGAGTACAGATGTTGCTAGTGGGATATCGAATGTAACGAAGATAGATGGGGAGTTTGCTGATCTTTGTGAGGAGCTTGGTGGTGGAGGTGGTGGGAGTGGGGGTGCATTGCCGTCATCTGATATGAGTGCTGGGAAGCAGATGGATCCTCCCCCTACTTCATCCGACGTTGGTGGAGATCCATCTGTTTCTATATTCAATGCAGAGTCTCCAAGTGCAGGCTTTGCTCTAATGTATGCTTCTTGGCGATTCATGATGATGGTAATTGTGTTAGGTCTTTGCTTCTTTGTTTATTGATCAATGTCAGAGATTAATGCAGCTGTTCAATGCTGGTATCGAGAAGGGAAGACTGGGCATGTAACGCACTCAACAAATATGATAAACATCTTGTATTTAATGATTATCGCAAGGGTTCAACGTGCACAACAACCAGGCAATCTTGTTCGTCATCTCTTTAGCTTTAATTTGATGCCACATGCAAAAAATAGCACGAATATCCGCATCCTATACATTAATCTACCCAGCATGAGCGATTTTGTCCTTTCGCCTCTCTCCGTTTACATTTCGCCATTACTTTCCTTGTCAGTGTGACGTTCCACCATTGTGCTTGAATTTTGCACGTACTTGAATTTTGCACGTGCAAAATCAACAGCAGCTTCTTCTTCAGTATCATAGGTTCCAATACCATAAAGTTTTCCATCAAGTGAAATTGCAGCTTGCCATTTCTTCTCTGCCGTTTTGAAGTAAACACCTTGGTACTTTGACGTTTCATACCTATCGTGATTGTTAAGAATTGGCGGTTGTGATGGTACATCGGTCAAATCTATAAACTTTCGCTTCCTTCGTGATCCGTACTTGAACAGCGCACGAGCGTAGTCGACAGCAGCCTCTTCTTCATTTGCATGCTCGGCAATAGAATATTGCTTTCCGTCAAGTGCAATTGTAGCCTTCCATTTGTTCCTCCTTTTATCGAAGCAAACCCCTTGGTACTTTGAAGAAGCGCCCTTCTTGTTGCCTATGATTGGCAGCTGTGGTGGGACATCACTCAAATCGACGAACTTTTGCCCAATATGATCTGGCTTCCCGTCAATCATACTCTTCGCCATCCATTTGTTTGTGGAATAATCGAAGTAGACCCCTTGGTACTTTGAAGAAGCGCCCTTCTTGTTGTTTTTGGTTGGCAACTGTAGTGGGGCATCTGTCAAATCGATACACATTTGCTCCCCCTTCTGACATTTCGCCACTTCATCGTCATCTAAAAGAAGAGGGCGTTTTTTAAATGTAGTATCAGCAGTATGTTGGCGAAAAGCCACTGCTTTTCCGTCATCTGCTGTTGTGTCATCGTTCGGTTTGCAGCGAAAAAACACATCATGGTATGAATGGCCATTATCACAAATCATCCCTCCATCTGTGGCCTTATTTTGACATCCTTTCAACTTCTTGGCAAGCTGATTTTCTTCACCCTCATTGCGATGATATTTATCATCGTTGTTAGAATTATCACTTGTGTGTTATTTCTCTTATTGTTGTCCTCGTCGTCGCCCCGGTTTGAATCTTCCGCCGCGGATGATCTCTTCACCGATGAAATGCGACGAGTACGAGTAATGATCTTTGTCACCATACTTTGGGATGTTTGTTATGTGAAGCTTCTTGTGATAATGAGGAGCACCAGCCTCTTCAACCAGAATTAATGGCCACGTACGATGATTGAGACGTCATGTTAGATTGCTTCTACCTCTTCTAACTTCAGACTCTGACCGTCTACCGACTCCTGACTAAAATACAGTTAGTCAGGGTAAATAAAGGTGATCGGGGATATGCAGTTGTCAGTGAAACAAAAAGCCAAGAAAGATGATCATGATGGACTTGGAATGTATTCGGGGGTATTGTCCAATAACGGTGTTTATATTGAGCCGTCAAATTCGATGGCTTTCGTCTTTCGTCTCTTGATGATTCGCTCGGCCGGCTGCTCGCCTTGCTTGGTCGGTGGTTGGCTAAAAGTATGTATGTAGGTAAGTTGCGTGCGTGCCTAAAACTGATTAAACTAAATTCGTGACGTCATCTTTGTCTTATCATGACTGCCTTCGCCGTCTACAATATCCATCGAAATAGGCATAATCAGTTCTTCCGACTTCCGACAATGGCTACTGGGCACTACATAGCGCTCCTATGAGTCATTTTGAAGATATGTGCGCAGTCTGTGTGGAGAGGTTAGAAATGATGTTGCTCATATGATGGTTGGAAGGTAGAGGGGGAGTAGGGAGTAGATATGTAAAGACGACGTAGTCAAGTATTGATTATTATCTTGCTTGCATGCAGTACAGATGAGACAGGATCTCGATACTATTGATGCAGGCAGCAATTGTATTATAACAGAAATCGGCAAGGATGAGCAAGAGCAGGAAGGCTCAGAGAGGCTGGCAAAGCTAGGAATCGTCATCTACGCCAAAGGACTCCACACACACCCTCCCCCCTGTTCATGTCGACTTGCTCCTCTTCCTAATCTAAATCGTTGACGATGCATTCTGTCCTCCTCTTTCTCTTCCTCTTCGTATCCTCCCCTTGAAACTTGTATGATGGCAATTCGAGGAAAGGAAGGACATTCTTGAGCACGATGTCAACGTTTTGTAAAGCATGCTGAAGTGTAGTAGCAGCCTCGTTCAATAAGCGGTGATGCCGTGCTTTGTACTGAACAACTCTGCCAAGAACTGATGCAATCCACATTCGCACTGCCTGGGCCTTTCCCCCCACATCATAAAAATCATCCCCAGCAGATACAGTGGGAAGACTCTGATTGATTGATATAATTTCTCCAGTCGCACACTACAAACTGATGAAACGATGCAGGATAGTGCCACACGTACACCTCCAGTTTCTGGTGGAGGTATGGGCGGACTCATTGGCAACATGATCCAACTAGATAAAAGTGGCTACGGTGAAGATTTGAGAGTGAACTTCCCCAGGGGCAGGGGAAGAAGAAATACTATAATGACAGACTCGTCAAGAGCAACGGAGGCTCTCAATGGTTGGACAATTGTTTCGGCTGGGCAGAGACGATACCGCTGTAGTTCCAGAAATTTGTGAACAAGTGGAGGAAGAAGAACAAGAAGCTCCACAACAACAGCAGCAGCGTAGAAGGCCGAATCGATCCAAAATGTTAAGGATTCAGGCGAGCACTCGTTTAATTAGTTCGACTGTGGCTTTTCCGAGGGAGGATGATAATTTGTCCATGGGATTTGAGTAGTGTATATTGTAATGATTAATAAGAAGGCCTATACGCTCTGAGAGTTTCTTTTGCAAGTACAAGTATAGTTGAGTACATGATCATCTGTCCTCATTACTCAAGTTGATTCATGCCTGTGCAGTGATGTTTGGCAACTCGAGAAAAGGGAGGACATAATTCACCATAATATCTTGAGGCAAAGCAAGCTGGAGGACAGTAGCAGCCTCGTTCAAATAGCTTTGATGCTGCGCTTTGTAATGAATGATTTTGTGGAGAACTGCTCTAATCCACATTCGCACTGCTTGGGCCTTTCCCCCATCCACACCATCATATCCAGACCCAGCAGGAGTAGTGGGAAGTATCTGATTGATTGAATTAATTTCTTCATTCATGTCAATTTTCCATTCTTCCAATAGTAAAGCGGCGATGATTTCATGTACTCCCTCTCCCCCAACCAGATCAACGTGCTTCAAATTTTCACATCCTCGGAAGATATTATCATGAGCAATCATGCCATCTTTCAATGGGATGGTGATGCGCTCCAGAGAGGTGCAGCCAGAGAATGCCCCCCTTATGATTGATTCCAGCTCCTTACCAAATTCGACGTTCATCAGGGCTTTACAACTAACGAATGCACTATTATCGACGATCCTGGCGGATGGCAGATTGATGCTCCTCAAACATCTGCAGCCATCGAATGCCTCTAATCCAATTCTTTCCAGCTTTTCACATTCAACAAACGTCAGGGCATAACAATTTGCGAATGCCCCCCGCTCAACAACTTCGACGCCCGGCATTCTTACTATTCTCAAAGAACGGCAGTTATAAAATGCGTATTCTTTAACTGTTTTGACACGATCGTGACAATCCAACTCTCCGATGTCACGATTTCCATCAAATGCATTTGCAGGAATGACAGTGAGCGATTCATCTATTCGGACACGAGTTGCATGCCGAGGAACAGCTTCCCTGCCGTTATAAGTGTACCATCCGTCGGCCGCCATCATCTTTAGGAATGCAACGCTCTATTGCTACGCATTTTTCAAGACTGCAATGATCCCCTACCTAACTACATTAATACCAATATGCAAGGAATATTAAAAGCAAGCTAAAAAGTAAAGTACCCTTGAGAGCAGTAGTCTGGACTTTGATATTTGTGTTGAAAGACAACTAAGCATGGTAGCGGTAGCGCTCATGAAATAAAATCAGGACGCAGTGGCAAGCCTACAAGTTGCTGTAGATCCTAAGGGTCAGCAAATTACCTTACCATAACAGATCGCAAGGCCAGACTCTTGGCGTTGTTGGAGACTATGCCCAAAAAGGAGGAGTTTGCATCAAGCATGGGGCTAAGGGAAAGGGCATGCGAACTATTCAGGAGCAAAGAATGTACTAATAGGAGAGTGTGCTGAAAGCATGGGGCATATCGCTAGGAATCTACGATACTGCATTTGAAATGTAAAGTTGAGTGCATGCACTACAATACTGATACTGCTCGAATTCGATGTTTACATCATCAAAGGATGATATTGCATGATGCATAGATGATGATGTAACAGTAATAGTACACGTCTAGAGGGCGAAGTTATTCATCTCTAGAGGAATCGTGTTTTGATATCTGTCAATCCGACCACATGTCCACTTATGCAGTAAATTTCCCAGATAATCACTCTCTCTTTCTCTTTGCAAGACGCATAGACCACGCCTCGGAAGGGAGGGAGGGAGAGGACGTTGAAGTGGTGAGCACTGGGGTGCGTGAGAGGCTCATGCTCTCATGAGCCCACGAGAGGAGAGATATTCCAGTAGAAGAGAGTCAGACAAGCAACGAAATAGCAAAAGCAACTATAGACAAAATCTACACCAAATTAGTACCATCTCTCATCATCACCCCCTCTTCATCGTCACTATCGTCTTCTGCCTTCTTCATGACCCCCCACTTCAAACATGTGTGATGGCAACTCGAGAAAAGGAAGGACATTATTCACCATAATATCTTGAGGTAAAGCATGCTGGAGTATCGTCGCAGCCTCATTCAAACAGCTGCGATGCTGCGCTTTGTAGTGAATAATTTTGCGGAGAACTGATGACATCCACATTCGTATCGCCTGGGCCTTTCCCCCCACATCTTTAGAATCGTCCCCAGCAGGTGTTGTAGAGAGAATTTGATCGATTACACCAAGTTTATCCTTCATTTCATTTCTCCATTCCTCCAATAGTAAAGCGTCGATGGTGTCACGCAGTATTTCGCCCTCAACTAGATCAACGTGGATCAATTTTTACATCCTTGGAAGATACTATCATCAGTAATCATGCCATCTTTCAATGGGATGGTGATTTGTTCCACAGAGGTGCAGCCAAGGAATGCCCACTTTTCGATTCTTTCCAGCTTGTCACCAAATTTGACGTTCGTCAGGTCTGTACACTTGTAGAATGCACTAAGCTCAACGATCTTGGCGGATGGCAAGTTTATGCTCGTCAAAGATTCGCAGCCAAAGAATGCCCGTATCCAATTCTTTCCAGCTTGCCACATTCAACATCCGTCAATGCGCCACATTCATAGAATGCCCACCCCTCAACCTTTTCGACGCCCGGCATGATTACTCGCCTCAAAGAAGTGCAGTTAATGAATGCACTTCCTCCAACTGTGTTGACACGATCGTGACATTTGACTTCTTCGATGTCAAGATTCTCATAAAATGCCTCTGCCGGAATAACTGTGACGGATTCATGAATGCGGACACGAGTTACACCAGGAGGAATAACATCGCCCCGCCTATAAATGTACCAACCGTCGGCCACCATCATCATAAAGGAGAAGAAGCTCTATTATTATGATGAAGCGGTTCACTAGAGTTGTTGCCGTTGCCCGTTACCGAAGCCTGCTCCTCGCTCCTCGCTGTCAAAAAGGCACATCAAGATCTGAAAAGCGCTCTGACGGGCCGCCCCTACAGTACAGTGAAGGCGCTCGAACTATACCCCCCGGGGGGTATAAGAATTTTGGCTAGGCTGAGATTTAGGGGGGGGTATAAGTCGAAGTTGTCACCTAGCTTTCCCCTGCTTCTCATAGTAATTAGGGAGGGGGGTATAAGAACTTGACCCTTGGCTGAGATTTTGAGGGGGGGTATAAGCCAAATTGGGGGGTATAGTTCGAGCGACTTCACTGTAGATTATTGGCGATTGAAACATTAAAATTCGGTAAAAAGAGGGCTGTATCCTCCAAATATTTGCTCCCGCCCGCGAATCTTTTTCGTGCATCTTGCTTCCTCTGCCCTTGCATCTCACATTGCTACACGCAAGATGTTTGTGATGTTGTAAGGTGTGGACTTGTTCCTGTGGTGATACTATAACTCCATTTCCTACCACTAGAGGTGGCCGCTCCCCGTTCGTCCTGTACGTCTCGAATACACTAGCTCTCTCTACCATTGCCCGGCGTTTCCTCGCAGTTGAAATCTCATGTTGAAATCAAAGCAGCCAAAAGCAACCGCTCCGAGCGTAATCACCCGGTCGCAGCGCAGCCGAATCGATAGAGGGGAGTGCGGCGATGGTGTAAGCTGTTCTTCCTGTAAGAAAAATATCCATGTCAATGCTGACCACGTTGTGTTGAAGCCGTGCATGTGCATGTGTCTCATATGCACTCGCTGCTTAACGCATGAGCATGCGAGGAGAGGTTCACAGGCATTATGCTGTCCCTCCTGCAGTGAGAAAGCGACATCTCATCGTTATCATTCGGCACGCACCCCTGATGAAGACGATACCCCTTATAAAGAGTGCAATGAAGTCGATAACAGCAGCAACAAAATCATTGAATTGACGGAAGATTCGTCTGAAAATAATGATGCCCCACAAGAACTAGATGACAGCGATGATGACAGCTCCATTGAAATTGTTGATGCCTCGGCCTTTCAACAACAACAAGCAGCAGCTGCAGCGGCAGCCGCTTCAAACAACAACGGCGGAGAAGACAGTGATGAAGAAGTACAATGCTTAGGAACAGCCAATGAAACTAAACTTCCTCACAATCGTCAAGATTGCCCTATATTCCGTTACAAGAACAACAACAACTCCAACGGCACTTCTTGTTGTGCCGAAACTACATTGGAAAATGCCAGATTCTGTGAATTATGCTATTGCTATGTCTGTGACAAACCTGCCTCAGAATGTACCAGTTGGTATCTCGGCGAAAAGGGTGTGGTGCACCAAGATGGGAATGGTGGACCACCCGAAGACACGAAGCAGTCCTCTTCCAAAACAGACGACATAGAAGAGAATGCTAGTCTACAACGGTACGAGAGTCACTGCAATGCCACTGGCAGTGACAAGCGGGGAACAAAGAACTTATGGGACAATATGAGAGCTGCCGTGAAGGATGGCCGTGATCCAAGTGCGGTTACAGGCAACAATGCAGCAGCAAGATCAACTGAGGCAAGTGCATCAGCAGCACTGGCAGAACAACCACGTCAACAACAACGTCGTCCTCACCCTTATCGAGGACGTCATGTGCCTGGACGAGGGGGGCGCGTATCAGGACGAGCCCAGATGGTCAGCAACAGGATCCTGACTTTGGAAGAGATTTTTGGTTTAACTTTCAACGAATTACAACAAGTACCACAAAAACGGGTACATTCGACGAATAGCCGCTAGGTATGGAGGAGAAGAATATTACAGTAGAATTATTTACTGTGGATATTGACATCGGCAATCATAATATTATAGAGAACAATTCTTTTATCTTGTAAAGATATATCTTATACGCTATGCTTGCCCAACAAGATGTTATCATCAGTTTACCATCGGCCAACAAGTCTTGCACTTTGTCTTCGATCACCATAGTTTTCCCTCTATCTTTTCCGACCACCACTGCCACGCCCTGTCCATTCTGATTTGGTTGACCATGCTACTGCTGCTGTTGTTGTTGTTGCTGTTGGTTGAAATTTCATATTGTTGATGTATTGTGTCCATGATGATGTTATGTGGATATCGATTTCCTCCATGCCCTCCTCCTCCTCGTAGAAAAACTGTTGGTGCTGCTGATGATATTGCTATTCTTGTTGCTGCCACACCCCTCCTCTTCCACCTCGACCTCCACGATGGTAGTTTCCTCCATGATATGGTGGTCCACCGTGTTGTTGTGGTGGTGGACCGCCATGCTGTTTTTGCTTCTGTTGAGATAACTCTGACGACCATGATGATCGGGTGGCGGCGGTCCATCATGGCTCGGTTGTCGACTAAACTCACCTAGACGATGTCCCTTCGTGCGTGATGATAATCACTTTTGATGCCTGTACTTGTGTACCGCACGAGCATAGTCAACAGCAGATTCTTCTTCATTATCATAACAGCCAATAGAGTGTTTCTTTCCATCAAGCATAATCTGCGCCTGCCATTTGTTGTTCGCTTTATTGAAGAAAACACATTGATACTTTGAAGAACCGCCCTTCCTGTTGTTTTTGAGGATAGGCGACTGTGGTGGGACGTCGGCTAAATCGAAAAACTTCTGCTGTGTCTTCTTCTGACTAATTTTGAGTTGTTTGTCTACTCTGCACTTGACTATTGCTCGAGAATACCCGATGGCAGCGTCTCCTTCATTGTCATAATAGCCAATACAATGATTCTTTCCGTCGATGGTAACAAGTGCCATCCATTTGTTTTTTGTTTGATTGAAATAAACACCTTGGTAATTTTTTGAAGAAGGTGGAATATGATATGTCAAATCTATCCGTGCATTGACTTTCCCCTCCTTGTATTTGAACACCGCGCGAGCGTAGTCGACAGCAGCCTCTTCCTCATCATCATAAGTGCCAATATGATGATGCTTCCCGTCAATTGTAATCTGTGCCTTCCATTTGTTTCTGGATTTATTGAAGTAGACCCCTTCGTACTTTGAAGAACCACCTCTATCATGACTTTTGAGAATGGGCAGCTGTGGTGGAACATCACTCAAATCAATGCACTTTCGCTTCTTCGTGTGACACTTCTGTTTATGAACTTCATCGTCATCTGAGCCCCCCGTCAGAAGAGGGCGTTTCGTATGAACATCATATTTATCATTTGCATTTTTCTTCTCATCTTCATCACGTTGATTATTCTTTTGCAGCTGGCTGTCTTCGTTTCGGTTGGAATCTTCCGCCGCCGCCGCCGCCGCCGCTCTTTCCTCCGGTGAAATGCGAATAACGATCTTTGTCACCATGATAGCAGCGATGCCAATAATGCACCAAACACTGACGGACCCTCTCTCTCTCTAGCTGTGGCAGCGATTGCAATGGAGGCGGTAGGCGGTACAGTCGGCCGGGGCGGGGCGGGCGTTTGGGAGGCGTAAACGCTGCGTTTCGCGCGCCGCCTCGCTCTGCAAACTGCAACAATCGTGAATCGTGACTTGGTAATGATGACGTCATCTCGTCTCATCGTGACCGAAAGCAGCTAAGTAAGCCTTATGTACTTATGGAAGATCGCTTTCCACAAGAGGTTGGACTTGTATTGTATGCTGGAAAGCAAGATATTTGGGATGTTGATGGACATGATTTCCAGCTTTTGAAGCCTTGATCTCCCAAAACCCGTCCATGGTGGTTAAATAGATTTGAGTTCAGCCATTTCTGACAACAAGTCTCATGTACTTACGCAATCCGTCCACGTCCTCTTGCATTGCATTCCAACACTATTCGTCGAGTTGGCTCACACCAGCGTTTCTCAAAGACTCTCTGATTGGTGTAATGCTTGTAATTTATTCAAGTGGATTATATTGGGTGGAGTTGGTACAGTAGAGACCCTGGAGAGGAGATGATCACCATTCGTGTGAAATCAACTGGATTGATCAAGAGCAAAGCATTGAAAGCAGTGACTACGCAACTTACATGAAGGAGTGACAGTATATTCAGCAGCAAATAGCTTCTAAAGAGGATACAACGAATCTCCAAATGAGGGATAATACCGTCGTCTTTTGTTCTTCGAGTGTGCAAAACATGGAGAGAGGCCGCGAAAAAGGCTCTTGTTCCTCCATCTGATTCCATGGTTGATAGAGTGAGCAAAATACAATGCCATGAGAGAATTTCTACTGCAATATTTCATCTCGATAGGGGGCACAGGTAGATCAATGTGAGTGATCATTGTGAGCGGCAGGATAGACATATGCATATGCGCAGCCGCCTCTGATGTTCCTTTGTTGAAGTTTGGTCAACATGGTTGCTTGCTGCCTGCATGACTGTTAATGTACTAATATGACCTACAAAACCAGTGTAAGCAGCTTTTGCGTTCTAATCAAGAGGCAGACAGTGAAGATGAGACAGAATCTCGATGCTATTGATGCCGACAACATGATATCAAAACAGAAATCAAGGGCAAGGATGAGTAAGAGCAGGAAGGCACCGCTTTAGTCAGTCGATGAGATGAATGAGCCGTTTCTCTAGACCACATCTGAAGCCGCGGGTGAAAGAGAAGTCTCTAGAATCGAGGTTGTACAGCCTTTTGCTGTTCAATTAGTTGGAATTCTAAATCTAAGTACTTGATATGATGAATACTTAAGATAAGATATGTCAATCAATCAGGAAAATCATCTGTGTCCCGTCCCCCCTTAATCGGCGCAAAGCTTGGATCGTCGAGACAATAGATCTACGCCAAAGGAATACATTTCCCCCTCCTCTTTATGTCGCATTCCTCCTCGTCCTAATCCAAATCGTTGACGTCGCCTTCCGTCCTCTTCCTCTTCGTATCCTCTCCTTGAAACGTGTGTGATGGCAATTTGAGGAAAGGAAGGATATTATTGAGCACGATGTCATCGTTTTTTAAAGCATGCTGAATTGAAGTAGCAGCCTCGTTCAAATAGCTGCGATGCTGGGCTTTGTAGTCAACAATTTTGCTTAGAACTGACTGAATCCACATTCGTATCGCCCGGGCCTTTCCCTGATGAGGTGTATTTGGAAGAATCTGATTGATAGAAATAATTTCTTCGTTCATATCATTTTTCCATTCTTCCAATAGTAAAGCGTCGATGGTGTCACGCAGTACAGCGTTTTCAACCAGATCAATTTGCTTCAATTTTTCACATCCTCGGAATATAGTATCATGTGCGATGATTCCATCTTTCAATGGGATGGTGATTCGTTCCAGAGAGGTGCATTGTAAGAATGCCCGCTCTTTGATTGATTCCAGCTTGATACCAAATTTTACGTTCACCAGGTCTGTACAACCATAGAATGCAAAGCTCTCAACAATCCTGGCGGATGACAGATTGATACTCGTCAAAGATTCGCACCCAAAGAATGCCCTCTCTCCAATTCTTTCCAGCTTATCACATTCAACAATCGCCAGGGCATTACAGGCTTTGAATGCCCCATCCTTAACAACTTCGACGCCCAGCATAATTAATCGTTGCAAGAAATAGCACTTATAAAATGCGTATTCTTCGACTGTTTTGACGTCCACATGACATTCGACTTCGTCGATCAGATCATATCCTTCAAATGCCCGTGCAGGAATGACTGTGACGGATTCATGAATGCGGACACGAGTCCGCATTACATTCCGAGGAATAGCTTCCCGGCCGTAAATGTAATATCGGTCGACAGCCATCATAGGAAGAAGAGAGTCGCTGAGGATAATATTTTATTCTGTGGTATGGTATCGCCGGCGCTGCTGTCAAAAAGACCCAAAAGCCGAGGAACTGGAAAGCGCTCGACGGGCAGCCCCTAAAGTAGATTTCATGAGATTGCACGCATTCATGTTGTAAAAAGAGGGCCGTAACCTCCAAATATTTGCTCCCGCCCGCGGATCTTTTTTGTGCACTTCTTCAAGAGCAAGCTTCCGTTCTCTGACCTTCGAGTAGCAGCTCACATAACTCAAACTAATCTTCACTATCTTCGTGTGAAAAATTGATAATCTTGGAGCGCAGCACTGGCAAACGGCAATTGTTTTTAGGAGAGACGCTTCAATAATATCATCCGACCACTACAAGCCAAGCTACGGAGGATTGAATAAATAGAAATTGGAGGAGAAAGCAATAAGTATCAGTACCAAGGATGCCGACAACATGGAGCAGAGATGGCATGGAGCCGCCACCTTGAAGAAAAGTCGCTCTGATGAAATTCGATGGTATCATGAAGAAGCTTGTTTGTGTAGATATGATAATGATGCTCTGGAAATGTTGGAGGGTGGTGGGAATACTTACTATCCGCTGAATTAGCAGATAAAACTAAAGTGTTCGTACAGCCTTGCGTTGTTCATATTTACATACGACTTCATCTATGCTAACGGGATACATTTCCCCCTCCTCTTCATGTCGCCTTGTTTCTCTTCCTAATCTGAATCGTATGTCGTCCCCCTCCTCCCCCTCCTAACTCCTAATCCTCTCCTTCAAACGTGTAAGATGGCAATTCGAGGAAAGGGAGGACATTCTCGAGCACGATATCATTTGGTAAAGCATGCTGGATTGCAGTCGAAGCCTCGTTCACATAGCTGCGATGCTTTGCTCTGTAGTCAATAATTTTGCGGAGAACTGACGAAATCCACATTCGTATCGCCCGGGCCTTTCCGCCAGCATCTCTCCTATTCCCAGCAGGTGTAGTGGGAAGACTCTGATTGATTGCGTCAAGTTTATCTTTCATGTCAATTTTCCATTCATCCAATAGTAAAGCGTCGATGGTGTCACTCAATATTGCTCCCTCAACCAGATCAACACGCTTCAATTTTTCACACAATCGGAAGATACCATCATGAGTAATGATGCCATCTTTTAATGGAATGGTGATTCGTTCCAAAGAGGTGCAGCCGTCGAATGCCCCCAATATGATTGATTCCAGCTTCTTACCGAATTTGACTTTCGTCAGGGCTTTACACTTTTTGAATGCACCACCCTCAACGATCTTGGCAGATGGCAAGTTGATGCTCGTCAAAGATTCGCAGCAATAGAATGCATCAGCTCCAATTATTTCCAGCTTGCCACATTCAACATACCTAAGGTCACAATAATAGAATGCATGATGCTCAACGACTTCGACGCCTCGCATGATTACTCGCCTCAAAGAAGTGCAGTTATCGAATGCGAATTCTTTAACTGTTTTGACACCAAAATGACATTCCACTTCTTTGATGTGACGATTCCCTTCAAATGCATACGCAGGAATGACTGTGAGGGATTCATGAATGCGGACACGAGTTACACCAGGAGGAATAACTTCGCCGTCTCTGCCGAAAAGAGTGAAATATCCGTCGTTCGCCATCATCAAAAGATATTGTAGGCTGAGATGACGATGTTATTAATGACTCTGCTATTATCAAGAACTGAAGAGCGCTCGACGGGCACGCCCGTGACGTACATTGCTGGTAACTCACCCAGTAACTCGGTAAAAAGAGGGCTATGACCTCCAAATATTTGCTCCCGCCCGCGGATCTTTTTATGCCTTTTCTTCAAGATAGCCTCTCTATTGTGATCAACGTGGGTGAAGGCCAACTTCAGAGTGTATGTTCCTCCAACTGAAGAAAATAAGAATTTGAGATAGAATCATTTATTACTTTCTCACATCTGTCACATCATGTGGAAATGAGTCTCTTGGCCTCTATTCTCTCTCAACTTGACCATTGCTTTCATCCTCACCCAGACCTTGCAAACCCATCCAAATGTAAGCGACGAGTCGGCTGCTAGCTCTATTTAATGTTGATGATATCATGAAGATGCTTGTTTGCGTGATGTACGTTAGAACGATGATGCTAAAGGTTGGAGGGTGGTGGATAATCACTATTCGCTCAATTAGCAGATAAACTGTACTTTGCAGGCGACGTAGTCACTCCAATCAAATCTAAACATAGTATGTAATGTCGACTCTTGATTACTGGAATGTCTTATGATCAAGATTGTTGGTATATTCAAATCCAATTCTGCGTCCTACTACCAACTGCAACTGTTTCCAACATAACACAGCATGCATGCATCATCCATCAATACATGAATTCGAATCTCACCATCTCAAAGTTCAACTTCTTCACTCCATCTGAATCTCTTACATATTCAACCCATTAAACACCTTAGGTCCCCCCTCCTCACTCTCAATAATCTCCAAAACCTTCTTACTCGCCTTCCCATCCGTCAAACTAGCCACACAAACATCCGCCACCAAATCCCTCGATATCTCCCCCGAATTCAACGTATCCTCCCCCGAAATCACCAACCCCCCACTCGGAGGCTTGGCCTTGAGCCCCCCCGGACGTACAATCGTATAATCCAATCCACTCCCCTTCAAATAATTCTCCGCCACCAATTTCTCATCCAGGACATTCCCGAAGGCATTGGTAATTTGAAATCCCGGTGACTTTTCTTGACCCCATGCCCGTCCATTGGTCAAGATGCTGCTGACCAACACTACCTTCTTTATACCCGCTGCCATTGCCGCATCGATCAATTTGCATGTTCCAACATTATCCACCTCATGTGCGGCAGCATTCATCTTTAATGGATTTCCGGGCACGAATCCCACTGCAATCACCAGGGAATCCGCACCAGATAACACCGCAGTGATGGAATCAGTCGTATCAGATGCTACATCCAACTTGCGCAATTCAATCCCCGCTGCATCTAACGAAGGCACTTTTTGAATCATCGCTCCACGAACAACCGTGCTGGATTCGGAGAGTGACTTGGATGCCTTGTCGGTATTGCGGACTGCGGCGATGACACTGGTGTTGGGTTGGGAGGCGAGACGTTCGAGGACTCGACGGCCGGTTTGACCGGTTGCTCCGGCGACTACTACGGTGGATGCTGCGGGCTTGGTGTCATCGGCTGTGGCGGTGAGGGGGGAGAAGAGGCCGAGTGTGGTGGTTGCGGCGGCTGTGAGGCTGATTGTTTGTGTGAAGAGGTCACGACGGGAGAGGGAGTTGTCATCATCATTGTTGGCGGTGGCAAAGAGGGGTGATGTCGAGGCAGTTGTGATTGATCGTAGAGATGAGGATGATGATGAGATGGACGAGAAGGCGAGTGCCTCCTTTGCCAGAGAGAGGAGCAAGATGGTGAGTGCTGCGGATTTCATGGTTGATAATAGTGGCAATTGAACTTATTGTACTGTTCTTTGTAGCAAACTCGTCATGATGTTGCGTCTTTTCCATTGTTGATTGTCCCTGCTGGTGGCGCCTGATGAACTCAAGTGGTGGGCGTAGCGGATGCCATGACGCACCCGGCTACTCTGAAGAATCAAGGATCAAAATCGTGGTCGTTCGTCTTGCTCTGTCATGTCTGCGATATGAGCTATCTTATCTGAGCGAGGCTGTGCGTGTTGTGTTTGTGTCTTGTGTCATGTTGATGCCATTTTTGAATTTTGCGGAAGAGGGAAGCTATGGCGCGCACTCTTTGAGACGGGCATCTTGATACTAAGACATGAAGCGGGACAACTTTTTGCAGCACCAAACCGACCACGCACACCCAAGACAACATGGCCGTTAACTTCTCTCCTAGGCTCAGTGGCGTTTTGGAAAGCCCTTGAGCTGCTCTATCGATTGGGCGTATAATCAGCCTCATTAGACGACTTTTTGCCATCATCTCGGTCAGAAAGGGGGTTAGATAGCCGCCAGCGGCTTGCAAATCCAGCCGACAGCCCGAATTTCACATCCGAGGTCCAAAATTGACCAAAATACAATATGACCACCATTCGAAAGCTCTCTTCAATCTCTATCGATTAGTGGTATTATTGACGCAACAAAAAGATTCGCAGCTTCGTTCTCCCTGCGGTCGAACTCGCAAAAATTGACAATTTAAAGCAGTGACAACATGATGGGTTGGAACACCTAAAATCTCAAAAAGCGCCCACCTTAATGCAGTAAGATCTATGACAATAATTACGAGCGCATCCACCCCGACTAAGAACGCTTCGCTGAAGACACTTCCATTAATGCAGTAAGATCCATGAACTTCAGGTGCAGCGGGCTCTTGGATACAGTTAAGCGACGAGCAGGTGCAACATGATAATAGTTACATGTACCGTCCAATCGATATTACCCCCATCCAACAATTACTCATCATTCATCATTGGCTCCCCTCCCTTCGGTCGGCTCGCCTTCAACAGCAACAACAACAACAACCACTCCACCATCAGCAACAACAACAACCCACTCCTCCAACCCCAACAGCAACAGCAGCACCTCCTCCAACCAAAACTCCACACGGTGCTTGTTGTTGTTGTTGTTGTTGTTGCTGCTGCTGTTGGTGGGGGTTGGGTTGGAGGAGGAGTGTGGAGTTTGGGTTGGAGAATACAACAATCAACAACAACAACATGCCGAGCATAGCCGAGGCCAGTTGATGGATGCAACAACAACCGCGAGTTCGACCGACAGGGAGAACGAAGCACCGTTTATTATTTGTATTTGACGGTACACGTAACAACTATCATTGACGGCGCTGCATTAACGTTTAAGTGTCTTCAGCGCAGCGTTCTTGGTCGGGATGGATCATAACAACAATCTACCAATCATAGATCCCACCGCATTAGTGTTTAAGTGTATTGATGGATCTGAGTGCAATCAACCCGTCATTGACGACACTGCTTTATGCGGGCGCTTTTTGAGATCTTCGACCAACCAACTAATCATGATGGCGCTGATCGTCGTTAAGTGTGTTTTGCGAGGGCGACCGCAGGGAGGCCGAGCTGTGTTTATACACTGGTTGGATTGTGCTTGAAAAGACGATTCCAATGGTTGTCTTATTATTGTTACTTTTGTCATTGTATTGGAAATTTGGATTCGAATTTGGATTTGGAATGTCACTTTGGGGCTTCAAATCCGGATTGTAGGGGTCGATTTAGTTGAGTTGATTGGCAAAAGATCGATATTATTCATTCAAACCACCACCTATCGATAGAGCTCAATGAGAGGATTCCAAATCACCACTCATCGCCTTCCTACGACCACTACAAGCCAAGATATGGAGGATTGGGTGAATTTGGAAGGAAGAGGTATTGTACAATGGACGGATACACTTGGAGAGGAAGGAGCGATTGTGAAGAAGGAAGAAGAGGGTGCATTGTTTGGTTTCTTGAAGACTGGTTACAACCTCTACGCTATTAGGAACAACTAGAGTTGGTTAGAGCTGCTACACTACTGCAGAAACAGTCCCCACATCACAACAGAGAGAGGGCCCGTCCATACTTACATCCAAGAACATCAATACTCCTGACTGACTGACTGAGTCGCTCCCGTGACAATTCGATGGTATCATGAAGATGCTTGCTTGTGTGTTATGAGGTAGATATTATGATGATGCCATGATGAAGGTTGGAGGGTGGTGGGGCTGGCGTTACTCACTATCCACTCAATTGGAGATAAACTATGCTTTGTAGACGACATAGTCACTACAATCAAATCTAACCATGTCGAGAGTTGATTATTAGAATGTCTATATTTTGATCAAGATTGTTGGTATATTCAAATCCAAATTCTGCGTCCTACTACCAACTGCAACTGTTTCCAACATAACACAGCATGCATGCATCATCCATCAATACATGAATTTGAATCCTCCAATCTCAAAGTTCAACTTCTTCACTCCATCTGAATCTCTTACATATTCAACCCATTAAACACCTTAGGTCCCCCCTCCTCACTCTCAATAATCTCCAAAACCTTCTTACTCGCCTTCCCATCCGTCAAACTAGCCACACAAACATCCGCCACCAAATCCCTCGATATCTCCCCCGAATTCAACGTATCCTCCCCCGAAATCACCAACCCCCCACTCGGAGGCTTGGCCTTGAGCCCCCCCGGACGTACAATCGTATAATCCAATCCACTCCCCTTCAAATAATTCTCCGCCACCAATTTCTCATCCAGGACATTCCCGAAGGCATTGGTAATTTGAAATCCCGGTGACTTTTCTTGACCCCATGCCCGTCCATTGGTCAAGATGCTGCTGACCAACACTACCTTCTTTATACCCGCTGCCATTGCCGCATCGATCAATTTGCATGTTCCAACATTATCCACCTCATGTGCGGCAGCATTCATCTTTAATGGATTCCCAGGCACGAATCCCACTGCAATCACCAGGGAATCCGCACCAGATAACACCGCAGTGATGGAATCAGTCGTATCAGATGCTACATCCAACTTGCGCAATTCAATCCCCGCCGCATCTAATGAAGGCACCTTTTGAATCATCGCTCCACGAACAACGGTGCTGGATTCGGAGAGTGACTTGGATGCCTTGTCGGTATTGCGGACTGCGGCGATGACACTGGTGTTGGGTTGGGAGGCGAGACGTTCGAGGACTCGACGGCCGGTTTGACCGGTTGCTCCGGCGACTACTACGGTGGATGCTGCGGGCTTGGTGTCATCGGCTGTGGCGGTGAGGGGGGAGAAGAGGCCGAGTGTGGTGGTTGCGGCGGCTGTGAGGCTGATTGTTTGTGTGAAGAGGTCACGACGGGAGAGGGAGTTGTCATCATCATTGTTGGCGGTGGCAAAGAGGGGTGATGTCGAGGCAGTTGTGATTGATCGTAGAGATGAGGATGATGATGAGATGGACGAGAAGGCGAGTGCCTCCTTTGCCAGAGAGAGGAGCAAGATGGTGAGTGCTGCGGATTTCATGGTTGATAATAGTGGCAATTGAACTTATTGTACTGTTCTTTGTAGCAAACTCGTCATGATGTTGCGTCTTTTCCATTGTTGATTGTCCCTGCTGGTGGCGCCTGATGAACTCAAGTGGTGGGCGTAGCGGATGCCATGACGCACCCGGCTACTCTGAAGAATCAAGGATCAAAATCGTGGTCGTTCGTCTTGCTCTGTCATGTCTGCGATATGAGCTATCTTATCTGAGCGAGGCTGTGCGTGTTGTGTTTGTGTCTTGTGTCATGTTGATGCCATTTTTGAATTTTGCGGAAGAGGGAAGCTATGGCGCGCACTCTTTGAGACGGGCATCTTGATACTAAGACATGAAGCGGGACAACTTTTTGCAGCACCAAACCGACCACGCACACCCAAGACAACATGGCCGTTAACTTCTCTCCTAGGCTCAGTGGCGTTTTGGAAAGCCCTTGAGCTGCTCTATCGATTGGGCGTATAATCAGCCTCATTAGACGACTTTTTGCCATCATCTCGGTCAGAAAGGGGGTTAGATAGCCGCCAGCGGCTTGCAAATCCAGCCGACAGCCCGAATTTCACATCCGAGGTCCAAAATTGACCAAAATACAATATGACCACCATTCGAAAGCTCTCTTCAATCTCTATCGATTAGTGGTATTATTGACGCAACAAAAAGATTCGCAGCTTCGTTCTCCCTGCGGTCGAACTCGCAAAAATTGACAATTTAAAGCAGTGACAACATGATGGGTTGGAACACCTAAAATCTCAAAAAGCGCCCACCTTAATGCAGTAAGATCTATGACAATAATTACGAGCGCATCCACCCCGACTAAGAACGCTTCGCTGAAGACACTTCCATTAATGCAGTAAGATCCATGAACTTCAGGTGCAGCGGGCTCTTGGATACAGTTAAGCGACGAGCAGGTGCAACATGATAATAGTTACATGTACCGTCCAATCGATATTACCCCCATCCAACAATTACTCATCATTCATCATTGGCTCCCCTCCCTTCGGTCGGCTCGCCTTCAACAGCAACAACAACAACAACCACTCCACCATCAGCAACAAAACAACCCACTCCTCCAACCCCAACAGCAACAGCAGCACCTCCTCCAACCAAAACTCCACACGGTGCTTGTTGTTGTTGTTGTTGTTGTTGCTGCTGCTGTTGGTGGGGGTTGGGTTGGAGGAGGAGTGTGGAGTTTGGGTTGGAGAATACAACAATCAACAACAACAACATGCCGAGCATAGCCGAGGCCAGTTGATGGATGCAACAACAACCGCGAGTTCGACCGACAGGGAGAACGAAGCACCGTTTATTATTTGTATTTGACGGTACACGTAACAACTATCATTGACGGCGCTGCATTAACGTTTAAGTGTCTTCAGCGCAGCGTTCTTGGTCGGGATGGATCATAACAACAATCTACCAATCATAGATCCCACCGCATTAGTGTTTAAGTGTATTGATGGATCTGAGTGCAATCAACCCGTCATTGACGACACTGCTTTATGCGGGCGCTTTTTGAGATCTTCGACCAACCAACTAATCATGATGGCGCTGATCGTCGTTAAGTGTGTTTTGCGAGGGCGACCGCAGGGAGGCCGAGCTGTGTTTATACACTGGTTGGATTGTGCTTGAAAAGACGATTCCAATGGTTGTCTTATTATTGTTACTTTTGTCATTGTATTGGAAATTTGGATTCGAATTTGGATTTGGAATGTCACTTTGGGGCTTCAAATCCGGATTGTAGGGGTCGATTTAGTTGAGTTGATTGGCAAAAGATCGATATTATTCATTCAAACCACCACCTATCGATAGAGCTCAATGAGAGGATTCCAAATCACCACTCATCGCCTTCCTACGACCACTACAAGCCAAGATATGGAGGATTGGGTGAATTTGGAAGGAAGAGGTATTGTACAATGGACGGATACACTTGGAGAGGAAGGAGCGATTGTGAAGAAGGAAGAAGAGGGTGCATTGTTTGGTTTCTTGAAGACTGGTTACAACCTCTACGCTATTAGGAACAACTAGAGTTGGTTAGAGCTGCTACACTACTGCAGAAACAGTCCCCACATCACAACAGAGAGAGGGCCCGTCCATACTTACATCCAAGAACATCAATACTCCTGACTGACTGACTGAGTCGCTCCCGTGACAATTCGATGGTATCATGAAGATGCTTGCTTGTGTGTTATGAGGTAGATATTATGATGATGCCATGATGAAGGTTGGAGGGTGGTGGGGCTGGCGTTACTCACTATCCACTCAATTGGAGATAAACTATGCTTTGTAGACGACATAGTCACTACAATCAAATCTAACCATGTCGAGAGTTGATTATTAGAATGTCTATATTTTGATCAAGATTGTTGGTATATTCAAATCCAAATTCTGCGTCCTACTACCAACTGCAACTGTTTCCAACATAACAGAGCATGCAGAATACATCAATTCATGCATTCGAATCTCACCATCTCAAAGTTCAACAACTTCTTCACTCCATCTGAATCTCTTACATATTCAACCCATTAAACACCTTAGGCCCCCCCTCCTCACTCTCAATAATCTCCAAAACCTTCTTACTCGCCTTCCCATCCGTCAAACTAGCCACACAAACATCCGCCACCAAATCCCTCGATATCTCCCCCGAATTCAACGTATCCTCCCCCGAAATCACCAACCCCCCACTCGGAGGCTTGGCCTTGAGCCCCCCCGGACGTACAATCGTATAATCCAATCCACTCCCCTTCAAATAATTCTCCGCCACCAATTTCTCATCCAGGACATTCCCGAAGGCATTGGTAATTTGAAATCCCGGTGACTTTTCTTGACCCCATGCCCGTCCATTGGTCAAGATGCTGCTGACCAACACTACCTTCTTTATACCCGCTGCCATTGCCGCATCGATCAATTTGCATGTTCCAACATTATCCACCTCATGTGCGGCAGCATTCATCTTTAATGGATTCCCAGGCACGAATCCCACTGCAATCACCAGGGAATCCGCACCAGATAACACCGCAGTGATGGAATCAGTCGTATCAGATGCTACATCCAACTTGCGCAATTCAATCCCCGCCGCATCTAATGAAGGCACCTTTTGAATCATCGCTCCACGAACAACGGTGCTGGATTCGGAGAGTGACTTGGATGCCTTGTCGGTATTGCGGACTGCGGCGATGACACTGGTGTTGGGTTGGGAGGCGAGACGTTCGAGGACTCGACGGCCGGTTTGACCGGTTGCTCCGGCGACTACTACGGTGGCTGCTGCGGGCTTGGTGTCATCGGCTGTGGCGGTGAGGGGGGAGAAGAGGCCGAGTGTGGTGGTTGCGGCGGCTGTGAGGCTGATTGTTTGTGTGAAGAGGTCACGACGGGAGAGGGAGTTGTCATCATCATTGTTGGCGGTGGCAAAGAGGGGTGATGTCGAGGCAGTTGTGATTGATCGTAGAGATGAGGAGGATGAGATGGACGAGAAGGCGAGCGCCTCCTTTGCCAGAGAGAGGAGCAAGATGGTGAGTGCTGCGGATTTCATGGTTGATAATAGTGGCAATTGAACTTATTGTACTGTTCTTTGTAGCAACACCGTCATTCGTTGTGTCTTTTCCATTTTATGTTGATTGTTGATTGTCCCTGCTGGTGGCGCCTGATGAACTCAAGTGGTGGGCGTAGCGGATGCCATGACGCACCCGGCTACTCTGAAGAATCAAGGATCAAAATCGTGGTCGTTCGTCTTGCTCTGTCATGTCTGCGATATGAGCTATCTTATCTGAGCGAGGCTGTGCGTGTTGTGTTTGTGTCTTGTGTCATGTTGATGCCATTTTTGAATTTTGCGGAAGAGGGAAGCTATGGCGCGCACTCTTTGAGACGGGCATCTTGATACTAAGACATGAAGCGGGACAACTTTTTGCAGCACCAAACCGACCACGCACACCCAAGACAACATGGCCGTTAACTTCTCTCCTAGCTAGGCGGCCAATGACGACGATCAGTGGCGTTTTGGAAAGCCCTTGAGCTGCTCTATCGATTGGGCGTATAATCAGCCTCATTAGACGACTTTTTGCCATCATCTCGGTCAGAAAGGGGGTTAGATAGCCGCCAGCGGCTTGCAAATCCAGCCGACAGCCCGAATTTCACATCCGAGGTCCAAAATTGACCAAAATACAATATGACCACCATTCGAAAGCTCTCTTCAATCTCTATCGATTAGTGGTATTATTGACGCAACAAAAAGATTCGCAGCTTCGTTCTCCCTGCGGTCGAACTCGCAAAAATTGACAATTTAAAGCAGTGACAACATGATGGGTTGGTACACCTAAAATCTCAAAAAGCGCCCACCTTAATGCAGTAAGATCAATGACAATAATTACGAGCGCATCCACCCCGACTAAGAACGCTTCGCTGAAGACACTTCCATTAATGCAGTAAGATCCATGAACTTCAGGTGCAGCGGGCTCTTGGATACAGTTAAGCGACGAGCAGGTGCAACATGATAATAGTTACATGTACCGTCCAATCGATATTACCCCCATCCAACAATTACTCATCATTCATCATTGGCTCCCCTCCCTTCGGTCGGCTCGCCTTCAACAGCAACAACAACAACAACCACTCCACCATCAGCAACAACAACAACCCACTCCTCCAACCCCAACAGCAACAGCAGCACCTCCTCCAACCAAAACTCCACACGGTGCTTGTTGTTGTTGTTGTTGTTGTTGCTGCTGCTGTTGGTGGGGGTTGGGTTGGAGGAGGAGTGTGGAGTTTGGGTTGGAGAATACAACAATCAACAACAACAACATGCCGAGCATAGCCGAGGCCAGTTGATGGATGCAACAACAACCGCGAGTTCGACCGACAGGGAGAACGAAGCACCGTTTATTATTTGTATTTGACGGTACACGTAACAACTATCATTGACGGCGCTGCATTAACGTTTAAGTGTCTTCAGCGCAGCGTTCTTGGTCGGGATGGATCATAACAACAATCTACCAATCATAGATCCCACCGCATTAGTGTTTAAGTGTATTGATGGATCTGAGTGCAATCAACCCGTCATTGACGACACTGCTTTATGCGGGCGCTTTTTGAGATCTTCGACCAACCAACTAATCATGATGGCGCTGATCGTCGTTAAGTGTGTTTTGCGAGGGCGACCGCAGGGAGGCCGAGCTGTGTTTATACACTGGTTGGATTGTGCTTGAAAAGACGATTCCAATGGTTGTCTTATTATTGTTACTTTTGTCATTGTATTGGAAATTTGGATTCGAATTTGGATTTGGAATGTCACTTTGGGGCTTCAAATCCGGATTGTAGGGGTCGATTTAGTTGAGTTGATTGGCAAAAGATCGATATTATGCCTTGAGAATAGGTGGAATCGATAGAGCTCGATGAGAGGATTCCAAATCACCACTCATCGCCTTCCTACGACCACTACAAGCCAAGATATGGAGGATTGGGTGAATTTGGAAGGAAGAGGTATTGTACAATGGACGGATACACTTGGAGAGGAAGGAGCGATTGTGAAGAAGGAAGAAGAGGGTGCATTGTTTGGTTTCTTGAAGACTGGTTACAACCTCTACGCTATTAGGAACAACTAGAGTTGGTTAGAGCTGCTACACTACTGCAGAAACAGTCCCCACATCACAACAGAGAGAGGGCCCGTCCATACTTACATCCAAGAACATCAATACTCCTGACTGACTGACTGAGTCGCTCCCGTGACAATTCGATGGTATCATGAAGATGCTTGCTTGTGAGTTATGAGGTAGATATTATGATGATGCCATGATGAAGGTTGGAGGGTGGTGGGGCTGGCGTTACTCACTATCCACTCAATTGGAGATAAACTATGCTTTGTAGACGACACTCCAATCAAATCTAACCATGTCAAAAGTTGATTATTAGAATGTCTATATTTTGATCAAGATTGTTGGTATATTCAAATCCAAATTCTGCGTCCTACCAACTGAAAACGCAACTGCTTCCAACATAACACAGCATGCATCATCCATCAATTCATGCATTCGAATCCTCCCATTTTAAAGTTCAACTTCTTCACTCCATCTGAATCTCTTACATATTCAACCCATTAAACACCTTAGGCCCCCCCTCCTCACTCTCAATAATCTCCAAAACCTTCTTACTCGCCTTCCCATCCGTCAAACTAGCCACACAAACATCCGCCACCAAATCCCTCGATATCTCCCCCGAATTCAACGTATCCTCCCCCGAAATCACCAACCCCCCACTCGGAGGCTTGGCCTTGAGCCCCCCCGGACGTACAATCGTGTAATCCAATCCACTCCCCTTCAAATAATTCTCCGCCACCAATTTCTCATCCAGGACATTCCCGAAGGCATTGGTAATTTGAAATCCCGGTGACTTTTCTTGACCCCATGCCCGTCCATTGGTCAAGATGCTGCTGACCAACACTACCTTCTTGACACCTGCTGCCTTTGCCGCATCGATTAACTTGCATGTTCCAACATTATCCACCTCATGTGCAGCGGCATTCATCTTTAATGGATTTCCGGGCACGAATCCCACTGCAATCACCAGGGAATCCGCACCAGCTAACACCGAAGTGATGGAATCAGTCGTGTCAGATGCTACATCCAACTTTCGCAATTCGATCCCCGCCGCATCTAAGGATGGTACCTTTTGAATCATCGCTCCACGAACAACCGTGCTGGATTCGGAGAGTGACTTGGATGCCTTGTCGGTATTGCGGACTGCGGCGATGACACTGGTGTTGGGTTGGGAGGCGAGACGTTCGAGTACTCGACGGCCGGTTTGACCGGTTGCTCCGGCGACTACAACGGTGGCTGCTGGCTCGGCGGCTGTGGCGGTGAGGGGGGAGAAGAGGCCGAGTGTGGTTGCGGCGGCTGTGATGCTGATTGTTTGTGTGAAGAGGTCACGACGGGAGAGGGAGTTGTCATCATCATTGTTGGCTGTGGCAAAGAGGGGTGATGTCGAGGCAGTTGTGGTTGATCGTAGAGATGAGGATGATGAGATGGACGAGAAGGCGAGTGCCTCCTTTGCTAGAGAGAGGAGCAAGATGGTGAGTGCTGCTGCGGATTTCATGGTTGATAATAGTGGCAATTGATGTTATTTACTGTTCTTTGTAAGTAGCAACATCGTCATGATCTTGTGTCTTTGATGTGTCAGTGAAATCAGCAGGTTTTGGATCTTTTGGGGGCTCAGAGCTGACGTCATCGGCCGGCGTGGGCAGTAATAATGTGTTCGTGGGCCTGCCTTCTGCCGGCCTTCTGCCTTCTGGATTATTTTTGCGAACCCTTGGATGAAGCTACTCTGGTACTAATTCCTACAGTAGAAGTGATGATAGAGATGGTTTGCCTCAAGAATTCGTAACTCGTAACAAGATGGCGGCTCCTCTGCGTGCTTACATTGTACAAGTTCGATACATCATAACCTCGGGCCGAATACATCGTTGGAGCATTGCCATCGTCATCTTCTCCTCTTCATCCGAGCTCGTCTCTTCCTCAGGATATAATAATAAGCGGACAATAGACTGCCTACTCTTTCGTCCCGAGTTGCGACGCAAAACGCAAACCACCACCTGCATATATACCCCTCTGTACAATTCTGCTCTGTAGAGACTTCTCAAAAAGATGTCAGAGCACGTAGCGAATCAGATGATCTATCTATACATGGGAGATGGTCACGTCATTCCTCGTAATGCCACTCGCATCCGAGTACATGAATCAGTTACAGCCATCCCTCCGCATGCCTTTGAACAATATCCCCATCTCGTCGAACTTATTTGTCATGACGGTGTCAAAACAATTGGATATAGGGCATTATACTTCTGCCCTTCTCTGAAACTGGTACAAATACCAGGAGTTATAGACATTATGGCAGAGGCATTCGCTGGTTGTCCCCTGACACATGTGACATTTGGAGACAAGCTCGAACGAATTCGAAAAGCTGCTTTCAAAAGCTGCAAATCTTTAAAGAGCATCACCATACCATTGAAAGAGGACATGCTTGGTATTGCTGAGATGCCATTCTACGATTGTGATAAATTGGAACGTGTCGATATCGTTGAAAGTCTACACAAAGCTATCGCCGCATTCCAATTCGAGGAGTGGACATATGACATGAATTTAGAAGTTTTACCAATGATCAATGGTGGTATTCTTCCCCAGACACCCAATCATTTAGGATGTTATCCTACTCCGGGGGCAAAGAACAGGGCGGTACGAATGTGGATTGCATCCGTTCTGAATAAATTTGATCGTTACAAGGCACAGCATCTCAATTTACTCAAGGAGGCAAGCACTACTCTGGAGCTTGCTTTGTGGAAGATGAGACTCAATGGAGGGAATAGGGATGTGCCGCTTGAAGGGGATAAAGGGGGTAGAGCAGAGTGTCGGGACAACTACGGTGCAGACATGAGTATTATCATTCCGAATGTACTGTCGTTTCTCAACATTGAGTAGAGCAAACTCCCTGTTTCCAAGTACACTCCACGTAGCATATTCAATAAGTCTGAAGATATGACTTCATAGTTAGACTTCTAAATCTTAGTTCTTGATATAATGAAGCGTAAACGATGAGACATATCATTCAAATAGGAAAATCTCTGTGTCCCATCCCCCTTCCAAAGTGGCAAGGATTCGCCGATCGCCGACACATCATTACAGTTACGCCAAAGGAAAACATTTCCACCTCCTCTTCGTGTTGCATTCCTCCTCTTCCTAATCTAAATCGTTGACGTCGCCTTCCGCCTCCTCCCCCAGCTTAATCCTCCCCTTGAAACGTGAATGATGGCAACTCGAGGAAAGGAAGGACATTCTCGAGCACAACATCGTTTGGTGAAGCGAGCTGGAGTGTAGTAGCAGCCTCGTTCAATATGCTGCGATGCTGTGCTTTGTAGCGAATAATGTTGTGGAGAACTGATGAAATCCACATTCGCACTGCTTCGGCCTTTCCCCCCACATCACCATGATTATTATCATAACTGCCAGCACGTGCAGTAGGAAGAATCTGATTGATTGAATCGATTTCTATATCCATATCATTTCTCCATTCTTCCAATAGTAAAGCGTCGATAGTGTCACTCAGTACTGCTCCCTCAACCAGATCAACGTGCTTCAAATTTTTACATCCTTGGAAGATACTATCGTCAGTAATAATGTCATCTTTCAATGGGATGGTGATTCGTTCCAGAGAGGTGCAGTAATAGAATGCCCGCTGTTCGATTCTTTCCAGCTTGTCACTAAATTTGACGTTCGTCAGGGCTGTACACTTATAGAATGCAGTACCCCCAATGATCTTGGCGGATGGCAGGTTGATGCTCCTCAAAGATTTGCAGCGAACGAATGCACTGCTTCCAATTCTTTCCAGCTTGCCACTTTCAACAATTGCCAGGGCATTACACTCAGCGAATGCCCACCCCTCAATACTTTCGACGCCCGGCATGATTACTCGTCTCAAAGAAGGGCACCAACGGAATGCCTCTGCTTCAACTGTTTTGACATCAACATGACATTCTACTACTCTGATGTTTGGATTCCTATAAAATGCCCGTGCAGGAATGACTGTGAGCGATTCATGAATGCGGACACGAGTTACACCAGGAGGAATAACTTCGCCTTCCCTGCCGTAATAAATGCACCAACCGTCGGCCGCCATCATCATGAAGGAAGCAAGCAACAATTTGTTGGTATGATCTATCTTCACTCTGCTGCTCGCTGGCCTCGTTTATTTTGGTTTCTTGGTTGTTGGTTTTTGGGTTTTGGTTGAAAAGGATTTTCTCTCCCTTCCCCTTTTCCTCCTCCCTCATACTTAAACACCAAAATTAAGTCCCACTAAAATAAGCCTTTTAAATAAGTCATACTAATTCCAACATACAATACACGTACCCAAATCAATCACACATAACTCAAAATAAGCCTATCCCTTAAATTAATAGCGCGGATTACCGTTTTTCTCCCAACTTTTGTCCGGTACAAAAACGCATTTTTTTTGCTGAGAGATCTTCTTTTGAAATTTGCATTGCTACTTAGCAACACAAGCAAGAGCGAAGGCGGCCATCATAGGTACATAGCGGCAACTTGACTGCAGCATTGATTGAATAATAATTAGTGGTGGCGATAGTGGTGCTAACGAAGGCCTCAATATTGATCGAGACGGCGGGGGTCATTGGTGAAGCAGTAATATTACAGAGAGGGTCGTGCCAATAATAATTTTTCAAGTTCAACGCCTGCACGACACCGCCTGAGTTAACCACAACTCTACACCCATCTTGTAATACAATCATCGACGGCAATAGAAGGATCAAACAGCGGTGCGCAGATATAAGATGGCCCGATCGAAACGAACTACGAGAACAGCCGGCTCCTCAGACGCAGCTGCCTCCGCTCGTGTCACTTCAAATGATAACAATAACAATAGGGGGGCCAGCAATAACAACAGCAATGCAGCAGCGGTGGGGAGAAAGAAGAAGAAGCAGCAGACACTGCAAGATTGGACAGGCGGACCTACCAAATCCAAGTCGGCGGAAGGGGGGCAGAAGAGGTGGCACAACAATAATGGTGAGTGATCCATCATTGATTGTTCAATTATAATTGTCATTTCGTGTTATATGCATGGTCTCCATGTCATGCTGTCATCATTGCTATGACGATTGCCGTACTGCACTTGAACGAGGTGAGTATGAAGGCTTGTGAATTCCAATCTGACAATTACAAGTTGCACTGTGGGATCACGTGTTATCTCAAGAACTGCGTGGTGTGCGCGTTCAAATGGCAAAGTGAAAGGGGATGAATGAAAGACTCGGTAAGAAAAATGAAGAACGCAAGAAGGACAAACAGTCACTTGGGCTATTCCTCATGAGGCACATGAACAGGGACTTCAGCGTTCCACAAAAGCTACTCGACTTCGAGGCCGGAATGCAAGGAGCAATCCGTCCTGGACAAACTTTCCAGGGCCGGCCGGTGTGACCAGGCGTCGGAGGATGATGTGACAGTGGAATACTAAACTAGACCAATTAACAGCAGACCTACCATAAGTACTTACCTACTCTGCCTATTTGCCAACCTATAATATTATATAGTAGCAGCACCGATGACAAGAAGCTTGCTGCGCCGCAACCAATAGTAGGGGTGTGATACAGAGATGATCTGATACGCATGGCAGCGTCTTTGAACAAATAAAGTGTTAACCATTATCATTCTCCAAGTACAAATAGAGTGTTAACCATTATCATTCTCCAAGTATCTCACATCTGGCAGCAATTCTGGCGCATAATATTGATTTCTTGTTTACAGATAGGAACGAACGAAGAGTCGATATGTCTTCATATAATATTGTTGTTGTTATGGACAAGTCTAAGAATTTATTGTGAGATGAAGTTTCTCTTCAATTGTCCTATTCTTAGTTACTTTGTTGTACTTCCACCTCAATGCAATGCCCTCACAATATCAGGAACGACGAGGCCTCTCATTCCCCCACCTCTTCGTCACTTCCCCCCGCCTCCTCCCCCATCTTAATCCTCTCCCTCAAAAGTGTATGATGGCAACTCGAGAAAAGGGAGGATATTCTTATTCACTATATCGTTTGGTAAATCAAGCTGGAGTGTAGTAGCAGCCTCGTTCAAATAGCTGCGATGCTGTGCTTTGTACTGAACAATTGTGCTTCGAACTGATGCAATCCACCTTCGTATCACCAAAGCCTTTCCCCCCACATCATCATTCTTAATTCTCCAACTATTCCTGTGAAGACTCTGATTGATTGAGTAAATTTCTTCGTTCATATCATTTCTCCATTCTTTCAATAGCAAAGCGGCGATAGTGTCACGCAGTACAACTCCTTCAACCAGATTAACGTGCTTCAAATTGTAACACTCTTGGAAAATATTATTATCAGTAATGATGCCATCTTTCAATGGGATGGTGATGCGTTCCAGAGAGGTGCAATCAAGGAATGCCCTGTATCCGATTGATTCCAGCTCCTTGCTAAATTCGACGTTCGTCAGGGCTTTACAATTGTAGAATGCACATTCCTCAACGATCTTGACGGATGGCAGATTGATGCTCGTCAAAGATTTGCACCACTTGAATGCCCTGTTTCCAATTATTTCCAGCATATCACATTCAACAATTGCCAGGGCTTTACAGCCACCGAATGCCCATTCCTCAACCTCTTCGACGCCTCGCATTCTTACTCGTCTCAAAGAACGGCAGTTAAAGAATGCGTATTCTCCAACTGTCTCGACACGATCATGACATTCGACTTCTTCGATGTGACGATTTCCTCTAAATGCCCGTGCCGGAATGACAGTGAGCGATTCATCGATGCGGACACGAGTTACATTTCGAGGAATAACTCCTGTACCGTTATAGATGTGCCATCCGTCGGCCGCCATCATGATAAAAGGCAACAATTAACAGCCAAGAGTTGACTACTACTAACTTTAGATCGTTATTGCTCGTTGTTTGGACCAGCGTTTTGTTAGTTTTTGGTAACAAAAGATTTTCTCTCCCTTCCCCTTTTCCTCCTCCCTTTATACTTAAAAACCCAAAATTAAGTCCCACTAAAATAAGCCTCTCAAAACGGCATACTAATTCCAACATACAACCCACGTACCCAAATCAATCACATATCTCAAAATAAGCCTATCCCTTAAATTAATAGCGCGGATTACCGTTTTTCTCCCACTTTTGTCCCGGGTACAAAAACGCATTTTTTGAGATGATCTTTTGAATTGCATTGCTAGAGCAAGAGCGAAGGCGGCCATCATAGGTACATTAGTGGCAATACCATTGATTAAATAGATAGTGGTGGTGAAGATAGTAGTGGTGTTGACTAAGGAGCCAAGAGATTAATTCATAGATAGATTGGCGGTCATTGGTGAAGCAGTAATAAATTACAGAGAGGGTCGTGCCAATAATATTTTTTCAAGTTCAACGCCTGCACGACACCGTCTGAGCTAACCACAACTCAGCACTTATCCAATAACACAAACAATATAATCAACGACGGCAATAAGAGGATCAAACAGTAGAGAGGGCTGATAATATAAGATGGCCCGATCCAAACGAACTACGAGAACAGCCGGCTCATCAGACACAGCTGCCTCCTCTCGTGTCACATCTAATGATAATAACAATAACAATAATAGGGGGGCCAGCAGTGCCAATAATAATAACAATGCAGCAGCGTTGGGGAGAAAGAAGAAAAAGCAACAGACACTGCAAGATTGGACAGGTGGACCTACCAAATCCAAGGCGGCGGAAGGGGGGCAGAAGAGGTGGCACAACAACAATAATGGTGAGTGATTTCATTGATCTTATTTATAATTGTCATTTCGTGTTATATGCATGGTCTCCATGTCATGCTGTCATCATTGTTATGTTCAACGATGACGGTTCATGTCATTTAGTATTTGTTATTGTGTCATCATCATTGCTTCTATAAGCATCGGGTGTACGATACAAATGAAGTAATCAATGGAGGAGTATGCGTGAGGCACGAGCAAAAGCAAAGGTCAAATGATGCAGATGCAGCAGTGAAGGTTGTACAAATCAAGTGTTCAAAGTAGGAGTGTGCATCAAGTACGCTGCCAAGATCGCACTCAAAGTATGCAGCAGAAATGGATACAAAAACTGTGCTCAAAAGGAAGGAGTCTGCAGAAGGCTTTGGGCAAAGAGACTAAGGTCAAGCTATGCAGCAGTGATGGATGCACCAATCAAGCAAAGCGTGGAGGAGGCATGGGGTAAAGGGGCAAACTATGTTGCGCTGATGGATGTACAAATCAAGTCCTCAAAGGAGGAGTTTGCATGAAGATGGGGCCCAGGCTGAAAGATGTTGTATCGAAGGATGCACTAACACCGTGTACATTGTTGGGAATGACACTACGACTACGACTTTGTTTACTATTATATATTTATCTAAGTTCGTGCTATACATACTTATGGCTATTGAATGGCGACGTTGTGGAATATCCAACTCGTACTGGATTGCAACGGACGAAGATGATGATATTTATTCTCCACTCAACTCAGCAAATCTTGTATAGGTTGGCTTGTAATGCAACAAATTGCGTTTTGGAATCCTCGCTATCGATTAATGCGCAGTCTTTGCGCTTCTCTCTATATATACAACGAGTTCGTAGTTAGACTTCTAAATCTAAGTTCTTGATATGATGACTGCTTAAGATAAGACAAACACACAAACCAGGAAAATCTTTGTGTCCCGTCCCCCTTCGAAGTGAGCAATTGAGAGAGTTGGCAAAGCTAGGAGTCGTCGACGCAGCAATAGATCTACGCCAAAGGACTACATCCCCCCGCACGCCTTGTTTTCCTCTTCCTAATGTATATAATGCATTTGAACATTCCCCCCGCCTCCTCCCCCATCTTAATCCTCTCCCTCAAACGTGTATGATGGCAATTTGAGGAAAGGGAGGACATTCTCAAGCACAACATCGTTTGGTGAAGCTTGCTGGAGTGTAGTACCAGCCTCGTTCAATAAGCTGTGATGCTGTGCTTTGTACTGAACAATTGTGCGGAGAACTGCTCTAATCCACATTCGCACTGCCTGGGCCTTTCCCCCCGCATCACCAAAACCATCCCCAGCAGGTGTAGTAGAGAGAAGCTGATTGATTGCATCAATTTTATCCCTAATATCATTTCTCCATTCTTCCAATAGTAAAGCGGCGATAGTATCACGCAGCACTGCTTCCTCAACCAGATCTACGTGCTTCAAATTTTTACATCCTTGGAATGTATCTTCATCAGTAATGATGCCATCTTTCAATGGGATAGTGATTTGTTCCAGAGAGGTGCTGTGAGCGAATGCCAACTCCTCGATTGATTCCAGCTCCTTACCAAATTTGACGCTCGTCAGGGCTGTACACTTATAGAATGCACCCACCCCAACGATCTTGACGGATGGCAGGTTGATGCGCGTCAAAGATTCGCACCCATGGAATGCCCTGTTTCCAATTATTTCCAGCTTGCCACATTCAACATCTTCCAGGGCTTTACAGTAGTTGAATGCAAGCTTCTCAACAAATTTTACGCCCGGCATGATTACTATTCTCAAAGAACGGCATCTATAAAATGCACCTTCTTTAACTGTTTTGACACGATCATGACATTCTACTTCTTCGATGTGACGATTTCCTTTAAATGCCCGTGCTGGAATGACCGTGACTGATTCATGAATGCGGACACGAGTTACATTCCGAGGAACAACCCCCGTACCGTTATAAATGTAATATCCGTCGGCGGCCATCATCGAGCCAACAGTTGACTTACTAACTTTAGACCTCGCTCTTTACTTAGAACTTCAGTTGGTTGTGGTTTCGTTGCGTTGTGCTTGATTTTTGGTGAAAGGAGGGAAAGATTTTCTCTCCCTTCCCCTTTTCTCCCTACACATACACTTAAACACCAAATTAAGTCCCACAAAATAAGCCTCAAAAATAAGTCATACTAATTCCAACATTCAAACCACATACCAAATCAATCACAATAACTCAAAATAAGCCTACCCCTTAAATTAATAGCGCGGATTACCGTTTTTCTCCCAACTTTTGTCCCGGTACAAACGCATTTTTTTGCTGAGAGATCTTCTTTTGAAATTTGCATTGCTAGCCAACACGAGCGAAGGCGGCCATCATTACATGTTGTATTGTATGTGTGTTGCCAATATTATTGATTTTTAAATAGACAATAGTGGTGTTGACTAGGAGCAAAGAGAGATTGAGTCATAGATTGATTGGCGGTCATTGGTGAAGCATTAATAATTTACTACAGAGAGGGTCGTGCCAATAATTATTTTTCAAGCTCAACGCCTGCACGACACCGTCTGAGTTTACCTACACAACATACACTTCACCCACCTAACAATATAAACAAACAATCAACGACGGCGATACGAGGACTTCTCAGAGTGGGAGATATAAGATGGCCCGATCGAAACGAACTACGAGGACAGCCGGCTCCACAGATGCAAATGCCACCTCTCGTGTCACTTCAAATGATAACAATAACAATAGGGGGACCAGCAATAATAACAATGCAGCAGCAGCGTTGGGAAGAAAGAAGAAGAAGCAACAGACACTACAAGATTGGACAGGTGGACCTACCAAATCCAAGTCGGCGGAAGGGGGGCAGAAGAGGTGGCAAAATAATGGTGAGTGATCCATCATTGATTGTCTATATATAATTGTCATGTCGTATATGCATGGTCTCCATGTCATGCTGTCATCATTGTTATGTTCAACGGTGACAGCTCATGTCATGAGTATTTATTATTGTGTCGTCATTGCCTCTACAATTATCTCATCTAACCCTCTTCAAATGACACATCATTGCTCCACTCTCACAACAGGAGCCTACTATCCTCCCACATCATCCACCACCAGCTATCACACTGCACCACCTCAATCTCAATATCCTTCCACTACCACCGCCGCCGCTGCTCCAACAAAGACATCATCAGTGGCAGCAAACAAGGCGAGTACGACTACAGCAGCGGCAGCAGCAGTGAATAAAGTAAAACATGTCAAAGTCGCTCCACCGGGGTACAACATGGGAAATGCTGCCAAAAAGGTCAAGGGTGGTGACTTGGTTGCTGGAGGTTCATCCTCTAATATGAATGGTGGGGAGGGTGTTGGCAAGTCTGCCGCCATGGCAGTCAACACCTCCACGGCCAGCAGAACTTCGACGGTCATCAACACTACAGTCAACAACGCAGCCAACACTTCAGTCAGCGGCACCCTTAAAACACCCACCAAACCCCAAACAAACTCCGCTCCCACCAATAATGAACAACAGCGAATGGTCAAGGCGCCCAATAAGAATGGTTCGGGGAGGGAGAGTGTGGTGGATCGTGTGGAACGGGAGAGGGGTGCTGCCAATGATGGGATGAGTGCTGGCAGTGGTAGTTTGATGAGTGTGAATGATGGTGGGTTGATGAGTGTGAATGATGGTGGGTTGAGTGCCTACAATGACATCATGGAACGAAAATTGAAGGAGACTACTGACATGACCCATCCAACTACTACACGTAAGGAAAATGTGGAAAATGACACACTACCATCAACCTCCACCAACAACAACTACGGATCAAACAATCCCTCCTCCATCATCAACATGTCCACCACCTTTCCCACCTCTTCCAAAAAAAAGAGAATGAGCAAACGTCACACCAAACCCAAATCATACCTAGACCCACCACCACCACCGCAACCACCTATGAGTAGTGGGAGAAAGCAACCACATCGTGGTACCAAATCTTCGGAAGGAGGGGTGAGTTATACTTCGACGAGTAGTACGGCAACTATTTTTTCACCGGTGAAAATGGGTGCTTTGGAGGTTGAGGTGGAGGAGGAGCCTGAGACTGGTGTTGGTAGGGGGAATAAGTGGGGTAAGAAGGAGGTGAGTATTGGTATGATTGTTGTTTGTGTGTATAGGAGATATGTTTGTGTTGGAGTGATTGTGCCATTGCATATGTTCGTGTGTAGCTAACCTCTTTACTACATCCACTCACACCCACACACAGGACGAAACACTCCGCACCGCCGTCAAAAAACACGGAGCCAAAAACTGGCGCAAAATATCCACCCACCTAATCACCCACGGCTTCCAACGCACCGAAACCCAATGCCTCCACCGCTGGAACAAAGTCCTCAAACCAACCCTCGTCAAAGGACCATGGACTGCCGCAGAAGATGCCACAGTGGAACGTCTGGTGGCCGAATTGGGTGCCAAGAAGTGGTCGGTGATTGCGCAGCATTTGCCCGGGAGGATTGGGAAGCAGTGTCGGGAACGGTGGCATAATCATTTGAATCCGAATATTAGTAAGGAGGCTTGGAGTGCGGAGGAGGATCGGATGATTTTGGAGTATCATCAGAATATTGGGAATCGGTGGGCGGAGATTGCCAAGTTGTTGCCGGGACGGTGAGTTGAGTTTGTTTGTGAAGTGTGCCAGAGTGTTTGCAAATGACTCTATAGTGTGGTATGTTCTCACCACTTTCTGAATCCTCTGCATCTACAATCTTACCACTACTACTAACCCCTCAGAACGGACAATGCCATCAAGAATCACTGGAACTCGTCCATGAAACGAAAGATCGAAAAGTACCTCTCCACCAGCGGCAAGAAACTCAAACGCGAAGACGGCCGATACGACTTTCAAGGAGATATGGACGGAGTCCTCAGTGCCGTCCGTGAGAATGAGAACAATCGCCCATCCTCTCGTAAGTCGGCTTCCTCGTCGTCTACTTCTTCTACGAGTAACAAGAAGAGTACGTCACGGAGGGCCAAGATGGTAGCAGAGACTACGGGATCGTTGAAGAATTCTACCGAGACTCCTCGTTTGAATCAGGGTGTGACCTCGTTAAAGTCGACCAAGTTGACGGCTACCTTTGACGAATCATTATTCAATGATCGTTCTTCCACGCAGACGAATAGTGTATCCAAGGCATTGTTTGGTAAGACTCCATCGAGGAAGAGTGAAGATGTGGATTTTAACCCAAGCAATATCTTCTCCTCGCCCCGGTCGGCTTTGAAGAATAGTAAGGTGAATACAAGTGATAAGCGTGATCTCCGAACAACGTTTACGACAGGGAGGGCGTCGATTTTGGGCACACCCCAAGTGTCCAAGAGGGTTGACCTGTCATCGATCAACACGCCAGATGTCAACTTTGAATCCATCCAGGGATTCACTCCCCTCTCCATGGCCAAGACAAAAGTTGAAAGTGGACAATTCGACGAGATTCTGGATGCAAATGAACTATTCTCCCCAAGTGAGCTGTTTGCCGATGTTGGGAATACGTTCGTGGACGGGCTCAAGACTCCCAAGACCCCTCATGCAAGCAGTAATCCACGCATGTGCATTGCCAATGTTCGCTTTGGGGCTACTCCCAAGGCTGCGGACATGAAACAGCGTCATGTGGCGATTTCTCCCATTGGCAGCCTGCAATCAGTTCAGCAGAATAAGAAGAAGAGACGATCTCTCTTTGATACTATCCACCAGTCGGAGAAGAAGGCGAGGAAGGATGGAGCTTCTACTCCTGGACTGGGAATGGTGACACCCTCCTTTTCGATATCGTCTAGTACCACCGTGACGACGTATCCGCTCACTGTATGCTCGTCGGCAGCCTCCAGTCGGACGACCATGACGTTGGAAGAGCTCAGCAAAATCAAACCAATACCCATTAATTCTACACTGCAAAAGGATGGCAGTAGCTTGAATCATCCAACCCACCAACAACCCGATTGTTCTGGCATGGAGCCAAAACATATCACGCATCACGATGTCCAGTTGGAGAATTTATCACCTATGACGACCATACCAAAGAGGGTTGATGGACATGACTCCACTGAGAAGTTTTGGACAAGTGCGGGTAATCTAGATCATTTGACGCCGTTCCGGTCGGATGGAGTAACATCGACAACTCCTCTCAATAGTGAGTATGAACAATGAAACCATTGCTTGCCCTTGCGATCAATTAAGCGTAACTTGAAAGCTTACATGATGTCATATTTCTCTTCTCCTTCACAGGCAATTTCCTTCAAACGCTGTTGGAAGACAATGGATCTGTATCAAAATCATTGAGCCTCTAATGGCAGAGGCATGTAGCTATTTTTGTCATTGCCAAGGCTTCTGTTAATAGTCATTAGCAATTATTATTAAATGTAAAAACATCATTATTATCCTACACGTAGATTGTACTAAGAGCAGTCAGTGTTTCTAATCATCTCTTGACAAGTTAGTCGGCTGGAGCAAAGATGCTCAGTGCTTACGATGTCGGGGTGCTTTATTTTTTACCAATGACTTCAGAGTAATAATAAATGTGTCGTTCTTCTTCATTCTTCATGATAAGTATGATATCTACTTATTAATGATATGGGTGGCATCTTCCATGAGGTTAAGCCCTCTTTTTACTGAACCGATGCTGCCTCAATTGCACGGGCGAGCCCGTCAGAGCGCTTTTCAATTCTTGTGTGATGTGCTTCCGACTTTTAGTTCCTGCGATACCCTCATAAATAATAACCTCGCAACTCGCAGACCCTCTTCCGTGCCTTCATGATGATGGCGGCCGACGAAGAATGGTACATTTATAGGCGGGGCGATGTTATCCCGCCTGGTGTAACTCGTGTCCGCATAGATGAATCCCTCACAGTCATTCCGGCAGAGGCATTTCAATGGAATCGTAACATCAAAGAATTGGATTGTCACAATCGTGTCAAAAAAGTTGAAGAAAGGGCATTTTATAGCTGCCCTCTTTGAGACGAGTAATTATGCGAGGCGTCAGAGTTGTTGAGCGGTTGGCGTTCTATAATTGTGAAGCCCTGGCGATTGTTGAATGTGGCAAGCTGGAAAGAATTGAAGAGAGTGCATTCGGTGGTTGTATATCTTTGACGAGCATCAACCTGCCATCCGCCAAGCTTGCTGGGGGTGCGCATTCGCTGGTTGTCACGCCCTGACGAACGTCAAATTTGGTAAAAAGCTGGAATCGATCGGAAGGGCGGCATTCTTTCGCTGCACTTCTCTGGAACGAATCACCATCCCATTGAAAGATGGCATCATTGCTGCTGATGATACATTCCAAGGGTGTGAAAATTTGAAGCACGTTGATTTGGTTGAGGAAGCGGTACTGCGTGACACCATCGCTGCTTTACTGTTGGAAGAATGGAAAAATGACATGAACAGAGACTTGTTATCGATCGATCAGATTCTTTCATATACATCTGCTGGGTCTGGATATGATGATGTGGGGGGGAAGGCTTTGGTGATACGAATGTGGATTTCATCAGTTCTCAACAAACTTACTCTCCACAAAGCACAGCATCGCCGCTTATTGAACGAGGCTGATAATACACTCCAGCATGCTCTACCAAACGATATAGTGAATAAGAATGTCCTTCCTTTCCTCAAATTGCCATCAAAACGTTTCAAGGAGAGGATGACCAAGAAGAAGAGGAGTATGCTATTGCTATTGCTTGAATAAATTGGGAGAATAATAGTATCGCCTTCACCGAATGGATTGCCGATGATTGAAACAAGTGAGAGTTGAAATTGAAAAGCGTCATCATCGTTCAATAGCCATTTAGCACGCACTTAGATAGTTATAATATAATAAACAAATAGCCCGATCCACCATCGAATTCATTCTCCCACCCACCCTTACTTCTTTCTTACACATAGCCAAACAGTAGCACCAACGCAGTGAAAATACTCTCTCGTGTCCCACGACGCAACAAATATACAAATAGCACAATACAATAAACGCGATTGATTGACATCATCAACTGCAGATGTCCCCAATTCTTTCTCTTCCTTCTACGACTAGTGGAATAGTCAAGTATAAGTATAACATAGCATGATGACCTCGATTTAAGATGAGATCGCTTGTCATCACAATGCCATATTCCACCACATCCTCATACAACAAGCTCGTCATTCCAACTACTCTCTACGACCTTCCATAGCTGCAGCTTCACTCAACCTCCTCTTCTTGTTACCCCCTTCACCACTTGCATTCGCACCAACACCCTCGACCAAAATGTTGAAATGACGCTTACAATACCCACCCTTCTGCGTCACATTACTACAATGCGCAGCATTGCAAAATCGATACTTGACTTTACCACCATGCTTCATGCATAGGCCACCAACTTTGGCTTGCTTGGTGCATTGCGATATGGAGCACTTTTTCTTCTTGGAGGACTGCGATTTGAATGGAATGGTAGTGGCATTGGATGAGATGGGACGTTTGATTGTAGCAGTGGCAGTAGTGGGCACTGCTGCTTCTTGTTGTGCGTTGGGTGGTTGTTCACGAGCCTGATGCTGCAGTTGTCGCTGCTGTGATTGCTGCTCCTCATTGTGAACAACGTTAGTTGTGATAACATCTTGACGTTCTTCATCTTGAGCCAGCTGCTGTTCTTGTCCAACAGTATCAGCAAGAGCAAGATTAGATCCTGTGAAATGGTCATTGATTTTGTGATATAAACTTGTTAGAGACAATCTTGACGGCATGATTGATAACATAACATATCCATCCATCAAAGTGCAACAACTTACCACCAACCCTCTCACCAAGGCTAACCCCAACATGCCTAGCACAAACACCCTCCTTCCCCACCGGACGACTCTTACACCCACCCACCAAACACCGCTTATACTCCTTCACAGCCCCATGTCGAATACACACTCCACCCTTTTGAGCATACTTGGTACAATCGGGGATGGAACAGGTGCGAACCCGTGCTCCGTGGCGTGCGCAGACTCCTTGGTTCATGACGCGGTTGGGGCAGGAGGGATGGGAGCATTGTGGTTTGCGGTATTTCTTCTTCTTGGCCGTGGCGGATGATGATGAAGAGTCTTGGCGTGCAATAGCAATCGTTGATGACATATCATCGGCTGATTGCTTCAGCTCTCCACACGGCTGCTGACCATCATCGCCCTCACTCATCATGTTATTCTTATTAGCCGCAGTATGCCGCTTCTTGATAGGCAGTGCAAAAGGATTCATACATCCTCTCTTACCACCACCACTCGCACCACCACCACTCCCCTGAGTCTTCATCCTCGGAGGAGCCGTACTATTCTGAATAGTGGGCAGAGCCGCAAACGGAATGTCATCGACTAGTTCTATCGTAAAGGGGGGCGTCACTGTGGGCGTAGAGCTGGCGGAAGAAGTGGAGTGAAAGATGTCGGATGCGATTCTGGAGGAGGTGGGCCAGCATTTGGTCATGAAGGTGTTGTTGTTCATTGATGATGGCTGAGGAGGAATTGATGATGTTGATGGACGACCTTGCTGCTGAGATGGCATCATTCCTGATGACACATCATAATGTGCACCATCAGAAGAGACGGCGGCGGTGGCGACGGCATCATTATTGATGGTTGCAGGCTGGTTCTTGTTGTTGTTACCCTTGCTAGGCGGCGGAGAATGATCTCATGGTCTCGATCTAAACACAGGAGAGTTGTCGAAGTGATTGTGGCGCACTTTTTGAGATGGGCGTCTCTGTCGTATCAAATTCATTATTTACTGATTCTCACCCATCTGATGCACCATGTTGCCGTAGTTACTATTGCCATATCTTGTCTCTAGAGTGGTCCAATAATGATGAAAGTGGCGTTTTGAAAAGTCCTTGAGCTGCTCTATCATTAGGCGTATAATCAGCCTCACTGGAGCACTTTGAAGAACAGATTGCCTCGGCTAAAAAGGGGTTTAGAAAATGACCGACGGCCTTCAAATCCAGCCGACAGCCGATTTTCAAACCTTAGCATGACATTAATTACACACACGGGCGCATCCACCATATGAACGGTGCTTCGCCCGGGGGACTCGCCTCAGAAACGCTTCGCTGAACACATTGCGTATAAAGCATGCATTATATGAAGTTGACACGGGTGAGATCCAATGACAATCGGTACATGTCAACATCCAATAATCATCACCATCATCATTCACTTTATCTCTATTATCTCCCCTCTCCTCCCTTCGGTCGGCTCGCTTCTGATACAGCAATCTACTAATCCACCAACACCAGCAGCAACAGCACTCCACCAATCTCATCAGTAGTAGTTGCTGTTTGGTGGAGTGTGGATTGGAGCAACAACAAAAACAACAATAATAGTGCCGACCGCAGCCAAGGCCAGCCAATGATGAGTCATACAGGAAACGAGTTCGACCTGTGCCGGCAGTCAACATTTGCGAGTCCCACCGGTAGGGAGGACGAGCTGTGATAATTCAACAAACAAGCTCATGTTCTTACTTACCCGCCAGCTCAGATGATGAAAAGATGCAACTTCGAGGATGCGGCGGCAAGCAGCAATAATGCCCAGTGAAGAGTAGTGTGCATATTCATGAGGCATGCAAATAATCAAGGAAGTCTGGAAAATTAACCACTGCCTCTTCAGGCAGTTTTTCAATGTGCTCACACAGTCGGAGTTCTCCTGTAGCTATCAGATTAAATCATGTTGTGGGAAGAGTCTTTGTCAAATGAAAGCTGATGCTTGTTTCTGGCCAAAACTTCATGAATAATGATAAAAGTGTGGTTCTTCTTCGTCATGTTGTAACGTATTATTGTTGGCATTGGAGAGCTAGAGACTTTCTGGAAGATCATTACAGGCGAACAGGACGCATGTAAACAACAACAATGTACGACTACCAAGTCGCACAACCAAGAGTGAGAACTCGTTAAACATCGATCGAATGATCTGAACCGCATTGCGCAACCCAGATGCATGGAGGTAATTGTGGGTAAAGTTGTTGACGAAGAAACGTGTCAGGCTTTATGAACAGCTTGAAGGGCAAGACTCACGTCTAGCCTGCCGTAAAACACCAAGCTGAAACTCTGTCTAATAATCTATCCCAGGTCGGTGCAGAGGGGATCCCATAGACTTAGACATGGCAAAAGAGTAAGAGTACCCAATGAAGACCGTCGTAGGTCAGCTGCACCTATAAATTGAGGTCCTTTACTGCGTAATGGCATTAGGATTGGAAAGGCTCAGATGCATGGTAACATGAGCATCTGTTTCACACTTGAATATCGGGAAAAAGCCTTTTGTGAAGCAACACTTTTTATAGTAGAACAGCGAGCGATAAATCCATTTGTAGCTACAGGATAGTTATAGATCTAAGCGTGGTAATGCTAGTAGAACTCACTCACTCACTCATTGGCTCTCCAGATGAAGGTGATAGCTCTTATCCGTAGGTCACCCTAAAATGGTCTCCAAATCAAAAATGTCGGACCATTTTGGTCTCCAAAACACTAGTATCAATGTAAAAATGGGGTGGAAATCTAAAATGGTCTCCAAATTTTGATGGAGACCAAAATGGTCCGACATTTTTTGTAGAGGCACTTGATGTAAATCTAAGAATGACTTTTCCCTCCCTAGCTGTGGCTAACAAAACAAAACACGCAAGGTGTGTACAAATGTGTACGGTAGTAGGTGGTAAGCTTTCTGACAAAGCCTGGCAAAAAAGATCCGCGGGCGGGAGCAAATATTTGGAGATTGATGCCCTCTTTTTAACGAATTAATGCTTGCAATCGCCTATAATCTACTGTAGGGGCGGCCCGTCAGAGCGCTTTTCAGATCTTGAGTGCTCTTTTTGACAGCGAGCAGCGAGGAGGAGACGTGGTGGCGATACCTTGCATCATAATAATATCATCCTTCATGATGATAGCCGCCGACGGATATTTCAATTATACCGGCAGGGACGGCGAAGTTATTCCTCCTGGTGTAACTCGTGTCCGCATCGATGAATCCCTCACAGTCATTACGGCACGGGCATTTGAAGGAAATCCAAGCATCGTTGAAGTCGATTGTCATGATGGTGTCAAAACTGTTAAAGAATGCGCATTCGCCAACTGCCCTTCTTTGAGACGAGCAATCATGCCAGGCGTCAAAATTGTTGAGCGGCGTGCATTCTATGATTGCAAAGCCCTGAGGTATGTTGAATGTGGCAAGCTGGAAAGAATTGGAAATTATGCATTCGCTTGGTGCAAATCTTTGGGGAGCATCAACTTGCCATCTGCCAAGATCGTTGAGAATGATGCATTCTACAATTGTACAGCCCTGGAAGAAATCACCATTCCATTGAAAGATGGCATGATTACTGCTGATAATATATTCCAAGTGTGTAAAAATTTGAAGCAAGTTAATCTGGTTGAGGAAGCAGTACTGAGTGACACCATCGCCGCTTTACTATTGGAAGAATGGAGAAATGACATGAAGGATAAAATTGATGCAATCAATCAAATTCTCTCTACAACACCTGCTGGGGGTGTTCATTTTTATGATCTGGGAGGAAAGGCCCGGGCGATACGAATGTGGATTTCATCAGTTCTTGGCAACATTATTGGCTACAAAGCACAGCATCGCAGCTATTTGAACGAGGCTTCTACTACACTCAAGGTTGCTTTACCAAATGATATCGTGATGAATAATGTTCTCCCTTTCCTCGAATTGCCATCATACACGTTTGAGGGAGAAGATTAGGAGAGAAGCAAGAAGATGGTGATTATTGTGAGGTGTTAAAGAATGTCCTTCCTTTCTTCAATGCCGGCATACACGTTTGAAGAGAAGGATGACGAAGATAGATGAAAAAGACTAAAGTGGCGATGTTGATGATTTTCCAACGATTTTGAAGCCATCATACACCGAAGCGAAGGCGAAGTCAACGATTTAATAGGAAGATAAGAGAAGCAAGGAGACATGAGCCATTGAGGAAGGAACATCTATACATTCCGCAGCGACGCTGTCATCATTCAATAGCCATATAGCACGCACTTAGATAGTTATAATATAGTAAACAAATAGCCCGATCCACCATCGAATTCATTCTCCCATCCACCCTTATATACTTCTTTCTTACACATAGCCAAACACTAGCACCAACGCAACAAATACACTCGTAAACATACTCTCTCTTGTCCCACGACGCAACAAATATACAAATATATCACAGTACAAACGTGATTGATTGACATCAACTGCAGATGTCCCCAATTCTTCTCTTCCTTCTCGACTATATAGCAGAATAGTCGAGTATCAGTATCGCATAGCATGATGACCTCGCTTTAAGATGAGATCGCTTGTCATTACAATGCCATATTCATAGCAATCAGAGCCATTCCAACTACTCTCTACGATCTTCCATTGCTGAAGCTTCACTCAACCTCCTCTTCTTATTACTCCCTTCACCACTTGCACCAACACCCTCGACCAAAATGTTGAAATGACGCTTACAATACCCACCCTTCTGCGTCACATTACTACAATGCGGCGCATTACAAAATCGATACTTGACTTTACCACCATGCTTCATGCATAGGCCACCCACTTTGGCTTGTTTGGTGCATTGGGATATGGAGCACTTCTTCTTCTTGGAGGACTGCGATTTGAATGGAATGGTGGTGGCATTGGATGTGATGGGGCGTTTGCTTGTAGTAGCAGTGGCAGTAGTGGGCACGGCATCTTGTGGTGCGTTGGGAGGTTGTTCACGAGCCTGATGCTGCAGTTGTCGCTGCTGTGATTGCTGCTCATCGTGAACAACATTGGTAGTGGTGGTAACATCTTGACGTTCTTCATCTTGAGCCTGTTGCTGCTCTTGTCCAGCAGTATCAGCGGCAGCAAGAGTAGATCCTGCGAAATGGTCATTGAAAGTGAAGAATAAAAGTGTTAGAGAGAATCTTGACAGCATGATTGATAAGTAGCATACATACATCAAAGTGCAACAACTTACCAACACTCTCACCATCAACAAGGCTAACACCGACATGCCTAGCACAAACACCCTCCTTCCCCACCGGGCGACTCTTACACCCACCCACCAAACACCGCTTATACTCCTTCACGGCCCCATGTCGAATACACACTCCACCCTTTTGAGCATACTTGGTACAATCGGGGATGGAACAGGTGCGAACCCGTGCTCCGTGGCGTGCGCAGACTCCTTGGTTCATGACGCGGTTGGGGCAGGAGGGGTGGGAGCATTGTGGTTTGCGGTATTTCTTCTTCTTTGCCGTGGTGGTGGATGATGAAGAAGAGTCTTGACGTGCAATATCAATCGTAGACGACGTAGCAGCTGATTCCTTCAGCTCTCCACACGGCTGCTGACCATCATCACTCACATCCATCATGTTCTTCTTAGCAGCCGCAGTAAACCGCTTCTTGATCGGCAGTGCAAAAGGATTCATACATCCTCTCTTACCACCACCACCACTCTTACCACCACTCCCCTGACTCTTCATCCTGGGAGGAGCCGTACTATTCTGAATAGTGGGCAGAGCCGCAAACGGAATATCATCGACTAGTTCTATCGTAAAGGGGGGTGTTACCGTGGGTGTGGAGCTGGCTGAAGAAGAAGTGGCGTGAAAGATGTCGGATGCGATTCTGGAGGAGGTGGGCCAGCATTTGGTCATGAAGGTATTGTTGTTCATTAATGATGGCTGGGCAGGAATTGTTGATGTTGATGTATCTTGCTGCTGAGTTGGCATCATATCTGATGACACATGATGTGCACCATCATCAGAGGCGGCGGTGGTGGCGGCGGCATCATTATTGATGGCTGAAGGCTGCTTCTTGTTGTTGTTGTTAGTGTTAGCCTTGCTGGGCGGCGGAGAATGATCTCATGGTAGGTCTCGATCTTTGAACACAAGAGTGGTCGGAAGTGATGGTGGCGCACTTTTTGAGATGGGCGTCTCTGTCGTATCAAATTCATTATTTACTGATTCTCACCCATCTGATGCACCATGTTGCCGTAGTTACTATTGCCATATCTTGTCTTCTAGTGGTCCAATGACAATGATAAGTGGCGTTTTGAAAAGTGCTTGAGCTGCTCTATCGAGCAGGCTTATAACAAGCCTCACTGGAGCACTTTGAAGAACAGATTGCCTCGGTTAAAGAGGGGTTTAGAAAATGACCGACGACCTTAAAATCCAGCCGACGGCCGATTTTCAAACCTGAGCATGACGATGACAATGAATTGCAGGCGCATCCACAATATGAACGGTGCTTCGTCCCCCGGGGGTCTCGCCTCAGAAACGCTTCGCTGAGCGCACTGTGTATAAAGCAGCGCATTACATGAAGTTGTCACGGGTGAGATCCAATGACAGTCGGTACATGTCACCATCCAATAATCACCACCATCATTATCATTCATTGGCTCTTATTTTCCCCCCTCCCTTCGGTCGGCTCGCTTCTGATACAGCAATCTACCAATCCACCAGCAGCAACAGCCTCTACTCCACCAATCTCTACTCTATCCACACTCCAGCAGTAGTTGTTGCTGTTAGGTGGAGTGTAGATTGGAGCAACAACAAAAACAACAATAACAACAATAGTGCCGACCGCAGCCAAGGCCAGTCAATGATGAGTCATACAGGAAGCAAGGAAGCGAGTTCGACCTGTGCCGGCAGTCAACATTTGCGAGTCCCACCGGTAGGGAGGACGAGCTGTGATGACTTACCCGCCTGCTCAGATGATGAAAAGATGCAACTTCGATAGATGCAGCAATAATGCCCAATGAAGAGTAGTGTGGACATGAATATGCATGAGGCATGCAAATAATCAAGGAAAAGTCTGAATAATTAACCACTTTCTCTTCAGGCAGTTTCAATGTGCTCAGACAGTCGGAGTTCTCCTATAGCTATCAGATTAAATAATCATGTTGGCATGGGAAGAGTCTTCGTCAGATGAAAGCTGATGCTTGTTTCTAGCCAAAACTTCATGAATAATAATAAAAGTGTGGTTCTTCTTCGTCATTTTGTAACGTATTATTGTTGGCATTGTGAGATCTCTCCAGATGAAGGGGATAAGATCTTGTGATAAAGATGGGTAAGCTTTCTGCCTGAGAAAGCAAGCGTGAGAATCGTGTGGCGTGTGGCAGCTTTCTGAAAGAGCCTCCTTTCTCTGGCAACAAAAAAGATCCGCGGGCGGGAGCAAATGTTTGGAGATTGTTGCCCTCTTTTTACCGAATTAATGCGTTCAATCAACTATAATCTATTGCAGGGGCGGCCCGTCAGAGCGCTTTTCAGATCTCACTGGGCATTCGCCACAGATGGTCGTGAGACTCGTGATGATTGAGCTGTGCCGGATGACGCGACAAGGGGCAATCATTCTGGCAGATCTGAGCAAGAGATTTGAATCCGATGTTGAAGATCTGACGTGGTAGATTGGAGATGCGTATCTTCAATTCTTGCCAGCCGCAACGCCTTGCGTGCGGTGAGAGGGCCGTTTTTGAAATCTCACTTCAACCAAGTGAAGACTGCAATGCACGGCTCTTTGTAATAGAGAAGGGGACATTCCAAGCGTGGGCAGCTAACGTGATGATGCATCATCGTGTTCTTCTTTCGTTCCTTGGATTGTCGATAACTTTTTTCGTTTTTTAGCGGGGGGGTTATTGCGTCCCATTTGAATTGCCTTCCGACGCCATTGGTTCCCTCAGCCACAGGGTGCATCGCCGGCAACGCCGTCATGTATACAGTGGGTTCGGGTCGGAGGAGAGTCGCCAGTTCTTCGTGTGCGTCTTCACTTGGTTTAAAGTGCGGGGGGCTGATGAGATCACTGAAAGCTCCCCATCAAGTCAGCGGTCGACTACGCTCACAACATGAAATTTAACTATCAGTTGTGTCATTTTTATTATTAATATACACCTACGTCGACCTATTGGTTGTGCCACTCCATCAATTATTGAGGATAATGTCTCCGAGATCCTCGCCTATCCCTAAGAGCCCATCCCCTCCTCTGCGCCCCACCGGCTGCATGGGGGGAAAATTCTACGACATGGGAGTTCTGGGGGAGGTGTCTTAGTGAGTGGAAACGTCTACAGTTCCCGTCTACGTCTACATTTCACGTCTTCCCTTAAGAGTCCATCCCCTCCTCTACGCAGCCTCCATCGCTCGACTGCTGTATGGGGGGAAAATACTACGCCATGGAAGTTCAGGGGAGGCATCTTTCTTAATCCATCATCAACCAACACGATTATTTGTGTCGGTTTATTCAGTTCCTTGGACTGATAGCTGTTGAAAGCAGCACCCTTTTTACGAGGGGGTTTCTTGCCGGTAGCAAGCTACATGCAAGTTGTTTTCTTTTGGTCTACCATAGCTCGCCTATCTAATAACGCCGCACCTGCTGGGGTCTCTGGGTTTCACCTAATTATGGGTCCAAGTCGTAAAGAGAGATAGACTCTGCACGATGAGGACTTGTAGGCGGGTTTTATTCGTCGTGGCTATTGACGATTGGAACCCAGAGATAGCGTATTGAGTTTCCTGTGCGAGACCTTGCGCCATAGTCTACTGAGGAGTAGAATGTGCCGGTGGCATCGAGGGACACCTGAGAGGGCTGGTAGCTTGGTAGACTGCTGCAAAGCAGCAACAAAAGATGATATTCTTTGCCGCTGTGGTAAGCCAAAGCAAGAGAAAGTTGGGATTTATTGCCTTACCGGGCATTATCTTATTTCTTTTGCTCCTTCTGGAGCCATACCCCCATTATTCGTAATAGCCTTTGTTAAGTATTAGTTGAGTTGTTAAAATGTCAATGTCCGAGCCGCATCACGAAGAAGATTCGGGAGCAAAGACCTCACTGGGCATTCGCCACAGATGGTCGTGAGACTCGTGATGATTGAGCTGTGCCGGATGACGCGACAAGGGGCAATCATTCTGGCAGATCTGAGCAAGAGATTTGAATCCGATGTTGAAGATCTGACGTGGTAGATTGGAGATGCGTATCTTCAATTCTTGCCAGCCGCAACGCCTTGCGTGCGGTGAGAGGGCCGTTTTTGAAATCTCACTTCAACCAAGTGAAGACTGCAATGCACGGCTCTTTGTAATAGAGAAGGGGACATTCCAAGCGTGGGCAGCTAACGTGATGATGCATCATCGTGTTCTTCTTTCGTTCCTTGGATTGTCGATAACTTTTTTCGCCCACCCTCCCTCCCTGGGTTTCTTGCCGGTAGCAAGCTACATGCAAGTTGTTTTCTTTTGGTCTACCATAGCTCGCCTATCTAATAACGCCGCACCTGCTGGGGTCTCTGGGTTTCACCTAATTATGGGTCCAAGTCGTAAAGAGAGATAGACTCTGCACGATGAGGACTTGTAGGCGGGTTTTATTCGTCGTGGCTATTGACGATTGGAACCCAGAGATAGCGTATTGAGTTTCCTGTGCGAGACCTTGCGCCATAGTCTACTGAGGAGTAGAATGTGCCGGTGGCATCGAGGGACACCTGAGAGGGCTGGTAGCTTGGTAGACTGCTGCAAAGCAGCAACAAAAGATGATATTCTTTGCCGCTGTGGTAAGCCAAAGCAAGAGAAAGTTGGGATTTATTGCCTTACCGGGCATTATCTTATTTCTTTTGCTCCTTCTGGAGCCATACCCCCATTATTCGTAATAGCCTTTGTTAAGTATTAGTTGAGTTGTTAAAATGTCAATGTCCGAGCCGCATCACGAAGAAGATTCGGGAGCAAAGACCTTGATGTGCTCTTTTTGACAGCGAGGCAGGAGACGTGGTGGCGATACCCTCTTCCGTGCCTTCATGATGATGGCGGCCGACGAAGAATGGTACACGTGTACCGGTGGGCGGATTCCTCCTGATGTAACTTGTGTCCGCATTCATGAATCCGTCACAGTCATTCCTGCAGCGGTATTTGATGGAAATCGTCACATCGAAGAATTAGAATGTCATGATCGTGTCAAAACAGTTAAAGAATGGGCATTCGCTAGATGCCGTTCTTTGAGACGAGTAATCATGCCGGGCGTCGAAGTTATTGAGGGGTATGCATTCAACAACTGTGAAGCCCTGACGGATGTTGAATGTGGCAAGCTGGAAATAATTAAAGAGAGTGCATTCGCTGGCTGCAAATCTTTGAGGAGCATCATCCTGCCATCCGCCAAGATCGTTGAGGTGTGCGTATTCTCTCGTTGCAAATCCCTGACGAGCGTAATATTTGGTAAGGAGCTGGAAAGAATTGGAAGGGCGTCATTCTATGAATGCACCTCTCTGGAACGAATTGCCATCCCATTGAAAGATGGCATGATTGCTGCTGATAATACATTCCGAGGATGTGAAAGTTTGAAGCAAGTTAATCTGGTTGAGGGAGCAGTACTGCGTGACACTATCGACGCTTTACTATTGGATGAATGGAGAAATGACATGAAGGATGAAATTGGTGCAATCAATCAGATACTTCCCGATACACCTGCTGGGTCTTGTTATAATTTTGAAGTGGGGGGGAAAGCCCAAGCAGTGCGAATGTGGATTAGAACAGTTCTCCGCAAAATTATTCACTGCAAAGCACAGCATCGCAGCTATTTGAACGAGGCTGCTGCTGCACTCCAGCTTGATTTACCAAACGATATAGTGAATAAGAATGTCCTCCCTTTCCTCGAATTGCCATCATACACGTTTGAGGGAGAGGATTAGGAGAGGAGCAAGAAGATGGTGATTATTGTGAGGTGTTAAAGAATGTCATTCCTTTCTTCAATACCAACATACACGTTTGAAGAGAAGGATCACGAAGATACAATAGATGAAAAAGACTATAGTGGCGATGTTGATGATTTTTCCAATGCTTTTGAAGCAATCATACACGGAAGGTGAGTCAAGGATTTAGATTAGGACAATAAGAGAAGTAATTTGAGGAGACATGAGCCATTGGGGAAGGAACAGCACTTCTACATTCCACAGCGTCATCGTTCAATAGCCATATAGCACGCACTTAGGTAGTTATAATAATATAGTAAACAAATAGCCCGATCCACCATCGAATTCATTCTCCCACCCACCCTTACTTCTTTCTTACACATAGCCAAACAGTAGCACCAACGCAACAAATACACTCGTGAACATACTCTCTCTTGTCCCACGACGCAACAAATATACAAATAGCACAATACAATAAACGTGATTGATTGACATCATCAACTGCAGATGTCCCCAATTCTTTCTCTTCCTTCTACGACTAGTGGAATATCGAATGTCAGTATCGAATAGCATGATGACCTCGCTTTAAGATAAGATCGCTTCTCATTACAATGCCATATTCCTCCACGTAGCAACCAGTGTCTTCATTCCAATTACTCTCTACGGCCTTCCATTGCTGAAGCTTCGCTCAACCTCCTCTTCTTGTTACTCCCTTCACCACTTGCACCAACACCCTCGACCAAAATGTTGAAATGACGCTTACAATACCCACCCTTCTGCGTCACATTACTACAATGCGGCGCATTACAAAATCGATACTTGACTTTACCACCATGCTTCATGCATAGGCCACCCACTTTGGCTTGTTTGGTGCATTGGGATATGGAGCACTTTTTCTTCTTGGAGGACTGTGATTTGAATGGAATGGTGGTGTTGGTATTGGATGTGATGGGACGTTTGCTTGTAGTAGCAGTGGCAGTGGTGGGCACGGCTTCTTGTTGTGCGTTGGGGGGTTGTTCACGAGCCTGATGCTGCAGGTGTCGCTGCTGTGATTGCTGTTCATTGTGAACAACGTTAGTTGTGATAACATCTTGACGTTCTTCATCTTGAGCCTGTTGTTGCTGCTGCTCTTGTCCAGCAGTATCAGCAAGAGCAAGAGTAGGTACTGTGAAATGGTCATTGAAAGTGAAGAATAATCGTGTTAGAGAGAATCTTGACGGCATGATTGATGATTAGCATACATCCATCCATCAAAGTGCAACAACTTACCACCACTCTCACCAACAACAAGGCTAACACCCACATGCCTAGCACAAACACCCTCCTTCCCCACCGGACGACTCTTACACCCACCCACCAAACACCGCTTATACTCCTTCACGGCCCCATGTCGAATGCACACACCACCCTTTTGAGCATACTTGGTACAATCGGGGATGGAACAGGTGCGAACCCGTGCTCCGTGGCGTGCGCAGACTCCTTGGTTCATGACGCGGTTGGGGCAGGAGGGGTGGGAGCATTGTGGTTTGCGATATTTCTTCTTCTTGGCCGTGGCGGCGGTGGATGATGAAGAAGAGTCTTGACGTGCAATATCAATCGTAGACGACGTAGCATCGGCTGATTGCTTCAACTCTCCACACGGCTGCTGACCATTAACATCATCGCCCTCGCTCATCATGTTCTTCTTCGCAGCGGCAGTAAACCGCTTCTTGATCGGCAGCGCAAAAGGATTCATACATCCTCTCTTACCACCACCACCCGCACCACCACTCCCCTGAGTCTTCATCCTGGGAGGAGCCGTACTATTCTGAATAGTGGGCAAAGCCGCAAACGGAATATCATCGACTAGTTCTATCGTAAAGGGGGGCGTTACTGTGGGCGTGGAGCTGGCGGAAGAAGTGGCGTGAAAGATGTCGGATGCGATTCTGGAGGAGGTGGGCCAGCATTTGGTCATGAAGGTGTTGTTGTTCATTGATGATGATGGCTGAGCAGCATTTGATGATGTTGATGGACATCTTGCTGCTGAGTAATTGGCATCATGCCTAATGACACATGATGTGCACCATCAGAAGAGGCGTCATCAGAGCGAAGACGGCGGCATCATCATTGATGGCTGCAGGCTGCTTCTTCTTGTTGCTAGCCTTGCTGGGCGGCAGAGAATGATCTCATGGTGCGTGGTCGGAAGTGATGGTGGCGCACTTTTTGAGATGGTCGCTCGTCGATCAAATTCATTATTTACTGATTCTCACCAATAATCTGATTCTGATGCACCATGGCATGATGTTGCCGTTACTATTGCCATATCTTGTCTTCTAGGTGGCCCAATGACGATGATAAGTGGCGTTTTGAAAAGTGCTGAAGCTGCTCTATTGATTGTGCGTACAATCAGCCTTACTGGAGCACTTTGAAGAACAGAAGATTGCCTCGGTTAAAAAGGGGTTTAGAAAGTGACCAACAGCCTTCAAATCCAGCCGACCGATAGCCGACAGCGATTTTCAAACCAGAGCATGACAATTAATTACGGCGCATCCACCATAGAAACGGTGCTTCGCCCGGGGGGCTCGCCTCAGAAACGCTTCACTGAGCAATTTGTGTATAAAGCAGATTATAGCCCCTCCCTTCGGTATGCTCGCTTCTGACACAGCAATCTACCAATCCACAAGCAGTAACAGCCTCTACACCACCAATCTCTTCTCTATCCACACTCCAGCAGTAGCTGTTGCTGTTTGGTGGAGTGTAGATTGGAGCAACAACAACAATAGTGCCGACCGCAGCCAAGGCCAGTCAATGATGAGTCATAAAGGAAGCGAGTTCGACCTGTGCCGGCAGTCAACATTTGCGAGTCCTCCCTAGCTGTGATGATTCAACAAACAAGCTCATGTTCTTGCTTACCCGCCAGCTCAGATGATGAAAAGATGCAACTTCGATAGATGCAGCAATAATGCCCAATGAAGAGTAGTGTGCACATGCAATAATCAAGGAAGTCTGGAAAATTAACCACTTTCTCTTCAGGCAGTTTCAATCACACAGTCGGAGTTCTCCTGTAGCTATATATCAGATTGAATCATGTTGTCATGGGAAGAGTCTTTGTCAGATGAAAGCTGATGGTTGTTTCTAGCCAAAACTTCATGAATATTAATAAAAGCGTGGTTCTTCTTCGTCATGTTGTAACGTATTATTGTTGGCATTTGGCTCTCCAGATGAAGGTGATAATGATAAGCTCTTGTCATTCTGGCTTCCAATCGCCTACATAATATGCTAATGTAAAAGTGGGGCGGCCGTCAGAGCGCTTTTCAGAGATCTTGAGTCTTGAGTGCTCTTTGCTCTTTTTGCCAGCGAGGCGACGTACCTTGCATCCTCTTGCATCGCACGGAGATCGCACGGCATCGCATCATAATAATATCATACTCATGCCTGCATGATGATGGCGGCCGACGGATGGCACGTTTATAACGGCCAGGAAGCTGTTCCTCATGGTGTAACTCGTGTCCGCATCCATGAATCCCTCACAGTCATTCCGGAAGATGCATTTCAATGGAATCGATACATCGAAGAATTGGAATGTCATTTTGGTGTCAAATCAGTTGGAGGATGGGCATTCGCTGGCTGCCCTTCTTTGAGAATAGTAATCATGCGAGGCGTCGAAGTTGTTGAGGATGAGGCATTCCAATATTGTGGAGCCCTGACAGATGTTGAATGTGATAAGCTGGAAGCAATTGAAAGAGGTGCATTCCGTGGCTGTGATTCTTTGACGAGCATCAATCTGCCATCCGCCGAGTTCGTTGAATGGGGTGCATTCACTGGTTGTACAGCCCTGACGAACGTCAAATTTGGTAAGGAGCTGGAATCAATTGGAAGGGCGGCATTCTATCGCTGCAAATCTTTGGAGCGCATCACCATCCCATTGAAAGATAACATCATTACTGCTGACGATACATTCCAAATGTGTGAAAATTTGAAGCACGTTGATCTGGTTGAGGGGGAACAACTGCGTGACACCATCGACGCTTTACTATTGGAAGAATGGAGAAATGACATGGATGTAGAAATTGTTGCAATCAATAATATTCTCTCTACTACACATGCTGGAAATCTTGATGATGGGGGGGGAAAGGCCGAAGCAGTGCAATTGTGGATTAGATCAGTTCTCCACAAAATTATTGACTACAAAGCACAGCATCGCAGCTTATTGAACGAGGTGGCTTCACTCCAGCAAGCTTTTCCAAAAGATCTCGTACTCAATAATATCCTCCCATTTCTCGAATTGCCATCACACACGTTTGAAGGGGAGGTTTACGGAGAGGAAGAGGAGGAAGGCGATGTCAACGAATTCTGTAGATCTGTTGCTGTGATGAAGATTTCTTGATTTGCCCGACTCTCTATCTCTAATCAATTCCTCCTGGAAGGGGGCGGTGTATGATATGCCTTATCTTAAGCATTCATCATATCAAGAAATAAGTTTAGAAGTCTAACTACGAAGTCGCACATAATAACTTTATTCCACCTCGAGGTAGCTTATTCTGTTTCGATTCATCGCTGGTTCTGATGTGGTTTAGAAACTGCTCATTCATCTCATCATGAAAATTGATGCATTATATCGTTGCCCATCCAGCGGGGGTGCTTCAATGGAGCACTTCCTTATCAAACTCGGTCGATCACGCCAACCAACCCTTTGATGAATCGTTTCAACTTTACGAGATCATTGGATTACCAGCAGTTGGGTAAAATCGATTTGGGAAAAAGTAGATAATTACAGATACAATGCGGTGTTGGACAATATTATCGACCTACCCTTCCCAAGAGTTGGTAATAAATGGCTCATGTGTCATGTGTGTCTTAGAAGATCTTGGATATAATCAGCAGGAATTACGGAGAATGAATGGGGTACGTTTACACCAGCAAGTGCTGTTCTTATCAGACGTGCTCTGCGTCTGGGGTAAGAAGATCGATCCCAGAGTACGGACGATGAACACGGTCCACTCTCATTTTCCATGTGAAGAACCAATGTTGGAGGGAGAGGGTACATAACTCAGAACTAAGAAGCACAGTCCACGTAGTAGCATTTACCAGGGGATACTGGATTTTCTAATATTATATGAGCAGGAGGAATATATACCATGCACCTCTAAGTGATGGTGAGATGAGAGACTAGGCACGCTGGGAAAACGAGCTCAGTGTGTTACTTTCCTGCTGAGTTGGCATTGCTGATGACACATCATGATGTGCACCATTATAAGCAGATGAGGCGGCGGCGGCTGCATGTAAATGCTGCTTCTTGTTGTTGGCGTTGCCCTTGCTGGTCATCGGAGAATGATCTCGATCTTTGGACACAAGACATCTACAAGACATTATAGTCATGAATGTGTTGTTGTTCATTAATGATGGCTGAGCAGCATTTGATGATGTTGATGCCTGCTGAGTAGTTGGCATGCCTGATGACACATGATGTGCACCATCAGAAGAGGTAGCGGCGGCATCATTATTGATGGCTGAAGGCTGGTTCTTGTTGTTGTTAGCGTTAGCCTTGCGAGGTGAAGGATAACAAGAGTGGTCGGTGGTCGGAAGTGATGGTGGCGCATTTGTTGAGACGGGCGTCTCTGTCTATATTTCCAGAGATGAAAGTGCAAAAAGGCGGGAGCAAATATTTGGAGATTTTGGCCCTCTTTTTACCGAATTAATGCTTGAAATCGCCTATAATCTACTGCAGGGGCGGCCCGTCAGAGCGCTTTTCAGATCTTGAGTGCTCTTTTCTCTTTTTGACAGCGAGGAGCGAGGAGACGTGGTGGCGATACATTGCATCATAATAATATCATACTCATGCCTTCATGATGATGGCGGCCGACGAATATTACACTTTTACCGGCAGGGAAGGCGAAGTTATTCCTCTGGGTGTAACTCGTGTCCGCATCGATGAATCCCTCACAGTCATTCCTGCACGGGCATTTTATAAGAATCGTCACATCGAAGAAGTCGATTGTCATGATCGTGTCATAAAAGTTGGAGGATACGCATTCTGCCTCTGCCCCTCTTTGAGACGAGTAATCATGCCGGGCGTCGAAGTTGTTGAGACGTATGCATTCTCTAGTTGTGAGGCCCTGACGGATGTTGAATGTGGCAAGCTGGAAAGAATTGAAGAGAGGGCATTCAATTGCTGCAACTCTTTGACGAGCATCAACTTGCCATCCGCCAAGATCGTTAAGTGGTGGGCATTCTTTGAGTGTACAGCCCTGACGAACGTCAAATTTGGTAAGGAGCTGGAATCAATCAGAAATGGGGCATTCGACGAATGCACCTCTTTGGAACGCATCACCATCCCATTGAAAGATGGCATGATTGCACATAATAGTATCTTCCGAGGATGTGAAAATTTGAAGCGCGTTGTTCTGGTTGAAGGAGCAGTACTGCGTGACACCATCGCCGCTTTACTATTGGAAGAATGGAAAATTGTCATGAGGGATAAACTTGGTGTAATCGATCAGATTCTTTCTACAACACCTGCTGGGTCTTGGTATCATGATGATGCGGGGGGGAAAGCCCAAGCAGTGCGAATGTGGATTAGATCAGTTCTACGCAACATTGTTCGCTACAAAGCACAGCATCACCGCTATTTGAATGAGGCTGCTACTACACTCCAGCTTCATTTACCAAACGATATGGTAAATGAGAATGTCCTCCCTTTCCTCGAATTGCCATCATACACGTTTGAGGGAGAGGATACACGTTTCAAGGGGAGGAAGACCAAGAAGAAGGGGAGGAAGACCAAGAAGAAGGGGAGGAAGACGTCAACGATTCAGGCTTAGAACTTTGCTTGAATTGGGAGAAGAATAGTATCGTCTTCGCCGAATGGATTGCCGATGATTGAACAAGTCAGAGTTGAAATTGCAAAACGTCGTCATCGTTCAATAGCCATATAGCACGCACTTAGTAGTTATATATAGAGTAAACAAATAGCCCGATCCACCATCGAATTCATTCTCCCATCCACCCTTACTTCTTTCTTACACATAGCCAAAACAGTAGCACCAACGCAACAAATACACTCGTGAACATACTCTCTCTTGTTCCACGACGCAACAAATATACAAATAGCACAATACAATAAACTTGATTGACATCGTCAACTGCAGATGTCCCCAATTCTTTCTCTTCCTTCTCGGACTGCCGGAATAGTCGGCATCAGTATCGCATAGCATGATGACCTCGCTTTAAGATGAGATCGCTTGTCATTACAATGCCATATTCCACCACATCCTCATACAACAAGCTCGTCATTCCATCTACTCTCTACGGCCTTCCATAGCTGCAGCCTCACTCAACCTCCTCTTCTTGTTACTTCCACCTTCACCAATTGCACCAACACCCTCGACCAAAATGTTGAAATGACGCTTACAATACCCACCCTTCTGCGTCACATTACTACAGTGCGGCGCATTACAAAATCGATACTTGACTTTGCCACCATGCTTCATGCACAGGCCACCCACTTTGGCTTGCTTGGTGCATTGCGATATGGAGCACTTTTTCTTCTTGGAGGACTGTGATTTGAATGGAATGGTAGTGGTGGATGTAATGGGGCGTTTGCTTGCAGTGGCAGTGGCAGTGGTGGGCACTGCTGCATCTTGTTGTGCGTTGGGTGGTTGTTCACGAGCCTGGTGCTGCAGTTGTCGCTGCTGTGATTGCTGCTCATTGTGAACAACGTTAGTTGTGATAACATCTTGACGTTCTTCATCTTGAGCCTGTTGCTGCTCATGTCCAGCAGTAACAGCAAGAGCAAGATTAGGTACTGTGAAATGGTCATTGAAAGTGCAGAATGAACGTGTTAGAGAGAATCTTGACAGCATGATTGATAAGTAGCATACATACATCCATCCATCAAAGTCCAACAACTTACCAACACTCTCACCTACGCCAACACTAACACCGACATGCCTAGCACAAACGCCCTCCTTCCCCACCGGACGACTCTTACACCCACCCACCAAACACCGCTTATACTCCTTCACGGCCCCATGCCGAATGCACACTCCGCCCTTTTGAGCATACTTGGTGCAATCGGGGATGGAACAGGTGCGAACCCGTGCTCCGTGGCGTGCGCAGACTCCTTGGTTCATGACGCGGTTGGGGCAGGAGGGGTGGGAGCATTGTGGTTTGCGGTATTTCTTCTTCTTTGCCGTGGCGGTGGTGGTTGATGATGAAGAGGAGTCTTGACGTGCAATATCGATCGTAGACGACATAGCATCGGCTGATTGCTTCAGCTCTCCACACGGCTGCTGACCATCATCGCCCTCACTCATCATGTTCTTCTTCGCAGCCGCATTAAACCGCTTCTTGATAGGCAGCGCAAAAGGATTCATACATCGTAAATACATCCCCTCTTACCACCATCATTCGCACCACCAGTCCCCTGAGTCTTCATCCTGGGAGGAGCCGTACTATTCTGAATAGTTGGCAGGGCCGCAAACAATGTCATCTACTAGTTCTATCGTAAAGGGGGCGTCACTGTGGGCGTGGAGCTGGCTGAAGAAGTGGCGTGAAAGATGTCGGATGAGATTCTGGAGGAGGTGGGCCAGCATTTGGTCATGAAGGTATTGTGCATTGATGATGGCGGAGCAGCATTTGATGATGTTGATGGATCATCTTGCTGAGTAGTTGATGACACATGATGTGCACCATCAGAAGAGGCGGCGGCAGAGGCGGCATCATTATTGATGGCTGAAGGCTGGTTCTTCTTGTTGGTGTTAGCCTTGCTGGGCGGCGGAGAATGATCTCATGGTCTCGATTCTCGATCTTCACAAGAAGAAGAGTGGTCGGAAGTGATGGTGGCGCACTTTTTGAGATGGGTGTCTCTCGTATCAAATTCATTATTTACTGATTCTCACCCATCAGTTGCACCATGTTGCCGTAGTTAACTATTGCCATATCTTGTCTTCTAGTGGTCCAATGACGATGATAAGTGGCGTTTTGAAAATTCCTTGAGCTGCTCTATCGAGTAGGCGTATATTCAGCCTCACTGGAGCACTTTGAAGAATAGATTGCCTCGGTTGAAAAGATGGAAGAGTTTAGAAAGTGACCAACGGCCTTCAAACTTCAAATCAAGCCGACAGTCGATTTTTAAACCAGAGCATGACATCAAGCACAATATGAAAGGTGCTTCGCTCGCGGGGCTCGCCTCAGAAACGCTTAGCTGAGCACCACACTGTGTATAAAGCAGTGCATTACATGAAGTTGTCACGGGTGAGATCTAATGACAGTCGGTACATGTCATCATCACCATCATTATCATTATTATCATTGGCTCTCTATTATCTTCCTTACCTTCGGTCAGCTCGCTTCTGACACAGCAATCTACCAATCCATCAGCAACAGCCTGTTCGCCACCATCTCTACTCTATCCACACTCCAGCAGTTGTTGTTGCTGTTTGGTGGAGTGTAGATTGGAGCAACAACAAAAACAACAACAATAGTGCCGAGGCAGCCAAGGCCAGTCAATGATGAGTCATAAAGGAAGCGATTTCGACCTGTGCCGGCAGTCAACATTTGCGAGTCCCACCGGTAGGAAGGACGAGCTGTGATGATTCAACAAACAAGCTCATGTTCTTACTTACCCGCCAGCTCAGATGATGCAAAGATGCAACTTCGAAGCAAGCAGCAATAATGCCCAATGAAGAGTAGTGTGCATATGCAATAATCAAGGAAGTCTGAAAAATCAACCACTGCCTCTTCAGGCAGTTTCAATGTGCTCACACAGTCGGAGTTCTCCTGTAGCTATGTATCAGATTAAATCATGTTGTCATGGGAAGAGTCTTTGTCAGATGAAAGCTGATGGTTGTTTCTAGCCAAAACTTCATGAGTAACAATAAAAGCGTGGTTCTTCTTCGTCATTGTTGTAACGTATTATTGTTGGCATTTGGCTCTCCAGATGAAGGTGATAAGTGATAAGCTCTTGTGATAATAGATGTGGTTCTCTCTGGCAACAAAAACGATACGCGGGCGGGAGCAAATATTTGGAGGATTCAGCCCTCTTTTTACCGAATTAATGCCTTCAATCGCCTATAATCTACTGCAGGGGCGGCCCGTCAGAGCGCTTTTCAGCTCTTGAGTGCTCTTTTTGACAGCGAGGCAGGAGACGTGGTGGCGATACCTGCACCATAATAATATCATACTCATGCCTGCATGATGGCGGCCAACGGATATTTTATTTATACCGGTGGAGAAGCTATAATTCCTGATGATGTAACTCGTGTCCGCATCGATGAATCCGTCACAGTCATTCCTGCACAGGCGTTTGAAGGAAATCCAAGCATCGAAGAAGTGGATTGTCATGTTGACGTCAAAACAGTTGAAGAATGGGCATTCCAGGACTGCCCTCTTTGAGAATAGTAATCATGCCGGGCGTCGAAGAGGTTGAGGATGAGGCATTCGCAAATTGTGAAGCCCTGGAGGATGTTGGATGTGGCAAGCTGGAAATAATTAGGGATCATGCATTCTTTGGGTGCGAATCTTTGGGGAGCATCAACCTGCCATCCGCCAAGATCATTGAACACGGTGCGTTCAACCATTGTACAGCCCTGACGAACGTCAAATTTGGTAAGGCGCTGGAATCAATCGGAAGGGCGGCATTCCTTGACTGCACTTCTTTGGAACGAATCACCATCCCATTGAAAGATGGCATGATTGCACATGATCGTATCTTCCAAGGATGTAAAAAATTGAAGCACGTTGATCTGGTTGAGGGAGCAGTGCTGCATGACACCATCGACGCTTTACTATTGGAGGAATGGAGAAATGACATGAAGGATAAAGTTGATGCAATCAATCAGAGTCTTCCCACTGCACCTGCTGGGGGTTGGAGAGATGCAGGGGGAAAGGCCGAAGCAGTGCGAATGTGGATTTCATCAGTTCTTGGCGAAATCATTCACTACAAAGCGCAGCATCGCCGCTTATTGAACGAGGCTGCTACTGCACTCCAGTCTTTTTTACCAAATGATATCGTGCTCAATAATATCCTCCCTTTCGCTTTCCGCGAGATGCCATCATACACGTTTCAAGGGGAGGAAGACCAAGAAGAAGAGGAAGAAAGGGAGACGTCAACGATTTGGGCATAGAACTATTGCTTGAATTGGGAGAAGAATAATAGCATCATCGAATGGATTGCCGATCATTGAAACAAGTCAGAGTTGAAATTGCAAAACGTCATCATCGTTCAATAGCCATATAGCACGCACTTAGATAGTTATAATAATATAGTAAACAAATAGCCCGATCCACCATCGAATTCATTCTCCCATCCACCCTTACTTCTTTCTTACACATAGCCAAACACTAGCACCAACGCAACAAATACACTCGTGAACATACTCTCTCTTGTCCCACGACGCAACAAATATACAAATAGCACAATACAATGAACTTGATTGATTGACATCATCAACTGCAGATGTCCCCAATTCCTTCCCTACTTTCTCGGACTGGCGGAATAGTCAAGTATAAGTATAACATAGAATGATGACCTCGCTTTAAGATGAAATCGCTTGTCATCACAATACCATATTACTACCTCCACTTAGCAATCAGAGCCATTCCGTCCATCTACTCTCTACGACCTTCCATTGCCGTAGCTTCACTCAACCTCCTCTTCTTGTTACTTCCACCTTCACCACTTGCACCAACACCCTCGACCAAAATGTTGAAATGACGCTTACAATACCCACCCTTCTGCGTCACATTACTACAATGCGGCGCATTACAAAATCGATACTTGACTTTACCACCATGCTTCATGCATAGGCCACCCACTTTGGCTTGTTTGGTGCATTGGGATATGGAGCACTTTTTCTTCTTGGAGGACTGTGATTTGAATGGAATGGTGGTGGCATTGGATGTGATGGGACGTTTGCTTGTAGTGCTGGTAGGCACTGCTGCATCTTGTTGAGCGTTGGGTGGTTGTTCACGAGCCTGATGCTGCAGTTGTCGCTGCTGTGATTGCTGTTCATCGTGAACAACGTTAGTTGTGATAACATCTTGACGTTCTTCATCTTGAGCCAGCTGTTGTTGCTGCTCTTGTCCAGCAGTATCAGCAAGAGCAAGATTAGGACCTGTGAATTGATCATTGAATATGTGCAGAATAAACGTATATTAGAGAGAATCTTGACGGCATGATTGATAACATAACATATATATCCGTCCATCAAAGTGCAACAACTTACCAACACTCACACCACCAACAAGGCTAACACCAACATGCCTAGCACAAACACCCTCCTTCCCCACCGGACGACTCTTACATCCACCCACCAAACACCGCTTATACTCCTTCACGGCCCCATGTCGAATACACACTCCACCCTTTTGAGCATACTTGGTACAATCGGGGATGGAACAGGTGCGAACCCGTGCTCCGTGGCGTGCGCAGACTCCTTGGTTCATGACGCGGTTGGGGCAGGAGGGGTGGGAGCATTGTGGTTTGCGGTATTTCTTCTTCTTTGCGGCGGTGGTGTTGGATGATGAAGAGGAGTCTTGACGTGCAATATCAATCGTAGACGACGACGCAGCGGCTGATTCCTTCATCTCTCCACACGGCTGCTGACCATCATCGTCGCCCTCACTCATCATGTTGTTATTCTTCGCAGCAGCCGCATTAAACCGCTTCTTGATAGGCAGCGCAAAAGGATTCATACATCCTCTCTTACCACCACCATTCGCACCACCACCTCCCTGAGTCTTCATCCTGGGAGGAGCCGTACTATTCTGAATAGTGGGCAGAGCCGCAAACGGAATATCATCGACTAGTTCTATCGTAAAGGGGGGCGTTACTGTGGGCGTGGAGCTGGCGGAAGAAGTGGCGTGAAAGATGTCGGATGCGATTCTGGAGGAGGTGGGCCAGCATTTGGTCATGAAGGTATTGTTATTGATTGATGATGGCTGAGCAGCATTTGATGATGTCGGTGGGTGATCTTGCTGCTGAGATGGCATCATATCTGATGACACATGATGTGCACCATCAGCAGAGGCAGCGGTGGCGACGGCATCATTATTGATGGCTGAAGGCTGCTTCTTCTTCTTGTTGTTAGCCTTGCTGGGCGAAGTGACCATTGCCGCAGCCAAAAGAAGCACATCTAAATTATTCGACGATGCTGCGTTATTAGTATTGTCGGCGGAAGAATTATTATTATCCGAAGATGACGCTGATGGATCGACGGCGACGGCGTCGGCGGTAGGGTTAGGTTGGTTCATGTCACTCATGATTGATGGATCATTCTGATTTGAAGTGATGTGTCGTCTGATGTGTTGTGCGTACTTAACTGTTGATATGATGTTATTATTTATTGAGGCGATGTACTTGACGATGGCGGTGAGATGGTGTCAACAAAACAGATGGACACTTGTATCGATGATAGGTGCAGTAACGATGATGATAGATGCACTCTATATTGATTGACGGCACTCCAGCAACAACGGTAAGTAGTCTCGTTGATAGTACAACTCTTCACAATAGAATGACAACAACCTAACTTGGCTGCAGCGCCTGCGCAGTTCAATGGTATTGAAGATTGGTGCGTCGACAAAGTAGTGTTGTTTGCAGTGCTCGCTTCTGATGCACTCTGTCAAAAAATTCAAACGGTCATTCTTCGCCCAAGTGCAGGCGCAATCAACCAACGGCGTCATCTGCTTTGATGTCAGCTCCGGATGGAGGAGAGTCGTGTAGGGAATTTCGCGTGATTTGAATTGGGTATGAATTCCGATGTAGAATATTTATTTCTACATACGATGAAGTGTATTGATTCCTTAGCCAGAGATTCAGAGAATCTGTCTTGCAGGGGATTCAGGAATGCGAGAAAGTTCGCATGTATTCATTTCTTCTCCGTTCAGCATTTCACTTCTCCACCACCCCTACCACGGGGGAAAGGGGCGACGAGAGAGAAGTGAGGAAGAACGCCTGCTTGCCCCCGCCTCAGCGATATCAGAGGTGACCAAAAAAGGCGTCCCGCCGATTATTCCGCGAACGGCAATTTAACTAGGGCGCTTCTCTAGTTAAAATTCGTCGAGTAGACTTGGACACCATGCACATCGATTCGTTGAAAATCCTCCAGGAATAGGGGACAGGATGCATAGTATGGGACAGCGGCGGCTTGCTTTGGGTCATAACAGTCAGGTACAGCATGTGTATGACACGCCATTTCGGCCGAAATGGCTATTTTGGCACCCAAGATTGTGCGACATACGTGACCGTTATGACCCAAAGTAAGCCGCCGCTGTCCCATACTATGCATCCTGTCCCCTATTCCTGGAGGATTTTCAACGAATCGATGTGCATGGTGTCCAAGTCTACTCGACGAATTTTAACTAGAGAAGCGCCCTAGTTAAATTGCCGTTCGCGGAATAATCGGCGGGACGCTTTTTTTGGTAGCCCCTGAGGCAAGGGTAAATAAATAGGGTATGTCACACACCCTTGTGACACTTCCCGTCTCGTGGACAAGTTACAGGCGATGTTCCAGCGAGGTTTTACTGATTCCTATGTTGTACCTAATATGTCCAGAGCTTGTCCAGAAAATACATACCGTTTCCCCTATGATATTTGCGAAACCACTAACCGCTACGTCTCGATTGACCTATGATTGACCCGTTGCGACTTAACAACACACTAAAATGAAAGTCAAACTCTTGCTTTGCTGAAGAGTTTGCTCCTCTCCACGCCTGTCTCTCTTTGGGGAGTGGATCGGCGGAAGGATAATGGGCGGGGGAATTTTACAATGGGCCAGCCACGTCCAACAATGGAGAGGTGGCAGCGGCGGCAGCCGCTGGGGATAGGGTGGAGCAGAGAATTATCTGTTAGCAACGGCGGATTGCGATGATGCAGTTCCGCAGATGCAACAGCAGCAACAACAATACATCCACAACATAATCCCTTCATAAATTTGAGCTACAAACAAAAATATCATTAGATTCATATAGGTTCATATTAATAGCTGTGGTCTGCTTTCCTTCGATCTCCTCCACTGTTCTCTCTCTTTCAATCGACTCTCCCCATCGTCTCTGGAAAATGTCTGCATTTCAACTCTTCGGGAGAGGACGTCTTTATAATGGAATCAATCCCCCCCCCTCCTCCCTCTGTTCCGCAGTCGGCACGTGGCAAAGAGTGTTCCTCTACCCTCCATCCCCCTCTCACTCCCAACAATGTTGGGGACGAATGGCAAAAAGAAATAATATGATGATCACAGCAGCATTGGTGCATCAACGACGAGGACGCTCATAGAGACGCCTTCGGGATTTTTTATCGACATTGTAAAGAGACGCACACATCAAGTCTTGATAGATAATATTAATTGCATGGTGCAAGTTGCAATCACCATCATCTTCTTGCTTACAGCTTACGGTGGAGAGGGAGCGGTACTTGGTCCGGCACAGATGTGACAATATTCTCGCTCAAATATCGCCTGTAACTTGTCCATAAGACGGGAAGGAGCTACCAGGGGCTAATGCGTAAAAACACGCGGTGAAAAAATGGAGTCATACCCTATTTATTAACCCTTGCCCTGAGGCGGGGGCCAACAGCACTTCTGGCTTCTCTCTTCTCCCATGCTGTCAGTCCCCGGTGGTAGGGGTGCTTCTCCACTTCCACCAACACACTGTGCGTGTCGTGGGAAAGTAGGTAAGCTGCACTATCGCTACCAACAACCTGCTGCTTCATAATACAATGGTAACAAAAATTGTCATTAAAAAGCGCGTAGCATCGCCTAATCAAGCGGCAGCGGCAGCGGCAGCAGCAGCAGTACCGGTAGTTCATTCGGCGGACAAGAACAAGAACAACAATAGTGACAAGAAGAAATCATCTCGATCACATGATGTCATATCCATGTCATCCAACCCATTCAAAGTTATTCGGAAAACCACCTCGGCCATTGTTCCTCGTCCCAAGCCCAACGCTAATTTCTTCTCTAAAGAGGGAGCAAAATCATACGAAATTTATCAAGAATCAAGAGTTGAGGCTGCTCGGCTTGCCTCGACGAGGAAGAGGAAGCGAAAGAAGTTGGAATTAAAAAGACAAGAATGTGCAATGACGATGAATGGTGTGCCGCCATCACCTCATCATCTTCTTCCCCCTGCCATCCCTTATGATCAACGTCAACGTCGACTCTTCTGGTGGGAAATGACTACTAATCAACAGAAGTCCACACTTCCACCAAAAATTTCAGTGAAGGAGTTACCCCCACCTGATCCCATAGAAATGGAGGAGAGACACCGTAAAGCGAGAGCCTTTGCAATGATGTCTGAGGAGGAAAGTAAAAAGATCATCTGCCGAAGGGATGGATGTGGTATCTTTGCACGGATAGGTGGCGTATGCGTGAAACACTGGCATGGGACAAAAGAAAAGGAGACATTATGCAGCAGGGATGGATTACTAAGTGTACATGAACGACATGGATGGTATACCGAACATTTGAGGCAAGGAGCAGAATCATCTGCACCGATTGGTCACGCTATCACACCCGAAGCCACTTCCAAATTGTCTACCTCAGATACGCAAAAAAGGAAGGCGTCAACTAAAACTGAAGCTCCGCTGGAAAGCACTACTAGATACCAGCTAGAATGAGGAGAAATCACCATGTTCATGTTCCTTACGAATGGGCGCTATCTAATAATGCAAAGAAATGAACATGAATAGTATATAGCTCTGAATAATAATGACATAATAATAGTTGCTTGCGATGATCGACTCCTAGACAAACAAGGGAATCCACGCTCCCATGTTTCATCACACTTATCTCACAGCATGCCGACAAAGCTATTTAGATGATGAATGGAAGGCGGGTGAATTATGATTGGATCTCGTTGAAAGTGCAGAAAGCCAAGAAAGGGATGAGGGCAGCTATTGATGTGGTGAAGAAGGTATATGATAGGAAGAAAGAGGGTTTGTCGAGCGTTTCGATAGTGTTTACAGAAGTGCCCGTTTAGACTGCATCATACACGGCGGTGAACGGTGAACAAGATGGTAATAAAGTAAAGGGAAGAATAAGAATTGTGAATGACCTGTACATATGAACAATTATTATTTAAGCTCTAAAACTGCTCTCATACTTGATCTTATGTGGAGGCGCTGTTCTGAACCATTTCAGTCTTGAAAACGGGAGCACCTTTCTTCTCTCTTGATCTCATGTAGAGGACTGCAATAAGAGCCAAGGCAAAGAGGACACCAAATGTTGTGCCGAGCGCAATGGCCAATGTACTGTTTGTCTCGGTTACAACCTTGGTAGTGCTAGCATCTGTACATGGCCCCATACCAGGGTAATAGCTCTTCTCTGCTTCGTTCCAGAGACCACCGATGTCAGCGCAGGTAAGTCCCAATTGAGGGTAGACAGATTCAAATGCTGCTTTCACTTCCTGGTGATTAGTGCTTGATGCACCAACCCTCAAGTTGTTATAAATCTTGGCAGCTGCGTCGCTATTGGCAGCGTGGACACGAGGAAGGACGGCGGCAGCAAAGGCAGCTCCCTCGGCCTTCTCCTTCTCGCCTCCCTGAAGCTTATCAACCTTGTATGCATAACGCAAAGATCCCTGGATCATAGGAATGTACATCAATTGGGCAATACGCTCCTTGGTCTTTCGTGCAGATGGGCAGTTTCCACTTTGGAGTTGGTAGTTTCCAAGAGCGAATTCATCCATGAGATCGTAGTTCAACTTGGATTGTCCATCGACATCAGTTCCATCGGGTCCACCGGTCTTGAAGTCCAAGGAACGCTTGTCAGCAAGCTGATGAAGCAAATATCCGGAGGGTGCGCCATCTTGTCCCTCAAGAGATCCAGTGTAGAAGCACACACCTTCATCCCAAGCATGGACAGGGTCGTCGTTACAGTTGATGCATCCCCTCTTGCAATCGTCAAGAGCATCTTCAAACTCACGAAGGGTGTACATCCACACATTCATGTATGCGGTTCCCTTCTTGATGATTTGTTCCCTTCCCTCCATTCCATATTGAGAGAAGTCGGCATTACCATTGGTGAAAGAAGTCCTTCCACCCTCGAAGGCGGCATTGACCCATTGATCAGCGTAGTCGGATGTTCCTGTTGTGGTATATTATATGACGATATGATGAGTGAGATGACTGATGCAAGAAGCAGTGGTAATGACGATTAGAACAAGGAGATAAGCACATGATAAGACTCACCGTAGTACTTGCGGAAGTACTCAAAATCGGCGTAAGGAGCACCAGGTCCATTCTTCAACTTATCCTCCAACTGAGTAGAGAATCCGGCAATAGTCCTTCCATTCTTGTTTTCTGTCGCTGCTGTGTAGGTGTAAGTGTATACTTCTCCACCAATGTTGATAGTGTTTTCACCATCAGCAAAGCATCCAGACATATTGATATCCTCTCCAACCAAGGCACCTACTTGACATTGAACATAAGAATCTTGAACATCAGTGGTAGCATATTGAACTTTGACATTCACCGCTCCAGACGTTGTAGTATCATACATCTTTCCAGCAACTTCATTCCCATCAGCGTTCTTTCCAGTGACGGAAGTTCCCTTGGCCACATCGGATCTGAGTGGCTCACTGAGAGTAATGAGGGCGTATGACTTGGAGTTACCACCTTGAAGGTAGATCTGCTGGGCGTTGTCCCATGCTTCGTTCGTCTTGCGTGCGAGTTCGACTTCGATGGCACGTTGGTCGCGGTCGATGGCACAGTGATCGGTAACCTGAAAAGAGAGGCAGAAGATTATCGGGTGAGCATATCATGTGTCACGAGCGTTAGATGATGTTTCATCGGCAGATAGACGCAAGAGAACTTACCTGAGATCCAGGAGAGTAGGTGGCGACCTTTTCAAATGAGAGGCGACGACGAAGATTGCCCCACACACCAGCTTCGGCGGTAGCAAGAGAAGCAGCAAGGAGAGAGATGGAGAACTTCATGGTTGAATGATGTCGCTGGCGATTTTATGGCTGCAAACGATTCGATGGTGGTGATGAACAACTTGGTGCGTATCTTCGATGGATGGAAAGAATGATGGCGAGCGAATGCACTTTTTGATGAGTCGCTTGCCCAGCACGTGTCTTTTCTCGTAAAAGGCTCCTTCATAGTGTTGCCCCTACATTTATCCTCTGCCAGGGTAGTGTCTCCAAATCGATTTTGCTTCATAAACATCGATACCCCATCATTGTCAACGAAGCAAAGTCGAAGGGTGAATTATCGGTTCTCATTTGGATTCTTTCTTCACATTTTTTCCACAACTTGCCGAAGAACACGCGCCTCATTTCAAGATCAGATCTTTCAAGCTACTTCGTTCGTCGCGTCGACGATGACGATCTTTTGTGGCCAATCATCTTGCAATTGAAGTCTGTTAGACGCCGCCATCTACCGGCCGGCAGCAACCTGTCTATTTCACAGCATAATAAACTCAGCCGCAGCGCAGCATGACAATAGATGCGCTACCTCGTCTTCTCAATCGCACCTCCTTCCTCGTAGCACTCATCTCAATCTCTTGGTACTGCATCCTCGTTGCTACCGGCGAGTATGCCAAGTGGAGCTACCCTATCTTGATTGGTGCGGCTATTTGCAAACTGACATCGGTGGCGACATCAATTCGTCCTCATTGGCGGAATCATGAAGATAGTAATGGCTCTTCATCATCGTCATCTTTTTTCAACACACACCGTCAGCGTCTAAGCAGCTCTTGCTGTAGTGGTGGCCTTCTTCGCTCAATATACAAATCTATAGCTCATCGAATATCGAATGATAGCCATCAAAACAATCTTTATATTCTTTCTACAGCAATCATACTGCTTCCATGCATCATTTTCTACATTCGTCGAGTCATACGACATCTATCCAAGCTCACCGATGATGGCCACAACAATCACGACGAACTAGCCAACGACTTTGGCAAGCTAAGTGCTGCATCACTCTCGTTTCTGTTGCTTCCCGTATCAAAGCATTCGGCACTGCTTTCGTCATTGAACCTGGGTGAGATACATGTGGTACGAATGCACATCTATGCAGGAACATGTGCGATTGTTGCAGGCGTGGCCCATGGACTGTATTACACTTGGATATGGATTGTTATGGATGGATATACGTATCGTGATGTCTTCCCGGGAGCTGAATGCTTTCAGAAGGGATATGATAAACATTGTCACACGAAATTTGTCAATCTGCTTGGCATTATAAATGGAGTTGGATTTGTGATACTTGGATGCACGGCATTGTGGTGGGTACGACGACATTACTTCAACGTCTTTTACTACGTTCACATTGTACTGGCGATTGCACTGCTGTTTGGGTTGGTTATGCATTACAACAAAATGATTTGGTTCATTGCACCGAGTTTGTTGTCTTATGTGGCGAGTAATGTCCCAGTGGCTTTTGAAAGTTTGTACAAATGGAGCAAGGGAGGTGTGGGAATTTCCAAGGTGGTTTGTATACCCGACTCTAGAGGTTGTGTGGAGCTGACGATTGCAACAATAAGAAATGATTGCAGTGGTGAAGAAGCACGAGGTGGATGTGAACAGCAACAACGACAACGTGCCATTGGAAAGTATGTCAGGCTAACTGTACCGGAAATATCATCCAAAAGTCATCCCTTCACTGCGTTTTGTGATCCACTTCATCCACAAGATGTGAAGATACTGTTTCGACCAATCGGGGCATTTACTAGGCAGTTATCGAAACGATTGCAGTCACTTGTGACATCACCCGAGCTTACTCCTTCAGAGCTCACAGTGTCGAATGATACAAGGCAGTGTCCCAAGATGCTTGTAAATGGCGTGTCTACATCTTCTGATCTGTTTGGACAGGCAATGAAACACGACATCATCGTGGTAATAGCAGGAGGAGTGGGGATAATCCCTTACATTTCGTTACTAGCGGCACTCCGAGATATTGATGTCGAACGCCAGTTCAATAATGACAGCGAGCAAAGTCACATCCAAAAGACAAGACACATCCATGTCCATTGGGTGTCTCGTGATGAAGGACTCGTCAGATATATCGTTGAGAATTACTTTTCACTACATCGTCAAGGAGCTAATGACTCAAATTCGGCGATCAAGATAAGTGTCCATCATACCAATCAACAAACGTCTTCAATGTCATCGACGAGTAATAATGACGAGTCGGACACGCTTACCGAATATGTGGTACCTCCCGAAACAGCTAGGTCGCTGGCATCTCCGACATCTCTCTTTGAAGCAAGTAAACGGTCTCTACTTCACAATGTTCTCCCAGCTTCAGTCTTTGCATCCATCGTCTTTGGAGGACTATGGATAGTCAGCTACTGCTACGAGAACATCCAAGACAAGCATGTGATTGAAACTCGACCTGTATCGGTGATTGGGATCATCGTGTGGTCCATCGTCATTTCGATCGGCACCCTGGCACTTGTGAAGATGACTGAAACAATCTCTCGAGTCGTTCAATACTCGAAATTGGAAAGCAATGAATGTGTAGATGAAGAGAATGGCATAGAATGCGGTGTAATATCACCTCAAGATGGTACAGACCACTTCACAATTGGCGATACGTCAACAGGAGACGATGAAGATCAGCAAATAGAAATAGACAGTGCTAGTGCAAGCGTGAAAAAGGGAGAGCATCTTGGTCTTGAAGATGCATCAATATCTCATTTACAAGGACGCCCCGATCTTGAATCCATCATCAAGACTGCTTTTGAAAGCGCACGGGATGAAGAGACTGACGTTGGCATATTTATGTGCGGTCCGTCACCGTTGACTACAGCTGTTTCAAGAGCAATCAGCCATGAGGAAAAGCGTGGACGATGTGTGGCAAATCCTTTGAGTTTGAGTCATGAACCTCGAGCATATGTTTACCAGGAAATGTTTGAACTGTGAACATGATAATAGATAACTAGTGTAACAACTCTTTTTTTACTTGCCTTGTTACGTTGATTTACGCAGCTGGATAGTCCCTCCTCAGACTGTTTCTGCAACATCAGGTCAAGGACTTCTCTAGGATGTGTCTGCGCGGAGTTCCCTTCCTCCTCAATCCAATGCTTTTATCTCACATGTTTTATTACAATACTTACATACTTACTTTTGCCATAGTTGCTGTAGACGAACCAAAGCCTCCCCCGATGCTCGAGTGGCTCAACCCATGGACAGATGATTCAGTCAACTTGTAAACTACTTGCATGGTGTTAGATGAATCCCATGTAGCCTTCATTGTTCCATTGCTTAAAACATGCTTGATTCATGCACCCAAAAATAATCATTGCATAAAAGTTCTTCGAAAACTTCATTTTATATTTAATCGCATTACAGCACATGCCTCCAGCACACTCCTTCTTTTCTAGCTCTACTTGCACAGCCCTCACAGCTGTATCGTTTGATGATATTTTTGTCAATACTTAGCACACATTCCTCAACTTAGAATGTCATTCATGTCATTCATAGATTCTTTGGTGAACCTTCGTCCCATGCTTAATGCACACTCCTCTATTCAGAACTTGATTCGTGCACCCATCAACGTTGCATATTCATGTTTGGCAATTCAAGGAAGGGGAGGACACTATTAATCACAATATCTTGAGGCAAAGCAAGCTGGAGTGTAGTCGCAGCCTCGTTCAATAAGCGGCGATGCTGCGCTTTGTAGTAAATAATTTTTCCAACAACTGATGAAATCCACATTCGTATCACCAAAGCCTTCCCCCCCACATCATCATCATTCATCATCATCACCACCACCAGCAGATGTATATGAAAGAATCTGATCGATCGATGACATGTCTCTGTTCATGTCATTATTCCATTCTTCCAACAGTAAAGCAGCGATGGTGTCACGCAGTACTTCTCCCTCAACTAGATTAACTTGCTTCAAATTTTCACACCCTTGGAATATATCATTCTCAGTAATTATGCCATCTTTCAATGGGATGGTGATTTGATGCAGAGAAGTGCAGCGAAAGAATGCCGCCCCTCCAATTGATTCCAACTCCTTACCAAATTTGAACTTCGTCAGGGCTTTACAACTCATGAATGCGCAATCCTCAATGGTCTTGGCGGATGGCAGGTTGATGCTCGTCAGAGATTCGCAGCCAAAGAATGCCCCTTTACAATTCTTTCCAGCTTGCCACATTCAACAACCGTCAGGGCTTTGCAGTATGTGAATGCATACCACGCAACAACTTCGACGCCCGGCATGATTACTTTTCTCAAAGAACGGCAGTTACGGAATGCCCTTTCTTCAACTGTTTTGACACCAACATGACAATCGACTTCTTCGATGCTACGATTTCCATCAAACGCATATGCAGGAATGACTGTGAGCGATTCATGAATGCGGACACGAGTTACACCAGGAGGAATAACTTCGCCTTCCCTGCCGTAATAAATGCAATATTCGTCGGCCGCCATCATCATGAAGGCACGCAAGCTACAAGAGGAAAGCCAACCGCTGTGGATGAAAAGAGCGAAGAGCACATCCTTCCTCCTTTGGTAATTTGACTCGACTCGCTACTCTCCGTAGAGTTCACCACGTAGGAATAAGTAGTAAAATAATCACCACACAACAACTTCATTTTCATTGACGCTTCAGCTGGGAAGATGGTGACACCCACCGAGAGATATCATAACCATTTCGCATCTGTACAAGACTATCGTTGCGGAAGAAGAGGGGCACTGTACCTATCATGGTGACAAAGATCGTTATTCACGTTTCATCGGAGGCAAGAGCGGCGGCGGCGGAAGATTCTAACCGAGCAAACGACATCAAACATCTGCAAAAAAGACAAGATGATTATTCTGACGATAACGCTGATGATAAATATGATGCTGTGCAGGTTAATGAAGAAGAAAAAATCCAGCTGTGCCGCTTGCAAGGCTGTCTGAATGAGGCCGCAGGTGGAGGAATCTGTGATGGCCAGTCATACCATGATGTGTCTACGCGAGGAAAACTGAACGATGAAACAGCAGATGATTCAACACATGACGAAATAGATGACGGAGCAGTGGACATTTGCCGATATAAGGGTAATTCTTCTAAGAAACGCCCTCTGTTTTTAGATGATGAGGGAGGTACTGAAGAGACGAAACGTCGGAAAAGGACGCAACCATTTATCGATTTGACCGATGTTCCACCACAGTTGCCAATCATAAGCAACACGAAGGGCGCTTCTTCAAAGTACCAAGGGGTCTACTTCACTAAATCCAGAAACAAATGGAAGGCGCAGATTACAATTGATGAAAAGATTCGTCATATTGGTTATTATGATAATGAAGAAGAGGCTGCTGTCGACTACGCTCGTGCGCTATTCAAGTACGGATCACGAAGGAAGCGAAAGTTTATAGAATTGACTGAATCGTCGAAGTACCAATGGAAAAACGGTTCTTCAAAGTACGACGGGGTCTACTTCAATAAAGCGAACAACAAGTGGGATGCGCAGATTACAATTGACGGAAAGCAACACTACATTGGCGCTTATGATAATGAAGAGGAGGCTGCTGTTGACTATGCTCGTGCGGCACACACGTATGGCGTAGAAATCATTCAGAAAGGAAGATCATCATCTCACACTAAGGCACAGGAAGACATGCGCAGCAGTACAGAGTGTAAGAATCAAACTGGAGCAGTATGCATGTTTGAGTCTGTCGATGAAAAACTTTCCTTTCCAATGGAGCTTGCGAACAAGGGTGGTAGGATCGGAATTTACCTGCCTGACGAACGCAAGGCTCGCATAGCTAGGTTTCATGCTAAGCGCAGCACTCGTGTTTTCAGGCGACGAGTAACATATGACAGCAGGAAAAAGTATGCCGACAGCAGACCAAGGGTCAAGGGAAGGTTTGTAAACCAAAAGTCAGTTGTTGGTGGAGAAGATTCTACTTAAATCCTTCCCAGGTAATATAGTGTTGCAATCAGGCAGTGGCACAATAGCTTCTTTGGAAACAATCATTGATAAACTTTTATTCATAATAAGAAAGTAACAGACGAACTAAAGTGTCTGTCACATACTACGGAACCAAATTAGACCTCATCATCAACCACAACTCTCTATCTACACTCCACGACGTCACACGTCGCACTAACCACTATACTTATTTCCTTGCCGTTTCGTAATTCGCCAAAAACCAATCCACCGACTTCTGAATCCCCTCCTCCATCGAAACAAACTTATAATCAGGCCTATAACTCCTCAACTTCTTGTTACAGGAAGTCTTCGCAAACTGTCCATCGGGTGGGAATGAATTCGATGGTGGATCGGGCTATTTGTTTACTATATTTATCTATCTAAGTGCGTGCTACATGGCTATTGAATGACGACGCTGTGGAATGTATAGCGCTTCCTTCCCCAATGGCTCATATCTCCTTACTTCTCTTATCTTCCTAATATCTAAATCGTTGACTCGCTCCGTGTATGATGGCTTCAAAATCATCGGAAAAATCATCAACATCGCCACGATCGTCTTCATCTATCTTCGTGATCCTTCTCTTCAAACGTCTATGTCGGTATTGAAGAAATGAACATTCTTTAACACCTCACAATAATCACCTTCTTCTTGATCCCCTCCTAATCCTCTCCCTCAAACGTGTATGATGGCAATTCGAGGAAAGGGAGGACATTCTTATTCACTATATCGTTTGGTAGAGCATGCTGAAGTATAGTCGCAGCCTCGTTCAATAAGCGGCGATGCTGTGCTTTGTACTGAACAATTTTGTGGAGAACTGATGAAATCCACATTCGTATCGCCCGTGCCTTTTCCCCCCGCATCATCCCTAAACCAATCCCCAGCAGGTGCAGTGGGAAGAATCTGACCGATTGCACCAAGTTTATCCTCCATGTCAATTTTCCATTCATCCAATAGTAAAGCGGCGATGGTGTCATGCAGCACTGCTCCCTCAACCAGATCAACGTGCTTCAAATTTTTACACTCTTTGAATATACCATCATACGTAATTATGCCATCTTTCAATGGGATGGCAATTCGTTCCAGAGAGGTGCAGTTACAGAATGCCACCATTCCAATTGATTCCAGCTCCTTACCAAATATTACGTTCGTCAGGGCTGTACAATTTCTGAATGCATACCCCTTAACGATCTTGGCGGATGGCAAGTTTATGCTCGTCAAAGATTTGCAGCAATAGAATGCACCGCTTCCAATTATTTCCAGCTTGCCACATTCAATATGTGCCAGGGCTTCACACTCAGTGAATGCACACCCCTCAACAACTTCGACGCCCGGCATTCTTACTAGTCTCAAAGAATTACAGCTAACGAATGAGTATTCTTCAACTGTTTTGACACGATCATGACATTCTAATTCTTCGATGTGACGATTTCCTTCGAATGCCCCTGCAGGAATGACAGTGAGGGATTCATCTATGCGGACACGAGTTACATTTCGAGGAACAGCTTCCCTGCCGGTATAAACGAAATATCCGCCGGCCGCCATCATCATGAATGCACGGTTCTTCCGCTGTGATGAAAAGAGCAGGAAGGCGTTCAATCCGCACTTTGTCTACTATCTAGAGAGAGGAAAGAAGGCTGGAATGGAGGAAAATTGCCTTTCATCGTGAGATTTTTTGCTTGAGTGGACTTCGTAGAAAGGATAAGAATGTAACGTTGATCGCACTAAGAAGTTAGTATCATTTATCGTAATACTTCGAAAACGAAGCTCAAACTCAAATGAGCCTTCCCACTTCCCCCTACCGCTACCAGCCCACCAAGCACAAGCTACCTCACGTTGTTCTTGGCTTCGTTGCGTGCTAGCTGGCTTCGTTGTTTGGCTTACCGGTGGTAGGTGATGACGATAATAAGCTACTTGTCGTGACGGTGCGGGGACAGTAAAGTTGGTGCGCCGCTTGCTGCGCCGCCCTTCGCTTTTAGCTCTTTTTCACAATTTTAGTGTTGCTCTTCTTTTCTGTGCGCTTATGGTAGCTCTTTTTCACTCGTGCTCGTGTCATTAATTTTATGTTGCTTGCTCTTCTTTTCGGTGCAGGTGATAAATATTAGAACGGACTAAGCTCTCAACAACGCAGTATGATGGACCTCTCTGAACTACCAACCGGAACATTAGCGCAAGTGTCAAGTTATCTGCCTGTGCCATCACGTGCTTTGTTTGCCGTCGCCCTCAATCATCATCATGACATCAGTTCGGCCATCGTTGGAAACCACCACCAGTGGGACGTCTTGGATTTCGGAGAGATTGAGAAAGATCTGGCGGCCAAAATATCTGATGATCATATCAGGGGTGTCCTGCTGTGTATCGATGCTGTCAATAATCTCAAGAGATTAAGACTGACTAACTGCATCAACATTACCGGCGTCGGATTGTATCCACTTCGGGGATCTACAATTATTCAACAAATCGATCTGAGTTTGGTCGGTGATCATGAGAGTCCAATGCTCAATCCGGAGCCACCAATTTCATGCGCGGAGGTGATATCAATCCTTGATAGTATCATTCAAAGACGCTGTCTCAGCAAAATTCTTGCGCAAGCAACTTTTTTGGCCAGCCACAAAAAAAACTTGCGCGGCTGTCTCAGCAAACGCACACGCAAGCAAGAAAGCAGCGATGCGCACGAAGAGTGCACTAGAGGCTGCAGCGACACAATTCCTTGCACTCGAATAACATACTCAACCACGCCAAAAGAGAACAGTCTATCACCCAAACCCCTACAACAACTCCTTGAAATTGTCTATTGGATGGATGTGTTGACCTCGTTTAGTGTTTTGGGACGATCGCCTGCGGTATATTTCCCTCGTGCTGACCAACAGGGTGTCAAGATGTCCATTTCGGCTCAAAATAACACAATAACTTGACCGAGTAGGCAAGTTCAAACGTTAAAACAACACAATATCTCGTCACATATATTGTTTCAGTGATTGTGCGATGTTTGGTTACATTAAGTACTGCTGTTACTCTCGAATTATACCAAATAGCTTCGACCAGCTCTGCCTCTATTATTATTGGGAGTAGTTTTCCATAATAAAAGTAAAAATCCAACTCTAGCTGCAGTAAATCAACAAACCAACCAATAGAAGGAAATTCCCGAGTTAGACAGGAGATGTGAGGGCTGCCTATCACCCCGAAGTGGGGGATATTACCGAGTGCGTTGTGTTATCTTGGTTCCGTTTGTGGCCAGGAATATTGTTAATATCCTGTTAATATCCTGTTCAACCTGCAACAGCAAGATCACATCCACTATTCAGACTATATAGACATTCAATTTGCGCATTTGATTGCAGTATGTAACGTTCAGCGCTGCAAAAACTCAGATGCCGCAGAAATTTTGTCAATTAATAATTGAGCCATCAACACGAGAAGAACGACCGGATGGTGATGTTATTGCCGTTTAAATCCAACACCAATTGATAGAAACTCTCAATAGGACCCATACTACCGAATGGTGTTGATGATTGTGGTGGAATATCCCCCTTATTCCGAATTGTCCAATGATAATGCTTTTGAGTTGAAGTTATGTATTTATTTGTGCATGGAGTAATTTAATATTACGGCCCCCCCATTGATCATACCTCCACACCGCCCCACCATCCACCGCCCATTATCCATTGTAATCGATTGTTGTATGGTTGATTGCCGTGTGCGCATATTTATTTCAATAATAGAGTTCTCCCTCCGGATGTCGAGCTGTACGGTCGATCGACGTGAAGTGGATTTGTCGTCGATGAGGACGCTGCGGTCAAATAGAACCGACACCAAGCGACAAGGGCATCAACCTGTGTCTATACCATCGGCGCATGCTGATAGGGGCGGCGGTGTTGTGCTCATAGGTCAAGTAGGAGCATAATATCGACCATCGTCAAATACTTGCGTGGCTACGCAAGAACTTGCTGATTTCGGCTTCCAAATCTGCAAGTTCTTGCGTGGCCACGCAAGTTTTCATTTTACTTGCGTAGCTGGGAAATGCGTGAAAAGCAAAAACTTGCGTAGGGGTATCGATTTCCCCCCGAAGAAGCGGGAAACTTGCGTGAAAAAAATTTGCTGAGACAGCCTCAAAGGGGGGGGGATTGCTCTTTGGAGCACCTGGTATTCCCAAAAGTGTGGCGAAAGGATAGAAATACTGAGTCTGATTTTCATGCTTTCCTCACCAGATACAATGGTTATTTGAGTAGCCGAGGAGATATTTGCCTGAATTGTAGCTGCAATCTTCCTGGTGATGGTCATATGTTGCAAATGGATGGACGGTATCGGTGTCCGTATGGGACACAAAATTTCACTTGCTATGATTGCATGGATCACTACTGTGATGATTGTCGTGTTGATGAAAGTGCATATTACATTGAGGGTTTTTGCGGCGAGTGCGAAAGGAGTTACTGTGCACACTGCAAGACAGTGAAGTACTGCCATTGCTGCGAAAATGATATTTGTGTGGACTGCATTGATTTCAAACAGTGCTCTCAATGTGACGAGCATGCTTGTCTTGACTGCATCCTAGCCGACAGACACCTGTGTTGATTATAGAGGTGCTGTTAGTTGGTGCGAAAGATGCCAAGAAAGCTACTGCCGCGATTGTTGCAACTCCGATGTGTATGTTGTGGATATGTGCAGTTTCTGTGAAGATTCACTCTGTGGTCAATGCCGAGTGAAGAAATGTAAGGAGAGGAGCCACTGTGAAAGGTGGTGCGAGCAATTGTCATTCCCTGTACTAATGGAAGACAGAGAGAAAATGCAGGCTCAAATCAACGAGCTGCAGACTCAAATCAACGAGCTGGAGAATGAACGCAGGGAGCAAAGCAACGAGATCAACGAGCTCAAACGTGAAGTCAAAGATTTGACAGGAGGGTCAGGAGAATTGGCAGAAGCATAGAAAAGGCAAACAATTAGCTTTACATTGACGATATCAATTTGTCTTTACTAGATAATACAAAATCAAAGCTTTTTCAAGCCTCTTCACATAACAACCTTCTTGCCTTTGATAATGCCCTGAGAAGGCTAATATCATCCAAGTCGAATGAGAAGAAACCATTATCTACATCAAAGCGTTTTCAAGGCCCAATGCCTCTTGTTCACAGCCGTGTATGATGCAGTACAAAAGGACCTGTAAACACTGCCCATGACGAAACGCTCGACAAACTCTCTTTCTCACTCCCTTCTTCACCACAACAATAGCTACCCTCCTCTCTTTCTTCGATCATTCGTACGTAGACGTAGTGACTTCAGAGCGAAATCAGTTCCAGCTCATCTATTTGGTACAAGATATGTAAGCCGCACCCAAAGGAAAGCCCCGCCCCATTTGTAATGTTCTCATTGCACATCCGTGTCGTGTCCTTGTGACTGTGTTTAGATTAGAGCTCTTCATAATAATCAATTATTATTGTCACTTCCCCGATTCTGACTTTGGCGACAACGCATGGATCGACAACTACTCGAGCCACTCAGTATCATTTAGTGCAGATACAACTTGGATCACTGTCCCTTCAGAGCTTTATGATATGACCGATGCTTGCAATGACCTCTCTACCATCCAAGGAATGTGGAGTATTCTCAAGAAATGTCCTAGAGGAGAATACATAACAAAGTACATGACATACGAGGAACTAGTGGACGCGTCCACGAATAATATCTGGGGGGATGCGTCGATGCCATGACATCCAACTTAGTCATTGAATTCGTATAGAATCATATAGAGGAGATAGCATCATATAGAGGAGATAGCGACTGTCTTGAGAGACGACTCCTTGGATGTGGAAGGTGAACACCGATCTGAGAATAGGAGGTATTATCAAAACATTCAACAACTCTACGCACTTCAAATATGGTACGACTTTCAAGAGCCAACTTGATGAAGAAAAGCATCGAGAAAGAGGATAAGAAACTAGAAGGCAAACCTTCCAACGCCGCGGCTGTCATTTGCATTGAAGAGTGCGCAATAAAGGCCATTGAAAAGCAGCCATGGGGGCCTAATGCTCTGAGAGGGCTAATATCATCCAAGTCGAACGAGAAGAAAGCCATGGGTCTTCACGGGCAGGTTGCAAGCTACAGGATAGTACCAAACACGGATAGTCGGATTTGCTTTGCCGTCATTCAATCTTTCTGTCCCATTCTTGGTCAGAGTAGTGAAGTGAACGAGAATGGCAGGCACTCTATGGAGCCACGGCCAGAATCCGAGGCGTTTTAGAATATGTTACTCTTGTGGGTCTCAATGCAATGGCTGGAGTCATCAGTCCTGATCATGCCAGAAAGTACGACGTAAATGTATGAGTCTATTGATCACGTGGTGGGAGGACATGGCAGGAGACTTTGGCGAGAAGCAGGAAATTGAGACGTCAAATCTGAACATGGCATTAATCGATTCCTCCTGGAGGGATTCAATGGAGGCAGTCTCGTGCAGGAGAGAACTGTCGCTCTCTAGGCATCTTGTTTTCTTCTAGAGGCATGAACGAGCACTACACGGCTTTGATGATACTTCAACTTGGGATGCAGCGTTTTGCCCAAGCAGTCTAGCTCTGGGGAGGAAATCAATCAAGAGAATCTTCGTGAGTCAATGGATGAGTTGCGTGAGAAGCAGCGCAGGATGGATCTTCAGAAGATGCCTGCTGAACACAGGAACAATAGTTTGAAGGCGTTGAAGGGGAAGGGAAAGACGCGCTCTGCCCAACACAACAATGAGATTTCGAAGGCGTTGAAGGGGGCCAAGCTATCTGTAGAACACAGCATTGCGATAGGGTTGGGAAAGAAAATATCTAAGGCGGAGAAGGCAATTGAGGACGGTGTGAAATACGAGATATTGGAGTATGAATGCAAGAAGTGCAAGAAGGAGAAGAGTGACACTACACACGAATCCACCATGTCTTTGGAGTTGAGCTCTTTAATGAGAATGGTATGAGTGCGACATGCCCTTGCTGTGGGAAAGAAGAGCAGAGCCTTCGTACATCTACAAATTGTCGTCTGAAAAAGCGTCAGGCAAAAGTTTCTAGTAGTTAGAGAGAAGAGGCATGTAGCTATTTTTGTCATTGCCAAGGCTTATGTTAAAGTCATCAGCAATGTAAAACATCATTATTATCCTAATTCGAATTTACTTGGGCGAAGATATAGGCTTACAAGGTCGGGGCTGTAGAGATGGCTTTATGATATTGTACTTTGTTTTTGACCAATCACTTCATGCATGGGAACCTGGAAGAAAAGAATAAATGTGTGGTTCTTCTTCATTGTAGCAACAAGTTGCTCAATGCGCGTGATTGCCGACGGTAAACCTTTTATTATGTCGCTTGTTTAGTTGGCTCTCCAGACTCCAGATGATGGTAAGTGACCTCTACTCGAGATACAGCAACAACAAAAGATCCGCGGGCGGCCGCAAATATTTGGAGGATAAACCCTCTTTTTACCGAATTAATGCGTGCAATCACGTATTAATATTGCAGAGGCGGCCCGTCAGAGCGCTTTTCAGATCTTGATGTGCTCTTTTTGAGTCTTTTTGGCAGGGCAGAAAACACGAGCGACCGAGCAGAATAATAATATCATCAGCGACTCTCTTCCTTCATGATGATGGCGGCCGATGGATGGTACATTTATAACGGCCGGGAAGCTGTTCCTCCTGGTTTAACTCGTGTCCGCATAGATGAATCCCTCTCAGTCATTCCTGCAGAGGCATTTTATGATAATCGTCACATCGAAGAAGTCGATTGTCATATTGACGTCAAAACTGTTGAAGAAGAGGCATTTTACAACTGCACTTCTTTGAGACTAGTAAGAATGCCGGGCGTCGAAGTTGTTGGGTGGGGTGCATTTAATGGTAGCGAAGCCTTGACGGATGTTGAATGTGAGAAGCTGGAAATGATTGGAAATTATGCACTCAATTGCTGCAAATCTTTGGGGAGCATCAATCTGCCATCCGCTAAGATCGTTGGGGAATATGCATTCATGAGTTGTGAGGCCCTGACGAACATAATATTTGGTAAAGAGTTGGAATCAATCGGATGGGGGGCATTCCGTAACTGCACTTCTCTGGAACGAATCACCATTCCATTGAAAGATGGCATGATTACTCATGATAACACATTCAGAGGATGTGAACATTTGAAGCACGTTGATCTGGTTGAACGAGCAGTATTGAGTGACACCATTGACGCTTTACAGTTGGAAGAATGGAAAAATGACATGAAGGAGAAAATTGGTGCAATCAATCTTAGTCTTCCCACTGCACGTGCTGGGAATGATTTTAATTTTAATGATGTGGGGGGAAAGGCCCAGGCGATACGAATGTGGATTTCATCAGTTCGCCGCAAAATTATTGACTACAGAGCGCAGCATCGCCGCTTATTGAACGAGGCTGCTACTACACTCCAACTTGCTTTATCAAATGATATCGTACTCGAGAATGTCCTTCCTTTTCTAGAATTGCCATCATACACCTTTGAAGGGGAGGATTAGAGGGAAACGAGAAGATGGTGGCTGCAGCTTATTGAACGAGGTGGCTGCACCCCCAGCATGCTTTTCCAAAAGATATGTGCACGTGCCCTTGCTGCAGGAAGCAAGTGCAGAACCTTCGAACATCTACGAAGCACTTCAAGTGTCTGGGAACGATCTCTTTACGTCGTCTGGAAAAGCGTCAGGCAACTCTATTTTCATGAACTGACCGTGTCCATGCCAAACATACAGATAAAGTAGTCGATTATCTTTAATAGGATCAGGAGAATGATACTCTTTCATCACCCACACAGTCAACTCTGCCAAATCAACGAGTAGGCAAACTGTCTCAAGGGGATTCCACTCCACCATGGTGTCCCTTCCTTCCTTCTGGCAATCTAGCATTTGTGCTTGAGAATCAATCTGGAATGACATGTATTCTGAATGCCAAGCAGGCATACAATTTCTGAAGGTTAATTTCTGAAGGTTAACTTTCATGTACCTATTTGCTTGTGCCATGTAAAAGGCGAGAGTTGACAAATCAGAATACTTCATGCCATCTGTGTCATGTCCCTGTGACTGTAATAAGAGCTAAGTCAATACCAGAGAAGGCATATGCATGGTAGATTATGGTAGGTATGCAGCTGGTTAATCGTAAATAAGGGCTAAATTAGTTGAATGCCCATAGATCAAAGATTAGAGAAGCTCGCTGTGGTCGTGAAATAAAGACCGGCCGAACCCTACTTGCTTATCTTGACCAACAACAACACCGCTGACCACCAGCCTCCATAGATATCTTTTATAACAAAGGGGCCTCGTTTGCCAGAAGGCAACTCGTCGACAAGCAAAGATCAGGGGGAGTAAGCATGATGTCAAATGGAGCAAGTGATAGATACGAAGATACGGAGGCGGCCGCAAACTTACGTCGCCACCAAATTAAATTTCCCACCGGAAAAGATGACAGAGTGAAACTCTACGGCCGCAACAAAGAACTGAAACGACTCCGCAAATGCTACAGTGACTTGATGCAGTCCCCCTCGAATAATAAATCGGCGGTATTTGTATCAGGTGTGCATGGTGTAGGTAAATCGGCACTAATTGATGAATTTTTATACCAGCCGTTCGATCGGCGCCGTGCATCTGCTGAAAATAGGAGTGGCCGTCAACGAAGAGGAGGAGGAGGGAGAAATAATTCTTCCTCTTCTAAGCAGCATTCAGTTATTCGGTGCAATTTTTCAGAGGGGCAGGATGGCTATCAATCATGGGATGACGTTCACTCCAATCTTAGAGATATGGCTCTAAAACGAGAGGCGAGAGGAGTTGTTACCAACGGTTCACCTGATGACAATCATAACGATGACAATGATTCATCTAATTCCATCTTACAAATTGAAGATATCTTGATTGAATCAGCTTCTTCGGGAGGCCAAAGTACAAATTCACCATCAAAAATTGAGGACATTCAAAATTCAACCAGCAAAGAATCGATCCATGCGCTGCTTTCCATCATGTGTAATACACAGCTGGAGCAACCATTGATTTTGTTCCTAGATGATTGTCAGAACATGAGCTCGAAGTCATTAGAGGTATTATCGCATCTGTTATTCGAGGAATTATTTCTGTTGGGTGGTGTATTCATTATTTGTGCTTACACATCGACAAGCAACGCATCATCTAACAACAACACCGCCCCATTCAATCAATTTTTGGACCGAGCAAGGGACAGAATGAACCATCAAATTCTGGATGCTTCCATGATATCCATCGGGGGAGGCGTGGATAAAACTGTGGAGGTGATTAACATTTATCCGCTTACACTTGAGGTAGTGACCGCCTTTGTTGCAGATTGTAGTAATAGACGAGACAAGTGCGAGGTGACGTCTCTTGCCGAAGTGATATATGACAAAACAATTGGGATTATATCCTATGTTCGGTCTGCTATGAATGAGTTGATAGCGAAGAGTCTGTTACAGAATATATTACGTTCCGATGGCATGACACTTGAGTTGAGTTGGATTGATGATCACTCATTATTGGGGGGCGCTCTACCGAATTACTTATCGGGATCTATTGTGGATGATGTGATCTACTCGATTCATACTCAGACTAAAGAGCAATTATCATTGGAGGTGCAACGTGTCCTAACGATGATGGCTTGCATGCCCAACATGGTTTTTCATGCTTCCATGTTATGTGAGCTGTTGTATTTGGAAGAGTCCGACGTTCGCGGTCTATTGCAGCAGGCATCAAGTCTTTTGCGTATATCTGATTCATCTACGTTAACCGTGTCGTTTTCGCACGAGTTGATACGGCAGGCATTGTTAAGCCCCGTGTCGGAAGAGGAGAGGAATGATTTAGTCGTCCGGGTGTTTAATTCTCACTTCCGCAAATGGAGCGAGAAGCGGATGCATGTGAGGGAGGGGAATAAGGCACCAAAATTACTAAGGGAAATGACAGCTTTGATATCCTTCTTTGATGTCATCGATCCGTCGTATCCTCTCACTGGTGATGGCGTTAAGGGGGAATTGGCTGATAGCATCCTTAGCAGATTTTCGAATGTTAGTGCCACTAGTGATAACAGCAGCGGCAGTAAGGAATCAAAAAGGTCTATAGTACCAGAGTCAAAGAGTTTTGGGCACAGCTTGAACAACGGCAGGCGAAGAACAGGAGTACGACGGAATGGTAATATGCACGCCAAGTCATTATCATTTGGGGCTCTGCAGCCCTCGAATATTCAAGATGTTGTTATGTCACTCGATGCCGATGCTACTCGAGGCAATGCTACATTTTCCGACTTTAAAAGCAATGAGGTATCCAATAATCCTTTTGCAAAGTTCATTTCAGGAGGGACAAACAGTGAGGTGCCTCCAAATCCCTTTGCAAAGTTCGTTTCAGGGGGGACAAACATTGAGGTGCCTCCAAATCCCTTCACAAATTTGATTTTGGGGAAAACAGATCAAGATCCAATGCCACCGCAGCTGCCTCCGGCGAGAAAGCAGAAGCAGGCATTAGAGAGCATATTCTTTCCGTTCGTTAGTGACCCCAAATCAGTCCTGATTCAGCATGGCTCCGTCTGCTTCCATGGTCGTCATCCACCAACAGCTGCCTCTGATAACGGGCAGTGTTGCAAACTCGAGAATGAAAGAGAACTGATGATATTCTCTCAAGGCTTCATTGTGGCAGATTTTCCTGTGAGCGATTCTTATCATCTGATGATGGCACTGACTGACGGAGATGCTATCACGCAGGAAAGTATGCTGGAATACTTACGAGCGAAGTTGGTGAGCCCTGCTGAGTCGGAATGCTGTCAGAGGGAAGAGGTTTCAACAACACTACTTCGTGATGTACTCCACGAGATTGCGTGGCCCAAGTATGAGAACGTCATTCGCAAGCTTGACCCCGACAACATCGGACGATTGAACCGGGCAGAATTGCACAGAGGACTTGAGAATATCTGTTCTCTTCCTTTATCTCCAAGTAGTAACAAAGAAAGAAGTGCTCAGTTCGCATCACTCTTTTCTTCTGTTGCCCGCGTCGACTGTCTGGATATTTCGCACTCGAGGGACGCAAGAAGCACAGCAATTTCTCATTCTTCTCTTGCAGAGAGATCATTTTCGATTACTTTGCACGATCGAGAAGGTGATCTGATATTTACTTGTATGAATCAAAATCACCGAGATTCGTTTGTGTCTGCCTTGCGTAGTGGAGTAGTGAAAGCGATAGAGAAGTCTTCATCTCCTGAGGCAATAATGATGCGAAGAAATCGAGGCTGGCAGCACTTGGTTGTGCGTAACTCGCCAATCTGTCATGTTATCGAGAATGATGCAGAGAGACTAAAGAGTATACTGGATGGTAGTCTGTACGGTGACGATGCGTTTGGACAGATTAGATTCAAGCTGAATGAACTGGACGAGAATGGATATGCAGCAATTCATTACGCAAGCATACTCGGCCATACTCAGTGTGTTGATATTCTGCTTGGGAAAGGTGTTTCAAACGCAGGTATGTTGGACGTTCGAGGCTTATCCTCCAAAGACCTAGCAAATAACGAAGAGGTGGTTGAAGTGCTGGAGAAAAGAAGGAATCGACGGCCTTCATTGACCAAATCCAAAAGACCGTCTCTTTCTCGAGGACAATCCAGCTTACGGAGACTCAGAGGGATCCCAAAACCGAGGCGATCAGTCTCATTTGCTGAAAAGGAAGACAGCACCCGATCATTGCCGCTCTTCTCGTCTGACTCGGATTCGGATTCTTGTGAGGAGAACGAAGAACCACCACATGAACTTACCGTGTCCATGCCAAATATACAGATAACGTAGTCTCGATTATCTTCTTCACTTCAGAATACTTATCAGCATAATATCTACCACCCATACTTCTCTGCCTCTGTGACTTTTGCTCCCCATCTGATACTTCTACTATGTTTCACCTTTCTCTTTCCTTGTCAGACATCGTTGCATAAGCTAGAGCTCCTCTACGATGTCTCTCCTCTGGAGTATGATGGTACGCTCCGAAATACTTCTCCCACGGTACATAACGGCGGCGGCACCTGCGTGTAAGAGCAATGTATTTCAGTGAGATCTCATGTTAATTTGTTGCAATTGATGTAGGAGCACAATGAATTCATCAACATCAAGTATAATGGGAGTGGAGGATATATCAAAACCACCTACCTACCATACACTAGACTTGAGTCCTATTGCTATTGACGAAATCCTACCCTAGAGGCTGGTGACTACATGCTGCTGCCCAACACAACTCATGTTTGCTTGCATCTACGCTCACTCAGCAATGAAATTAGCTTGAGTTTGAGCTGCCTGCCGTATGGCTAGGGAGAATCGACCTAAGAAGAACCGCCAGACTGGAGAGTGGACGTATCCAGCGCGGAAGGATGTTTTTGAAGAGGTTGGGTTGTACACTTTGACGGACATTGACAGGAGGAGGAAGACTATTGGGGCTTACATCAGCACGGATCGCTCGATCTTCGATCTTTGTAGGAATGGTGAGAGACGACGCGGTACCAGCTCCCGCCGGTGGTGGTGGGATCAGCTGATTAATGCGGACTTGGAGAGTGAAGAGGTTAGAGGTTGCCTCTTCTGTTGTATCTGAGGACGCGTCTGAGATGGGATCGCAGTCGTCTTTGGAGGACAGTGCATAAAAGGGTTGGCTAGTTGGATCTTACGTGTGGGGTTTAGCATAGTCATTTATTTCTATAACAGCAAGCGCCTAGGGGTTGCACGAACACTGCCCGAGGACTCGTAAGTCCATTCGTTGGGAAAGACGTGTAATGCCCGGAGGCCAAGTTTTGGAGGAATGGAGAAATGACATGAAGGAGAAAATTGATGCTATCAATCAGCGTCCTCTAAATACAACTGCTGGGGATGATATTGATGATGCGGGGGGAATGACCAGGGCGATACGAATGTGGATTAAATCAGTTCTTGGCAAAACTTTGTCTACAAAGCCCAGCATCGCCGCTTATTGAACGAGTCTGCGGCTGCACTCCAGCATGCTTTACAAAACGATGACATCGTGCTCAAGAATGTCCTTCCTTTCCTCGAATTGCCATCATACACGTTTCAAGGGGGGATACGAAGAGAAAGAGGAGGACAGAATGCAACGTCAACGATTTAGATTAGGAAGAGGAGCAAGTCGAAATGAACAGGGGGGAGTCCTTTGGAGTAGATGACGATTCCTAGCTTTGCCAGCCTCTCTGGGCCTTCCTGCTCTTGTTCATCCCTTGATTTCTGTTATAATACAATTGCTGCCTGCATCAATAGCATCGAGATCCTGTCTCAACTGTACTGCATGCAATGCAAGATAGAGATAGTAATCAATACTTGACTACTTCGTCTTTACATATGTACTCCCTACTCCCCCTCTACCTTCCAACCGTCATATATGAGCCTCTCCTCACAGACTGCGCACATATCTTCAAAATTACTCATAGGAGCGCTATGTAGTGCCCAGTAGCCATTGTCGGAAGAACTGATTCCTATTTCGATGGATAGACGGCGAAGGCAGTCATGATAAGACAAAGATGACGTCACGAATTTAGTTTAATCACGATTTTATATAGGCACGCAACACGCAAACCACCAACCAAGCAAGGCGAGCAGCCGGCCTGCAGCCGGCCGAGCGAATCATCAAGAGGAATTTGACGGCGTCGATACAAACACCTTTATTGGACAAAGCCCCCGAATACATTCCAAGTCCATCATGATCATCTTTCTTGGCTTTTTGTTTCAAAGTGACAACATGCATATCCCCTACATAATATGGCGATCGCGATCACCTTTATTTACCCTGACTAACTGTATTGTAGTCAGGAGACGGTAGACGGTCAGAGTCTGAAGTTAGAAGACGGTCAGAAGCAATCTAACCATAGCAATGACGTCTCAATCATTGTACGTGGCCGTTAATTCTGGTTGAAGAGGCTGAAGCTCATTATCACAGGAAGCTTCACATAATAAACATCCCAAACTATGGTAACAAAGATCATTACTCGTATTCGTCGCATTTCATCGGTGAAGAGATCATCCGCGGCGGAAGATTCAAACCGGGGCGACGACGAGGACAACAATAAGAGAAATAACACACAAGGTGATAATTCTAACAACGATGATAAATATCATCGCAATGAGGGTGAAGAAAATCAGCATGCCAAGAAGTTGAAAGGATGTCAAAATAAGGCCACAGATGGAGGGATGATTTGTGATAATGGCCATTCATACCATGATGTGTTTTTTCGCTGCAAACCGAACGATAACACAACAGCAGAAGATGACGGAAAAGCAGCGGCCTTTCGCCAACATACTGCTGATACTACATGTAAAAAACTCCCTCTTCTTTTAGATGATGCAGATGACGATGAAGCGGCGAAATGTCAGAAGGGGAAGCAAATGTGTATCGATTTGACAGATGTCCCACTAAAGTTGCCAACCAAAAACAACAAGAAGGGCGCTTCTTCAAAGTACCAAGGGGTCTACTTCGATTATTCCAGAAATAAATGGATGGCGAAGAGTATGATTGACGGGAAGCAACATCATATTGGCAATTATGAGAATGAAGAAGAAGAAGCTGCTGTAGACTATGCTCGTCCACTATTTGAATACGAGGCTGGGAAAGTCAATGCACGTGGGAATACTGGACAAAAGTTCGTCGATTTGACCGATGTCCCACCACAGCTGCCAATCATAAGCAACAAGAAGGGCGCTTCTTCAAGGTACCAAGGGGTTTGCTTCGATAAAAGGAGGAACAAGTGGAAGGCTACAATTTCACTTGACGGAAAGACACATTCTATTGCCGAGCATGCAACTGAAGAAGAGGCTGCTGTCGACTACGCTCGTGCGCTATTCAAGTATGGATCACGAAGGAAGCGAAAGTTTATAGATTTGACCGATGTACCATCACAACCGCCAATTCTTAACAATCACGATAGGTATGAAACGTCAAAGTACCAAGGTGTTCACTTCAAAACGGCACGGAACAAATGGAATGCTACAATTTCACTTAATGGAAAACTTTATGGTATTGGAACCTATGATACTGAAGAAGAAGCTGCTGTTGATTTTGCACGTGCAAAATTCAAGTACGTGCAAAATTCAAGCACAATGGTGGAAAGTCACACTGACAAGGAAAGTAATGGCGAAACGTAAACGGAGAGAGGCGAAAGGACAAAATCGCTCATGCTGGATAGATTAATGTATAGGATGCGGATATTCGTGCTATTTTTTGCATGCGGCATCAAATTAAAGCTCATGAGATGACCAACAAGATTGCCTCGTTGATGTGCACGTTGAACCCTTGCGAAAATCAGTAAATACAAGATGTTTATCATATTTGTTGAGTGCGTTACATCCCCAGTCTTCCCTTCTCGATACCAGCATTGAACAGCTGCATTAATCTCTCACATTGATCAATAAACAAAGAAGCAAAGACCAAACACCATTAGCATCATCATGAATCGCCAAGAAGCATACATTAGAGCAAAGCCTGCACTTGGAGACTCAGCATTGAATATAGAAACAGAAGGATCTCCACCGTCGGATGAAGTAGGGGGAGGATCCATCTGTTTCCCAGCACTCATATCAGATGACGGCAATGCACCCCCACTCCCACCACCTCCACCACCAAGCTCCTCACAAAGATCAGCAAACTCTCCATCAATCTTCGTTACATTCGATATCCCACTAGCAACATCTGTACTCCAACCAACCATCCCATCCACCATTTGATACAATCCCGGAGCACTCACCACATTCTCAACACCATTGGATAGTACATCTGTTGGAAAGAAGATCATTATGTCGTCTACTCGCTCCACTACAGTCTGCACCTCCTCATTGTTGTTTCCAGCATCAATAATACCTAACTCTAGATTAGACTCAAGTCCTATTGCTATTGACAAAATCCGACCCTAGACTGGTTACTACATGCTGCTGCCCAACACAACTCATGTTTGCTTGCATCTACGCTCACTCAGCAATGAAATCTTGAGTTTGTGGTGGAGGGCTCTTTGGTCCAAAGTCGAAGCAGACTTTCTCCAGCTTCAACCGGCACTGACGTTGTCTTGCCTCAAAGCCGGCCGGCCGCACGCAAGTAAGTAGGTACCACAGCAACATCCACACAAAAAACTAAAAGTACCTGCATCGATAATCATATCCATAGTGAGTTTTTGAGGGGCTATTTTTCCAGTGATGGACACATGTGTCCATCACTAAATGCTAGTAAAACTACTAGAAGAGCCCTTTTTATAGTTCGGACACACTAGTAGTAGATAGGCCTATCGGGATCTAACGGTTAATATCCCAATTAGATCCCGATAGTTCGGGCAAAACGTAGAATTATGTGTAAGAAAACTAGTGTCCTAAATACACGCTCATGATAATCGTTGGAGTCTGGTCGATAGACTCCGGTAAAATCGATGATGGACACATGTGTCCATCACTGGCAGTGATGGACACATGTGTCCATCACTACTCACTATGGATATTAAGATAGACCCTCTTGCGTGCCTTCATGATGATGGCGGCCGACGGCGGATGGTACATTTTTACCGGCGGCGAAGCTATAATTCCTCCTGGTGTAACTCGTGTCCGCATCGATGAATCCCTCGCTGTCATTCCTGCACGGGCATTTTATGGAAATCGTAACATCGAAGAAGTGGAATGTCATGTTGACGTCAAAACAGTTGCAGAATGGGCACTTTGTAACTGCCCTTCTTTGAGACGAGTAATCATGCGGGGCGTCGAAGCTGTTGAGATGTATGCATTCGCTGAGTGTTATGCCCTAACGTATGTTGAATGCGGTGAGCTGGAAATAATTGGAGAGGGTGCATTCGGTAGCTGCAAATCTTTGACATGCATCAATCTGTCATCTGCCAGGGTTGTTGAGGGGTGGGCATTCACTGACTGTACAGCCATGGCAAAAATTAAATTTAGTGAAAAGCTCGAATCAATCAGAGTGGGGGCATTCTATCGCTGCGACTCTTTGGAGCGCATCACCATCCCATTGAAAGATGGCATCATTACTGACGATAATATATTCCAAGGATGTGACAATTTGAAGCACGTTGATCTGGTTGAGGGAGAAGTACATGCAACTATTGCTTATTTACAATTGGAAGAATGGAAAAATGATATGAACGAAGAAATTAATTCAATCAATCAGATTCTTTCAAATGCACCTGCTGGGGATGCTAATGATGATGATGATGATGATGTGGGGGGAAAGGCCCGGGCAATACGCATGTGGATTAGATCAGTTCTTGGCAAAATTATTCACTACAAAGCACAGCATCAACACGCATTGGAAGAGGCTGCCGCAGTACTTCAGCTCCAGGTTGCTTTGCCTCAAGATATTGTGATGAAGAATGTCCTTCCTATCCTCGAGTTGCCATCATTTACCTTCGAAGTGGGGGATCACGAAGATGAAGAAGACGACAGCAGTGACAATGAAGACGACGTTGATGATTTTGACGATGACGAGTCCTCCTATTGAATTGCTTTCTCTCTTGGGCAGGGCAGGAGAAGTTTGTGTACCGCAGGAGTATGTCGAATTATGAAATAGAATGATAGTGGTAATAAATATTATATCGTAAATGCAATATTAGTCTAGTATGAGAGTGACCGGGATACAGTACAATATTGATGTCATTTGCATGCATTGGACATGTTGGTTAGATTCTTCGAGATAGCTGTCTTTTTGTCGGCGTGAAGTTTGTGAAAGAAAGAAGAAATTGACCCTGTTCCATAAGCTTCCCCGCTTCTCCTGCGCCGTAAATAATTTTTGAACCACCTCAACCAAAAAAAACGGCCACAATGACGAGCAACGTCCCCTATGCCAACCACCGCTGCTATGCCGAGAGAGTAAAATAATCGCCTCTAACTATGCCCCCTCTCCCCTGCTGCCTTGCGGCCATCAACTCGCGAGAAGATCTGGCGAAAGATTTGAACGTCGACATTAAATCACTCGATCTGGTGGAGTTGACCGACACTCCGTGCAGAAGTGATGGTTGTAACCTATCCGCTGCCAAGAATAATTACAATCAATGCATCTTATGCTGTCAACAATGGTTTCCTCGAAAGTTAAACAAAGGCGGCCAGGTAAAAAATAATCGCCGAGGTTACGGTCTTTACGGCCCTCAATTCATGCAACAATACAACGGCACGACGCAACGAAAAGCATGCGCATGCGATATGGAAGAGTGCCAGAAGATTGGTTATAGCCATTGCGGTATGATGACGTTTCCGACAGATCCAGCGGGTTGCAAAGAAGCCATACGAGTATTGGGCATCCAATGCCCCGCTACAAAAGCCAATATTCTAGCAAACCCTCGAAGTTACCGCATTGCTCCATGGCATTACCAACAAAATCATTTACAAAAGAATAATAATGGAAATTGGTCTATCCGAGTAATGGAGAAGTACACTGATAGTGATGGGAAGGTCTTTCCCTTTGCCCCCCCAAATGGCAATGTCATCCAATTTATTGAGAGCGTGCTCCTCCCCTTGGGGCATAATGTATGCCGAGGGGGTGTTGACGACCTCCCAGCTTGGGTGAAGAAATTAGCAACCAACCAACAACAACAACAACATCCTAATGGACCTACTCCATCTCCTACAAATAAGACTGCGCGAGTGATGGCTTCACCACCAGGGGCAACGTCGCGACCCGCTCGGAAACGTGAATCTCCGGAAGCGGCTGAGCTCCGGGAGTTGAAAGATAACGCAGCGCTATTTGAAGTCAAACTCAATAGTGCACTGGAGGAAAATCACAACCTTAAAGCCAAAGTTGAAGTACTGGATGGGGAGAATCTTCGGTTGCGTTTTGAAAATACAAAGCTGAAGAAGGAGAATGCAGAGCTGCGGCGGAAGGTGGAAGTGCTTGAGGGGAAGAAATGTGTAATTTCTTACGACGATTTGAAACCCGGGGGGATACTTGCAGATTATGTGAATTCATTCACTTTCTTCCCAACCTTTAAAGCAAATGATCTTTTTCTGGAATTAATCAACGGTGATATCGGTGTCTGCGAGAGAATTAAACGTTACCATCACGTCACCGTGGAGGAGAGAGTCAAATACAACGATGAGATCCGTGCCAAGAAGAAGCAAGCAAAACAAACAAGCGCTGGCGCTACTGGCAATGGGGGAGGAGAAGCTGGTGAAGATCTAGACGCAATCATGGCTGAAGCTGCCTTAGGTGATGACGAAGACATGGCAGAAGCAAACATTGGTGGTGCTCAACGGACTAGAACGAGGAAGCTACATTGGAAAACCGAATATCTCGTGTATTGTTTCTTTGTTAGGTGCAACATCTCCATGACTCGCATTGCTGCTTTGTTTGGTATTGGGCGCATTCTTGTACATGATATTGTGTATGGCTGGGTGAATATGTTGGCTGATACTTTGGCAAAGTTCTTTCCCGTTCCCACGAGGAGTCAAATGCTTCGTGCCTATCCCAAGAGTGTTATCAAGAAGTTCGGACACGCACACATCTTTATGCTTCTCGATGCTACTGAGATATTTGCGGAGGTTGCATCAATGAAGTCAGTCAACGCAATATTGTACTCTGCTTACAAACACCATTCTACGCTTAAGTGGCTTGTCGGATGTGATCCCATTGGCACAGTATGGGATGATTCTATCACAGACGGATATCCAGGAGCAGTTAGCGATCCAATACAAACCACTGTGACGGAAATTCTAGCTCAAATTCCATTTGGGTGTGCGGTTGAAGTGGACAAGGGATTCTTAATTGAGAATGACTGTGCATTTCTAGGAATCCATTGTATTCGTCCGATGAAGATGCTATCGGGGCAGATGCAACAATCGAAAGAGGATGTGGCATTGACGCAAAAAGTTGGAAAGACGAGGATTCCTGTTGAGCAGATCAATGGTCAAATGAAGAATTCAGCTTCGTTTTTCGACAAGAGAATCCGATTAGATCAGATTGGGCTAGCAGATTTGATCTGCCGTGTAAGCTACCTTCTCCAAAACTTCAAGCTTGCTTTCATTCAACAACACGACGGGACGAAGAAAGATCGACCATGCAAAGCCCACATTCGATGGTACGGAGGAGAAGATGATGGTCTGATCGATATTCGACCATATGTTGAGTTGTGGGGAACTACTAGTGAGATCAACCGTTGGAGAGAGCTTGCAGAAATGCCTGAAAATGAGGAGGCAACAGACTTGGAAATATCAGAACTGGTCTTGGCCGAAGATTGGCCCACTCGTCTCAGGAAAGAACACATAGAGCGATTGGCTTAAATACATAAATTAGATGTCTTATTCATATTCAGCAGTTGCCTCTTAAATCATTTTGGGCTAGTAGGTATGTCATCATCATTTTGACAGAAGTTCGGTTTGTGGGGGCCAAAATTATTTACGGCACAAGATCTCACATTATTTTGCTGAGGAGCTTATGGAACAGGGTCAATCCCGCCCTACAAGACTCGATGAGTACATGTTACATGTACCACACAAGGTGGGTGCTACTACTGCCTTCAGCTCAAGCACCAAAGTGTCTTCGTTCTTCGTCTTCTTCTATCAAATCATCGCCCTGAGTAAGCCGTAAATTATTCTTCTGCTATCTATTATTATCACTGGTACTGTTTCCGTTGCACAAAATAATTTGAAGAATGGTTGAGCATGCATCGACGATCGACGACATCAATCATTGCACATGTTCAACGTTCATAAGCAACAACCGAGCGATGATGATGTCGTGACATCACAAGATTAAATTATATTGCAATCAAGATATTAGATGAATTAAATAACTACGTTATGCATTATTATGACTCAACAATGGTTATGACGAATACTTGGTAACATGGCAACTCTTTGAATTGATGAGATAGCTGCATGAAGATGCTTTCTTATGCCTGCCGCATGCTGTCGAAGGGAGGATCGGCCGGTAGCGAGAAGGAGGGCATCGTTGCTGATCGACAGAATGGCAACCTGGAATGTGGCAGGTCGAATCATCAACTGCATTTGACTTTGTATTTGTTGATTGATGCATTGCATAGGTGGATGTTAGCATGGTGGATTTGTTCAAACCAACAGATGATTGGACTGTATCTAGCCGTGGGATTGCAGAGAATGGTGGTAACTGCCGATGATGAGATGGGACGGAAGTCGAAGGAACTTTCACGCAGCATTGGCACAATTGAATCCTGAATGAGGTACATATGTTGTTATGAATGATATTGATATCCATGTAAATCATTTTCACAAACACAATATTGACAAAGCAGATTGCGTGCAGACGAGTGAGCCGTCGTGATGTAATCAATAAGGATGGATTATTACTGTGCTATCATGATGAAGAGCTGAGTCAAGAGAGACAACAACAACACTGACGCTCGTGTTGTTTGCGATGCGATCCACACAATATTCGCGCATTACGGTACATTTGCAAACTGGATCACTTTGAAGAATGTTTGCAGTGGTAGAGATGCAAGCAACTAGCTGTTACTCTCAATGTAATCCAAATCAATAAGCAATCGACTTGTATGGGCTATGTCCCGCATTATGTCCTCCGCTGTAATGAGTGCAATACAACGACACGACACTTGAATCGAGAGCTGGAATGATGATATCGTCCCACATCACTCTTGCTCTACTAGCTCTATAAAGAAATGTATCGAGATACTCTTGAATTGTCGACAATGAATTATAATCATCTACCGATTCAGACCCAGAGTATGAAGAACAATATTCGTCAAGGTGCAACATGCCATACATACCGATTGTCTGTATATCCAGAGTGTGAGTATTTCTTCGGGATGCTTCCATGTTTAGTCGCCCTGTTTGATTATTACTTGGAAGAGTTGTTCAGCTGGCATGAATCTTATTCAATCACTAAATAACTTATCGTCGCTGTTCAACAACTTCATTTCAGCCAGCTTCTCACTCTCTTGGAAAATAGAGATGAGAGGGAAAATCCAAGAAAAGATACGACACGACCATCACAAATCAAAAATCATCCATGCCATGGCCGAATTTGCTTCAAATTATTGCACGCGTCTATTATCTTCTTTGGCAGCGTTCAATTGCAGACTAGAGAGCGTCTATTAGCAATTGAATAACATAAATTAGCAGGTAAGTCAACTCATTCTCGGCCGCCGCCGCTTTATAGCCCGCCGCCGCCGGCAACTCACGGCCGGCCATTCATTTTTCCAGCGCTCGACACTCAAAAATTACTAACAACGTTCTTGTTCCGTCCACTCTTCATCATAGGACTCTTGCCAATCAATCAAACGGCCGCGCCTCAATCAAATAAATTGAGCAGCACAACCGGCCTTCTCTTCAGACAACATTTTTCCCACCAGCATGAGATTTAATCTCTCCCTCCTCGCCCTAGCGGCCACAGTAAGCTGTGATCAAGACGTCGTCATTGCGGATGATACCACCACAGTCATATCGCCAACCCGCACCCCCGATCTCATCCTAGAAACATCCGATGGCAGCCCCATTGACAACAGCACCAGTGGCTCAGTTGTCATTCGCAGTGGGAAGAGTTTCAATGAAACTTTTGTGGGGGGGAATGTGACTATTCTGGCGGGGGAATCTCTCAAGGGACGGGGAGGCACTGTGGATATTTCGGGAGGATCTTCCAATGGCCATAGTGATGGAGGCGATGTACTTCTTTGGGGTGGAGATGCAGATAAGGGGAGGGGGGGCAATGTCCATCTTCAAAGTGGATCGAGCTCCAAGGGAGTTAGTGGGAATTTGGCGCTTGCCTCCTCAGCTACGCTCGTGGAAGGGGGGAACTCGGGGAGTGTACATCTTTCCACGGGGGAGGCAAAAGGAGGGAGTGGAGGGACGATTGCCCTACAGAGTGGAAATGGTGGATATTATGACGGTGGGGATATTACCCTCTCAGCTGGTCAGACATCTGGCAATGGATTCAAGGGTGGCTCGGTCCATTTGACTGGAGGAGAGGGGTCGAGTTCACATTCCACGGATGGAGGTGATGGTGGTGATCTAATCCTCACGGGAGGAGAGGCAAAGGGGGAGGGTGCAGATGATGATGGAGGTAGCATTGCTCTTCAGGGAGGTACTTCGTTTGCTGGGCATGGAGGATCGCTACGATTATCATCGGGTGAATCCAGTGAGACATCTTCGGGTGATGTATGTAAGTGCTGCTCATTGTTTTACTCTTGTTTGATTGTCTTATTTCTCCGTGATACATTGTCTCACTTTCTATTGATAATAATGCACAATTCAACTCCACAGTGATTGCTAGTGCCAAGGCTGGGCACGAGGGGTCGAGCGGAGCTCTCACTCTGACCACGGGAGCATCCAATAGTGGCCTCGGAACGAGTGGATCTATCAATTTACAGACTGGAAATGTCTTTGGTGGAGCTACGGGTGGCATATCAATGGCAGCTGGAACAGCCACAGACACAGTTGAGAAGGGGGGATCCATTGCCTTCACCACTGGACACAGTGAGTGGTCCTCGAGTGGCTCATTCAGTGTTCAGACTGCAAATGGAGGTGCGAAAGGCGATAGTGGTGAAGTCTCGATTCGTACTGGCAACACAGAGTCGGGCAAATCTGGCCCTTTGCTCTTTGAGAGTGGATCTGCTGCAGGAGGTGGTTCTTCTGGGTAAGTCAATCCATGCCATTTCGTGGAATGGAGCACACTCTTATCATATTATATTCTCACACACTCTATCTATTGCTCATTACTTCTTCTCATATTTTGCTAGATCAATCGAGATGAAAGTAGGATACAGTGATTATCACCATAATGGCGGACATGTCAAACTTGCCGCAGGAGAGGCCAAGGGCAATGCTGTAGGTGGCTCGGTAGATATTGCCGCAGGTAGTGGAACTTCTTCCAAAGGAAGAGGCGGTAGTGTGTCCATTACTGCAGGTGATGCGTCCGGCAAAAGCCCCTTTGATGTTGCCGGCCACTTGACGATGAATGCAGGCTCCGCAAACAAAGGGGTTGGAGGTGCTGTCACAATCCAGTCAGGTGGAAGCACTGAAAAAGATAGTGGTGCAATAGGTAAGTTGATCCCATGTGGCTCTTCTTGTATGCATTATTCACTTCTCTCGATCCGACTCCTCACCCATCGTGTACTATTATCTGTTTGCTCGTTGATGTGCAGTCATTGCTACTTCTGACTCTGGCAGTGAAGGCATTAGTGGGTCTTTATCCATGAGTACGGGTGCATCTAAACGAGGGAATTCTGGTGAAATCAGTATCCGTACTGGTGATGCAGATGCTGACTACAGCTCTTCTGGCAATCGAAAGACGGGAGGTGGTGGGAATATTACCTTGGCCGTCGGAACTGCTAGCTTTGGCCGAGGTGGTCACATGAAAATGTCAGCTGGATCAACGACTGGATTTGCTCGATACAACATCTGGAATCCCATCGATGTGACTGGCGGTGAAATCGAGATGACGTCAGGAGCTTCTAAAGAATCTCATTCGGGCCACATTGAAATTGCCACCGCCCCTGCTGGAATGCGAGGCGTTTCTGGCTACCTCAAACTGCAAACTGGAGACGCTTCCTCTGGAGATGCAGGTACTATTGGTAAGTTTGAGTGAACTTGATATGCTAATTGCCTCTCGAGAGTCTTTATTGCGATGCCTAACTCATTCGTCTATTTCTCTGCTCTTGTATCAGGTCTATTGACTGGAAACTCAACTGATGGAGAAGGTGGATCAATAGAGATTGCGAGTGGGAAGTCTTCCGGCGAGGCTGATGGTGCTAACATCCAAATTAGTGCTGGCGAGGCTGATGGTGAGAGGTCAACAGGGGGGACTGTCACAGTGTTTGCAGGCCATGGAAGTAGCAATGATAGATACGATGGCGGAAATGGCGGATCGATCGAGCTAATTGCAGGCTCTGGTCACGGTCAAAACAAGTACAAAGATGGCGGAGGTGATATTCATCTTCAAGCTGGATATGCTATCAAATCTTCTGGTGGCGATGTATTCGTGAAATCTGGGCCCTCCATTGAGGGTGATAGCGGTGATGTCACAATTGCGTCAGATAATTCTGGTAAATGGGGTGGATCAGGTATGTTGAACATTACGACTGGATTCTCCATGGAAGAATCGAGTGGGAAGGTTGATATCTCTACTGGAAAATCGTATTCAGGTCATGGAGGGGACATCCAACTCGCCGTCGGAGATGGAGAAGAAGGAGACGGAGGAGATTTGATTGCTGTTGCTGGATCGACAAGCGATATGGCATGTGAGTATTTATGTATGTTTACAATGTTACAATATTGTCCTTGCTTGAATCTCACATGAAATGCTCTCGATTTTGTTAAGCCTCTGGAGGCTCAGTCCTTCTTCAGGGAGGTCAAGGCCAGCATTCATCACCTCATGATGGATCAGGTGGAGGGTCTGTATTAATGATGGGAGGTGAATCGCTCGGATTGGGTTGGCATGATCATGGTGGGAGCATCGAACTCACCGCGGGTAGGGCTAGAAGAGGTACCGGAGGGGAAGTGCTCGTGTCAAGTGGGACTTCCAGCGAATCGTCAAGTAAGTCATGGAAATTTGTGTCTCATCCTGTGTTGTTGTTGCTGCCATATAGATGTCTAATTGCTTCTACACACCTTATCATTATTAGGTGGCGAGTTGAAGATTCAAACAGCCAAAGCTAGGAGGAGAGGTGTGAGTGGTGACCTGCTACTCCAAACTGGAGATGTAGTCGACAAACATTCACGAGGCGATGTAGGAAAAGTAGACATCTCCACAGGAAACTCGGACAATGGTAAGGGTGGTGACATAGTCCTTAGCGTAGGCGATTCGAGACAAACAGATGGTGGTAACATTGATCTGAGTGCCGGCTCGTCTGCCGGCAATACATTTCATGGTGGAAAGCTGAACATGAAGTCTGGAGAGGGTGACTTTTATACTGGGGAAATAAATCTCAAAACACCCGACAGTAGACATGGAAGCAGCGGAGCAATCAACATTGCTACAGGAAATGGTGGCACTCTGCATGGTCAGAGTGGACACCTATTCCTTTCTACTGGTGATGGGTAAGTCACATTATGAATGTTGAAGAGAATGCCTTGGACCACAATCCCTCCTCACTCTCACCTATAACTCTATTTCATCGCCTCTGATTCCCTCTCATTTAGTGGATATGGTTCGAGTATTTCTATCAAAGCAGGGAAATCAACTGCTCGTGATCAGTCAGGCGGCGGCGTTCAGATTGGTGAGAAGAATGTTATTGAACTAGTTTGTTCGTGTTTTTGCTCGTTTCAACACTAACTTCCACCTCTTTGGCTCAAACTTTACCAGAGGGAGGTGAGGGATCTTCGACCGGTAGCTACAATGGAGGAGATGGAGGAGATGTACACCTCATTGGAGGGCCAAGTGGTGGAAAGCATGCTATCAATGATCGAGCAGGCCATATTATACTTGAAGGTGGCAAATCAAGTGCCGCAGGAGTGGGAGGGTCCATAAAAGTCCAATCAGGCTCTGGATCTGAGAGTGGAGTTATTTTGTTGGAGACTCGAGACGAAAGCTTTGGACGTTCGACAGGACCGATGGCATTCAAGACTGGTAACACTGATGATGGTATGAGTGGCGAGATTACCTTGTCAACAGGAAGTGCTACTTTGGAGAAGGGGAAGGCTGGAGCGATTAAGATTGAAGCTGGTACGATTGGAAGTGTCTTTTCAAGTGGAAATTACTACACGAATCCTTACAATGTTCAGCGTGGAAATGAAGGTGGTGAGGTCTCCTTGACTGCTGGTGCGTCCCACTCTGGTATTGGTGGCACAGTAAGTTTGTCTGGAGGAAGCGGGTCAGCAGGAGGAGGCAACCTCAGTCTTACAGCCGGAGATGGGATGGAAGGTTCGATGGGGGGTGATGCCTTGATCTACGGTGGTCACAGCAAGTCTACCGGGGGATTGAGTGTTGTCCAAGGAGGGACTGGTGAAGGAAAAGGTGGAGATGTCCAATTGCGAGGAGGGACCACGGCGGGGAACGGCAAAGGTGGTGATGCAATTGTTGAATCAGGTGACAGTCTTCGCTCGGGTTCTGGCTCAGTAATCGTACGAAGTGGGGATACTGAGAGCTCCAGTAGTGGCAACGTAGACCTGACTTCTGGAAGCTCCTTTGCTACTACTGGAAACGTCAAAGTTGGATCAGGTGATTCCTCTCGAGGTCAAAGTGGTCATATAGATGTTGTTAGTGGAGGAGGCACCGTTTCTGGTAGAATTTCTCTTGCATCAGGTAAAAGTTACTCTGGAAATAGCGGTGATATCGAAATGGGTAGTGGAGAAGTTGCACAATTCACTTCGAGGGGAGATAGTGGCAAACTAATACTCTCGACTGCTAAGACTTCATCGTCCAGCGGAAACAGTGGTGAAATCAATGTCATGACTGGCAAATCTGTGAGTGGCACTAGTGGTGGCATCTCTTTAGAAGCAGGGCCGAGCAAAGCTGACGGTGGAGATATTGCCATGAAAGCATCCAATTCACAGTCTATCGGCGGAAGTATTCTCCTGCAGTCTGGCTCATCAGATTACTCCACAGCAGGTGATATCACCTTGAAAACAGGCACCGCCCCTCGTCCGATGACTTCGTCTGATGGAGGCAACATTAATATAATGGCAAGCTCTATCTCTCAATCGCCATTCGGGTGGAACGCAGAAAGGGCCACAACAAAAGCGATTAATTTTGGCTTTGATCATGTTTCATCTTCAGGCTCTGAGTCGCGAAATGTAGCTCTACAGGTAAAGAAGACGAGAGGAGCTATGAGGGTTGTTTCTTCAGTGCCTGGTAAGTCATTTGCCCTAGCATTAGTTTCAATACAACTTTGTTCTGTTTTCAAGTCTAACGCAAGACTATCTTTTCTGCATCTCAGTGCAAGTGACCACTGTACAATATTCCTCCGATGAAAGGATTAAGAAGAATATCGTTGAAGTTGATACGGAAGACCTTCTAGATCGTATGAAGAAAATTGAATTGCGTGAGTATGGCTACACGGACGATTGGAGAGCAGTAAGGGGGCTAGCAGATGACGTTCGTGTGAGGGGAGTTATTGCACAAGAATTGAACGAGATTTTTCCTGAGCATATCCAAATTTTGAATGAGCTAGAAATGAAGGAGCACGACCTCAAGTTTGATAACTTTCATCAGGTTGACAAGCAGGCATTGGTGATGGATATGATCGGAGCACTTCAAGCTCAATCAAAACGATTTCAAACACTAGAGGCAACGAGAGAAAGGACGCGATCTATTGCGATGAAAACTGAGCATGCTGGAGATACCAGAATGGGTAGTGGTTCCATAGAGATGAGCTCTGGTAGTGCAGGTCGAAGCACTAGTGGTGAAATCCGCATAGTTTCTGGTGACGCTTTGAAATCTGGTGATGTAAATGTTGGCGTCGGTGATGCCATCAAGACGCCTGGAAAACTCAAACTAGAAGGCGGGTCGTCTTTGACTGGCGCTGGAGGCGCAGCCGAGCTTCTTTCGGGCTCTTCTCGGTCTGAAAGTGGGGGCTCGGTCACTGTAGGCGGAGGTTCATCTCTGTTACAAGAAGGTGGCAGCGCTAGTCTGACGTCCGGCTCATCGCAGATAGGATCCGGAGGACTTGTATCTGTGAGCGCGGGGTTTGGTGAGACTTCTGGTGGATCGATTGCATTGGAAGGCGGCTCGAGCCAAAACTTTGGGGGCTCATTGCATTTGTCTGGAGGCCATTCTAATGGCGAACAAGATGCTTCTGGCGGATCAATCATCGTACAATCAGGGACAGGTTCTGAAACCAAGTCTGGCGAGGTAATGATTGAGAGTGGCGATGCGGGAACATTGAGCGGTGATGTGTCTATTGCGACAGGGGCGAGTGTGCAAGGTGTGAGCGGGTCTATGGAGCTGAAGACTGGCATGTCATCAAGCAGCGATGCTGGGTCAATCAACTTGTCTGTTGGTGATAGCAGTAATGGAATTGGTGGCTCATTAGACATGAGTGCTGGTAGGTCATCGTCACTTTCCGGTAAATACGGCCTCGCTCATACTCAAGGTGGTGATGTCAGGTTATCGTCAGGAGACTCTCTAGTTGGTTCAGGAGGTGACATGACGCTCAAGTCTGGTCACGGAAGCATTTCTGGCGGCTTTGTGAGCGTTATGGGTGGTAAGGGATTGAATGGGCAGGGAGGTTCGATCTCCTTATCGTCTGGCGCAGGCGAGGCATCCAAGTCGGGAGATATCTCGATACATACTCCTTCCGACGGCATTTCTAGTGGATCAATACTGTTGCAAACCGGGTCTGCTT